>VZRF01008872.1:0-254133 GCA_013396875.1 Vireo altiloquus
AAGAAAAAGAAGTGCAAGTGAAAGGACAGAAAGATAGAGAACAACAAATATATGGACAAAATCTTTTTATCAATATGGTAGAAAAGATTATGAAAGAATTTAATTTGAATGTTGGGTGTGCGGGGCAACACACTTAAGTGAAATTTGGCCATGGGACGGTATCAGCTTAAGTCCCCTAGATATTTTAAAATGGATTACATCAAGAAAAAGCATGGTAGTACCCAAAAGAAGGGAAGGAGAGTGGCAGCTAAAGTCAACAATAATAGGAGAAGAATGTTTATCAAGAAAAGGGAAAATGTATACTATTAAAGTGGGAGAAACTCCATGTAAAAGATATCTAGCAGCAAATGAGACACACACCAGGTGGATCCCAGAAACCCCCCATTCATACTGGTCAATAGAAAAACCAGAAAATAGATGTGGATACAGGAAAAAAGAAAAAATGTTTGAATGCTTAGGAGATTATATCAACCCATTTTGGGCAATAGAAGGCCTATCCAAATATTGGAAATATATAACCAGTTGAGATTCTAATTTCTGGGAAGCACCTAAAAACTTATTCTGGATCTGTGATAACACAGCATATGTGAAGTTACCAGGAGGGTGGACTGGAAGTTGCACAATTGGAGCAATAAAACTGTCCTTCTTACTGCCTAAGGATGCAAAATCAAACCTGGGAGTCCCAGTATATGATGATCTGGCCAGAAAGAAAAGGAGTTTAATTCGCAGAACCAAAGAATGGAACAATGAAATTTGGACCCCACAAAGAATTATCGATACTTATGGGCCAGCCACCTGGGCCCAAGATGGATCCTGGGGGTAGAGAACTCCAGTATACATGCTCAATTGAATCATCCATCTACAAGCGGTACTTGAAATAATGTCATATCAGACAACTATGACTATCGATCTCTTAAACCAGCAACAACAACAAACACGATCAGTGATTTACCAGATCNATGGTGGAAGAAATTGGTCTTCTTTGTTGTGTGTGCATTAGCAAGTGTAATATTTCTACTATGTGTAATTCCCTGTCTAGTTTGGATAGTAACCAGCATTGTCCAAAGCAGCATCATGCTGCAAGGTAACGTAGAAGGGAAAAATGGCGAGAAGGTAATGTTAATAAAAGAACAAAGTGATCAAAATGCCAAAGATACGCTTGAACGAGAAATTGAGAAAAGTAGAAGTTGAAGTTTAAAAGGTTGATGCAGGCTGGAAGCCTGATCCAATAGTTAGAGAGGGGAATTGTCAAAAATAGGTTGGAAACTGTTATACCGTTAGTAGTAGTATTGTTAAATAGTTAATAATTGTTTTGTTAATAATGCATGTACTGTTAAAAGGTTATGTTATTATAAAAAGAGTTAAAAGTGTAGTTGTAAGGAATACGGTACTTACTGTATTACATGTAAGGAGCGTGTCCCCCCAAACAAACGAGCCAACCTGGACAGAACTCTAAGAACCAATCAGCACCTGAACCTTCATGCAAATGAAGGATCCAAAAAGAGTCCAATCCAAAGGGACAAAAAACAGTATAAAAAGGGGGCATCCAGGTCACTGAGGTGTGCTCTTCGACCTTGAACATCTCCGGGACATCACTGCATCCACGCTCGAACATCCAGCACCGAAGAAGAAGATCCGGTGCCACTCTGCAGCACCCACGCTTGTTGGTGACCGGGACGGCTCCTGCCCTGCTTTCCCCAGACCATCGGCATGTGCTCAGCCCGTGAACCCCCTTTGCTTTAGGTCATACAATAAATGCTGAAATCACTTTAGAACCAGGAGTGCCTTCTCGTTTTTATCACTGGTTAGTCTGAAAGAAGTGCCATACTTTTCCAGGAAGGTAGACTTTTGTTATTGCTGCTTGTTATCTTCATTTCCTACCTGTTTTTTTATTACAGATGAGTCATTTTGCACTGGGTAAAGTATATAGCAATATGAACATCTTGTCAATGACAGGTATCCTCCTTTCTGACATGATCTGATCTCCATAGTATTAACTTTTCAACTGTGCTTTGCCTGCCATTTAGACTCATGGGCTAAGTTCTCTCTTAAGAGTAGACTGAGAGTGTAGAAAAGGGTCCAGATTTTCTGTACTTGGCAGCAACAACTGCCTTTAGAGTTCCCCAGCTGACACCCAATATCCCAAAAAAGTGCCCTTAGGTCTTGAGGCTCAGAAGTTAATGGGGAACGAACAACATGAAAGCAGCAACAAAGTATAACCTTGCCTTGGTTTTCTCAGTATTAGGTGACAAGAGGCCCTCAAGAAAAAAATAATAGAACTGGCAAAATACTGCTGAATGCCACTGTCCAGCCATTTTCAAAAATGAAGAATTCGCCTCAGCATGGCACACTTGTAAGCGCTTCATCTTCTCTTGGATGTAAATCCTGTAACAAATTATTCCAGTTCTTTACTGTTCACTTAAGCATATTACCTAACACATATTACAATCTTTCTCTTTTTAGTTTCAGTCCTGCTGTGACACACACACCCCTTAGTCACAGAGTGGAATTCTGCTAAACACTTCTGTTTACTTGTAGCTGTTTGTTGGTTTGAACCTACTTTTTAACATCTTCTCATGCTTCTGGTTCTGACCTCTTTGAGGAGATCATACCAGTCATGTGTTAAATGCTGGGTTTGGTTTTGTGTACATGGAACAAACTGTTCTACAAAGCTGGGTTACAAATTGTAACCTCTCTCATCAATGCCAGTCTTTATGTTCACACCTTCTTCCATTAGCAAACAAAGGTGTGATATAGTAAAACAATGAAAGAGTAAGGCTTGAGTAAGAGTGAGGTTCTGGTCCTTGCTCTGCCCAAACACTGTATCCAGGGCAGCCTTCACCATCACATCCAGTACCAGGGGCCTCTTCCAAGGCACAGTTGAGTCAGCTGAAACCATTGATTTAAAATGATGAATTGACTTTTCATTGCTCATGTGGGTAAGGTGATTCATCTGCTTTGCAAAATAAAGTGCTCTGGACAGAGGAAATGGTCAGGAGACATAATCCCATCCTGATTCCCCAGTATAATGTTCCTTATTTGAAAGGATTTATATTATTTTTTAAACATGTAATTTCCCTCAGAAATGAAATTGTAAACAAATACATTGTGATACCGATTTAAAGGCTCAGTTCCTTGGTGGATAATCTTAAATCTCTATTGGTCTAGTCTTTTAACACTTTCAGAGTCAGTAAATTACACTTTGGTGACAGCAGTTTTTGCTCAACTATTTTTCCCTTTGTAAGGTGTTCTCCTAACAAGGGGTCTGCAATAATATTATAATTGTGTGGTATTTTAAATTGATGTTTTAAATGTGCCTTACCTCATATTAAAGTGAGTTGATATAAACAGTGTTCTTTCAAATGCTGCTTAAAAGGACAAATTTAAAGCTCCTAGAAGCACAACTGTCTTATTTTTCCCTACTTAATCAGATTAAGTGTAATTTACAATGCCTTTCTGTAAAGGAAAGTAAAAGATACTTTGCCTTAATTTAAGAGGAGCCTGTAGCAGTATTAAAAAAAATAATTAGAAGTTGTTCACTTTAGAGGAGCTATTTTGAAGCATAAGTCCTTCTACATGGGTTTACATTTCTAAAGCCTGCCGGGGAGAGAAGCATGTACTTCAAAATGCTCCAATCCAGCTCCTTCACTTTGGCAGTTTTTTTGTTTGACAGAGCATCTCAGAACAACAGTGAGGGACTGGCCTTGACTGGGAACACTCCAGAGTTACTGGCTTGATATTTATTTTAAGGCTCCGCCTGATTTTCTGTCTTGGATCAGGAAATTTCATCTGGGAAAGTGTGAGCATTTGTAGATAAGCCTCTTTAATGCCATATAATTGTTGGGGGGCTTCAGGTGTTTGTTGTATCATCGGAGCAAATGCACAGCAGATAAGGTAGAGTGGAGAGGAAAATGCCAGACTGCAGAACAAGGTGTGCTGCACGTATCTGAAAATCCAGAGGGAATTTGAGGGCCCGCATTTCTCATCTTGGTGCTTTTGGACAAGGGCCGAGGATTTGCTCTCACTGCTTTGAGTAGAGCCTGTCTGTCTCCCTGAAGGTAATGAGGAAGCACTGCTATCCTGTCAGCTGAGCATTTGCTGGCCAGAAAAAAGGGAATTAAAACAAGTAATTCCTAAGAATACAAAAGGAAATACTGCTCTTGCAGGCAGCAGGTGGCGATTAAGAAACACAGCCGCTTTTTTTATAGGACTAGATGCTCTTTACTTGCCTGAAGGTTGTTTTTCCTTTCTTTTTTCATGTTTTTTTACTTTTCCTTTTTGCAGGGTGAGATTGTCTCGTTGAGAATGTGTGACATCTCATTGCTGAGCATGGGGGGACAAAAGTTGTGTCTGGGCCATGTTTTCAAGCAGACAATGCAAAAAATGGATGACATGAGAGAAATCAAATAGGTGCTCCATCAAAATTCTGTCGGTCTAGTGGGGGATCCTGAATGGATGGAAGAAAGCAAAGTAAGGGCCAAAGAAGTCGAGCAGCCTTGAAATTGCTCCACATTCCTCTTCTTGTTCCTGAAGCTGGGGACACTATATTTACACCAAATGGTGTTCTCTCTAAAGGAAAACTAAATGGGGCATGAAGAGCAATTCATGTCCCTGGGGAAATACAAGGAAACTAAATCAGATTGAGCATGTCAAAACCATCCCAGGTGATAGAGTTATGGGAGAACAAGAGAAGATGTAGACAAATATGGGAAGGAAAAATAGGTGCTGAGTGCTTTGAAGTCTCCTTCATCAATCCAGCTGGGACCAAGGGCATCGTGACCTTCCCAGAAAGCTGCTCAAGACATTTGTTCTCCGGGTCTTCAAAAACCAAAGCTGAAAAAGACCTAGACAGTGAAAATGAGGGCTGAGTTATTCTGACTGTATACTAAATGATGCTCCTAGTCCAGAATTTGGTGAAAAAGCAGATGTCACGTTCCACTGTGGGGAACTGTGATGAGTTCTTTTAAACATAGATGTTTTAGAACAAAATTAAGTCAACTGAGGCAACCTTGTATCTGAGAACTGTTTACTGGTAATGAAAAACCCCAACAACAACAAAAAGAAGCTGGCCCTACTAAAGAGGGCTAGAAAAGACAAAGAAGGAGTAAGGAAAATGAAAAAGGAATGGGGGGAGAAAGAGAGGGGGAGATGGGACACAGAGAGGAAAAGTGGTATTACCAGCAGCAGGATAGGGAGTGCCATCAATGTTCACAAGGTGGGGGGGGGAGGGCTGTGCTACACGCTGCCTTCTGGGGAGCCTGTGCAGCTCTTGGAGAGGCACAGCTCCACAGGCACAGCTGCCATGGTTACAGGTGGCTGGACATGCAGTGAGTGAGTGGGCACTCAGGCAGGAGGTCCAGAACCCTGGACAGGGTCAAGGAGGGGATTGTGGTGCCGAGCTGGATCAGAGGCAGTCACGGTTGGACGCAGGTGGCTCAGGCAGGAGGTCCAGAACCCTAGAGAGGGTTGTGGTGGGGACTGCAGCAGCAGGCTGGATTGGAGGCAGGCAGGGTTGGACACAGGTGACTTGGGCAGGGACGCAGGGGTGAAGCAGCAGGGCAGCGGTCAGGGACACAGGGAGGCAGGGCAAGCGCGAGGGTGAGCAAGAGCCAGCGAGGGCTGGAGCCAAAAGGCCAGGCTGGAGCCAGGGCAAAAAGGACAAAAGACAGGCTAAGGGCCAGGGCAAAGGAGCCCCAAAAAGACAAGATTCCAAAAAGCCCCAGTCACCAAACCCCAAAGCCAAAAAGCAAGTCTCAAAAAGCCCCCAGAGCTTGTGGTGCAGTTACTTTTTGTATCCCCTGGCTCCTCCCAAAGTCTGCCTGCTGCAGGAGACCATTGGCCCAGTCCAACCTTTCATGGCAGCCCATCGGTGGAGACCTTTCGCCATCTGATTGGAGGACCTCTCTGGAGGGTACAGTGTCTTTGGTGTTCTCCTGCTGACTGCCTGTCCCATGTGAGATGTGAAATGGTTGCCAGGCAAAGTCTCCCCAGAATCAGGGCCTTCTCCCATCTTCTAGTTGAGTCCTGCAAGTGGCACATGTGCAACTCCTCCTCCACAATCAGTGTTGAGACAAATCATAACTAAATTGGCTCCTCACAGCAGATCATAGTATTTCCTTCTTACTGAGGGAATGTGATGTTACATGATGTTACACTGTCCATGGTCATGTGAGAGTGAGAACTATCAGGTCAAGCAAACCTAGCCAAAACACTGCTCAACCCTTTGCTATAATTTCTTGTTTATAAAAAAGACTATTTTGTGATGCAGCCAAGAATCTCAGTTAAGGACTTCCTACTCATTAGTTGTTTGCAGATACAGAACTGAGATCACCATCATTTGTAGCCATGACTGGGAGCAAATGGAACTAAACAACACTAAGAAATTAATTGTTAATGAATTGTGTCCCCTTTTACTGGCATGTCTCAAGATCTATATATCTTTAAAGTACCACTTCTTTTGTGGTCTTTGCAGTGGTGCAAATCTTCTAACAGAGCCAGCTTTATTATAATTCAGAAAAAATGTTTTCTGGGGAATGCCACAGAAACCCAATACTCAGTACAGAGAGTAAGATACAGCAAATAGATGAAAATTGTGGGGGAAGACCATTCTAAGGTAATCCTAAAGTATTCCAAGGGACACTATTAATGGTATCTTTTGGACAGACCAATGCAAGGAAGAAAAAGCAGCTAGTGTCTTCTTGGGAAGCTGCTTAGGGATGATATTTCGAAGAAGACTGCCTATAATTGAAAGAGACACTAAGAGAATGAGCATGAAAAAGAAGCACCCTGTAGGTGTAACCAAGCAGGTGTAAAATGAAAGTGGCCAATCTCCCAGTCTCTCCTCAGTTTCCTCCAGCTGCAAATCAGTTACATAATAAATTGCTTAGAAGGGTATTATAGACACAATGAATTAAAACCAAAGTCACGAAGACTAGGAACACAATGCATGGGACACAAAATGAATCAAAAAATACCTGACTCCTGTTGTGTGAAGATCAAGATCTGTCATCTAATTACACACCCCATGATATCGATTAGGGACGGTACTGGAGGTGACTTCCCAAGTTTTTAGCCTGGTGTCTGTGTTCAGAGCTGGCTGCAACCTGGTAATCATCTCTTGCAGCCAAATCCGTCTATGAGGGTATGTGGGATAGATAATATTTTCTTTTCCATGTATATTTCAATAAATTATGTTGAATATTATTGGAATAGGAGGGGATTCACAGAAAAGAGAAATCATTTAGCCTGAACTGCAGTGACAGTCCATAGCTTTTACTGCTCACTTTTTCTTGCATGGCTCTAGACAGTATATGAGCAAACCTTCTCCAGATTCACCAAAAGGTTGCCACAGGAAAGTGAAAAATAATTTTAAGCAGTTACGTTTGGAAAACAAACAAACAAAATAATATACTGAAGGGAAAACTGTTCAGATCCTGAGGAGTGTTGGCTGTTGTTTCTATTCAAACTCGGGGCAAGAGAAGCTCAAAATCCAGGGAACAAAAGATTGGTTTTCTCTGTTCAGGACACAGCATGCAAAAGGTACAAGACGCGCAAAGAATATATACGATCCCTGCAGGATAAAGGTCTTGTCTTGGTCAACAGTTACTGTCTGGGTGAAGGAGATGAAATCATCCTAAATGTACCCAGTGCTGTTTCTCTTCTTTGAACTCTATACCCGAGGTGCAATTTTAGGTGTTCCAAACTGCAGTGGTTGCATTAAATTAGAGAGGACAAGGATTTTCCTGTGTTTCCTTCCCCAGCAGAGAACAGTAGGCCATCAAGTAGGTTGCTTCAAACACGCGTGAGGTCCGTAATATCCACACGTATTACTGCGGAAAAGGGGCTCAGAAGATGGTGAATCTCTTGGCTCATAGTCTTTGTCCTGGATGGTTGATTGATTTATGAACATGGGAAATCACAAGTGACCGCCCAACAAGTAGATTGTTTGGTTAAAAACAAAAGAAGCTTGAAATTACCTGTCTTCATGTTTACAGGGCTTTTTCTTTTTTTTTGTTAAATATTTATGTCAAATATGCTATCCTCTTCTAGAAAAAAATCAGCTGTCAGTGTGATTGAAAATATCAGGGGACTCTTGCTTTCAACTGTCAATTTGGTTAAGCAAATTCAGCAGTAATTTTTTTCTAAGATGTCAGCTTTTCATTAAAAATGGCAAGTAAAGAGTGATGAAATCCTGCAGAACTTATCCCTGGCTTTGCTGCTGCATTGCTTTGTTCTGCAAATTGCAGCAAAATACTCTTTTGGAGCCCTTCAGCCAGAAGGCCTGTGTGTCTCATATTCCTCTGGAGCTCTTGGCTGGGAGAGCTACTGGATTGAAGGCCATGAGAGCATGGTTAGAAGAAATTAAGTTTTATATGTTTGCCATAAACTGATGAACCAAACATCCTTTCAAGTATTGTCCAGGTGTTTTAATTCTCCTCCATCACACTTGCAGATGCAGAGCAGTACCTTGCAGCTTCACTATTGCTGTGCCTGGCCTGAAGACAGGGTTGAATCCAGCACAGCCCTTTGATGATGTGTTGGTATGTTGCTCATGTCTATGAAAAGAGAGCAAATGTTGTTTTCAGAAAGGTTCCTGAGGCTGTGTTGATTAGATATATTTCAGGCCAGTTTCATGTATTTGCAGCCAGTTTCCCACCTGCTTCTCCTAAAGGCCCAAGGTACATGATGTCTGTAAAGCATCCTGCATATTTTCTATTTTTTGGACTATGACTCCAGCTGTGCCCAGTGTGCTGCCGTGGTGCTTAAATAAGGAGTAGCTTTTATCACTGTACTATGGAGATAAAACACATTTCAGCAAATGGTATGGTTTTCTTAAGAGTCTTGGAATTATGTACTTAGTCCTTTCAAATCTCAGTGAGATTTTGAATAGTCACAGATATCTCTCAACCCCCCCCCAAAACCTCTGTCTGAATAATTCCCAGGTTTGCCGGTTCCCCTCCTTGTGGGGCTGACATTTAGTGGATTTTAGAGAAATCCAGCAGCAGGCCTGAAAAGGCACTTTCTCCCTAAGAGAAAACTTGTTACTTTCTAAAGAGAACAATCCTGTAAACATTTCGTGTTCTCAAGAAGGTTTTTGATAGAGAATGTAAACATGAAAATGTGTTTTGAAAATGGTATCTCTCCTTGTCCAATGGGAGTCTTTATCTTGGATTTTGTTTTGGTACACTGTTCTGTTCATGGATAGACAGACACAGACAATCTCTCAGCAGACATTTCTGGAGAGAGAGAAAAGCCTTTTGCTCCCTGCTTTTGCACTTTGCTTGCTTGCAATGCTTGCATGAAATGAAATGAAATAATAAACCTAAGCCTTCTGAAGATTCATGAATACGGAGTCGTTTTTGTGGATCAGGCCCCTAGCAAAGGGTCCATCACTGCCACACCCCCTAGTCCATCCACCTGTGTCTGCACCTGTCTGCACATTACTGTTTTTTTCCCAGGAGGTCTCCAGGCTTTATCCAGAGGGAACTTGTCCAGAACAGGCTGAAATATTTTGGAATATGTACTGAGACATTTGAATTAGGATGAACCAGACCAGGCAACAGAAGTTACTTACAAAAGGTGGCTGCTGTCTATTCTGAGATCACTCAAACAGTGGATTTGGAATTAATGGGGTAATAGTGAAATTTATTCAGAATTAATGTGTTCATATAAATATTGAACAGTAAATTATTTGCCAAATAACATTCATTACTTTGCAGCAGAGGTAAAATAATTGAGAAAATGTATTTATTAATAAATTATTCAACAAGTAATGTAAAATGTAGCTGCTAAATTATTCGCAGACACTTACCCAGTTCTACTCACCCAATTCATTTCCACTCTGAATTGTTTTTGGGTACATGTGCATTTGTCCCTGCCCATGGCAGGGGGATTGGACCAGATGACCTTCAATGGTTCCCTCCAACCCAAACCTTTTAGGGATTCTGTGATATCAGGGCATGGATCCTGCAGCCATCAGACACCATTTACTGTCACCCTCTGAAGCTGCAGTTACTGAATTTCACCCTGTGTGGAGCCTCATCTACAGAAATCCATAAAAATGCTTCTTTTTGTCTCAAATAACCTATTGCTTGCCTGGATAATTTCTCCCAGTGTTGATATTAAAAAAGAAATTATGTTGGTATTAAAAAAAAAGAGTACCACAAATGCAAATTATTTTTAAATTGAATTTGATTTCAAGACCAGCATCACTGGAAGTCATCAGGCCACATCCCACCAGCTCAAAGTTTTTTAAGGACCCAAACCCTCTAATCTTACAGATGTTAAGTCTTATTCTGTCAAATAAGTGGTTTGATCTCCATCAGCTTCAACCTGCAAGATCATTATGTGATCCCTCAAATCACAGATATGCAGAAGAACACGAACTCCAGTTTGTTGAGTGTGGTCAGGGAGAACGCTAGCAGAGCTCCACGAGCTATTTGATTACTAGATTGATTAATAACGGGGATCTGGTGTAACAGCACTGCTTCTGCTCATCACCATTTGCTTGCCTTTTCTCTGAGGTAGAGAGGATCAACACCACTTTGTGATGGCACTGAAATCTGTCCCTTTGTGAAGGGCCCCCTTCTCAGGGTGGGCTTGAGGGGCTGCTGGGCTCACATGGCAGCCCTGATATGTCAGAGCTCAAGATGCTGTTGGCAGGACAGGGAAAAGGCTGGGGATTCTCCGTGGTTGCTGCAGTGCCAGACAAGTTAATCGAAGTGCAGGAGGGAGATAAGAATGACACATGTATTAAGGAGGTTAAAACATGACAGAAAAGATGAGATTAAAAATGTCATTTTTTGTAGCTAATTGTAGTCTAAAGTAACAAAAAATACAGTGTGCTTCCTGAAGTAAAATGAGACTGCAGAGAAATACCAAAGACAAGCATAATAAATTCACATAATTCAAGCCCTCACATTTCATCTGTTTGAGTGAGGAAGTGGCTTTGCCAGCCGTGCTTGCCAACTGCTCCAGGAAATATGAAGTGGGCTCCTTTAGGGAACAGCCAGGGCTCCTTGAGGTGACAGCCAGCTGGGGAGTGACTTTCATCCTGGGCAGAGGCATCCCACAACACACAGGGGTCACTGATGTTCCCTAGCTATGTACCTTGGGGATGGCTTTTTCTTGGATTTCTTTGAATGGAGGCAGGATTACTGGGTGCACATGCAGGGATGTGAGGAGCAGCAGGTGCAGGATCTTTGCCATTAGCCCGTTTGCCCAGGTGGTCTCAGGTGTGCTCCCCTCCAGCCCAGCCCTCAGCCCTTTCACCAGCTCTTTCCCAGCCAGGATGTGCCCATTGGAGGAGGTGAAATTCTCTCACTTTCAGGTGGTTTCCTACCTGAAGCAGCAAAGTGGGATGTTAGATGGTTTGCTATCAGCAAACGTTTTTTTTTCTTCCAAGATCTGTTTGAATCAGTCTGCTTGCAAGTGGAGGGGAAGTGTCTTCACCCTGAAAAACTGTTTTAACCCAGCCATTTTTTCTAAGAGCCAGATCTGGATGTTCGGGAATATTTGGGAGTCAGACTCTTGTCAAATTTATGGCCCATGATGAAGTCTTAGGGGCAACTTTTGAGAGCAGCTTCCAGTGCAAATGGGGCATGACAAGGCACATCAAAAATATGAGCACTTCCAGAAGCTGAACCTGTGGTGTTGATTTAAACCTACTTTTGGAATTTTAACATAGTCTTTATTTGATAGAGTGGAAATCTTACCTAAAGTGATATTTTTGTTTTATTCTCTATTTTAAGGACATACAGTTTTAAGATTGCTGTTGTCTGCAAAACTCCTTACTTTATTTTACATTTTCTCCCATATATCATAACCAGAAATTTGGAACAGGTCACTTGTTCCATTGACACAATTTCTTATTCTCATTGAACCAGACTGCCCAAATTTGCAGCATTCATTTACAACTTCATTCTGTGCTGCTGAAGTGTAATGAATACATGGATGCCTCAGTAGGAGACCCTGATGCCTTGCAAAATAATAATGAAAATGAACCAGCCCAAGCATAAAATGTATTCTTGCCCTTACTGTGATCATACGGGTATTAATCAGAAGGAAAAGAAACTTTAACTGAGTCACAAAGACTATGAAAGAAATTATTCATTTCCAGTGAGTGAGATGCTTGAGTTTTCACTACAAAACTCTTTTATGCTCTCCACAGTCATAATGGTTGCAGCTGCCCAGCCCCTGCCTGCATGTGAAAGCTTTTTGACAGGAAGGGCTGGGCAAAGCGGCTTGGTCCTCAGCAGGCCTAGGCCCTAGAATTGTCTCAGGATGTGGTGCTTTGTCATGTGTTTTTATGTGAAATCTTGCAACAAGTTCTGTGTGAAGTAAATGCTAGGCTCTGTAACATTTCACACTGTGTCTCTCTGTGGTCTCCCAGAACTAAATTTGCTTTGTTTTTATGGTTGGTGGCAGGAACAGCTTGCTGATGTGTCTGGTGCTATAGCAATGAAACACCCAATCGTGTGCCTGAGAGAAAAGAGATCTGGCTCGACAGAGCTCAGTCTCAAAGGTGGATTAGTGCAGCTTAATGAATTATCCTGTGTTAGCTGAACAGTGTGTGCCTGTAACCAAAAGGTGAGTCAAAGGCATGTTAGAAGACCTCTCTGACATTATGGTTTCACCCAGCTGAGTGTGTGCCTGAAAAGTGCCTTCCCAGGGATCAGGAGATGGCAGTGTTTCTGTGCCACCGCACTCTTCCTGCTGCTGCCTCTTCATTCCCTGTGCTGTCTGACAGGAGGGCGTTCTGACTACACAGAAATATACTTTTTATAATCACTTCTAAGAATATTATGACAGGTGATTAATAATTTGACAGCAAAGTGACTATTTTTAATGGCTTTAAAGGAAAGCTTTAAACCAATACTCACTGTAATCCTATTACTGCAGGAGAAGTTTGGGTAGCTTAATATGTGCTGGCTTCGCTCTACCTTGGTGAGACCTGTGCTGGCATGAGCAACACAAAAACCTCAGGGCAGAATTGACGTGCTGGGGCGTGGTGTGACAGCAACTTTGTTATAGAACATCTTAATTAGCCACAAAGGAGTGTCTGTTTACAGACAGAATATTATGGGTCTGAGGATATACACCTGGTTTTCAAGGGGGACATTATAGCATGGCATACTACAATAGTGATTTTCCTGTTATACAACATAAAACTTCATCCAGATTCTGCTGAAAACTGAGTTTAAATAATCTGCAAGGTGAACTTGGAGCATTCCCAGCAATATTTGGGAGCTTTAGATGAGATTTTGCACAGCTGACAAGTGCTTGTTGGTACACAGGCATCCATGGCAAGACTTAAGTCTGATCATAGGTACAGGCTTCCTTACTCCTGGATTTCATCTACTGCAGTTTTCATTTGAGAATCTAAAACCTGCTGTTACTAAAGCCCAGGGGAAAATGGTGTCTTAGTCTTAGATAGAGCTTTTGAAAAATAATAAATGAAGTCACTCCTAGCCTTATAGAGAAAGCTGTTTAGCTTTCAGCTAAAACTATGGCACTTAAGCAAGATACTGAACAGTACAATAAATTTTTTTTCCTGTGGTATGTGCCAACACATAGTGAGTGTATTTGAAAGAGAATTACTAGAATATTTTGAATGATCATTGGTAAATGTTACATTGTACATGGCTTAAGTCCAGAATGTGACAGATCAGAGTTGGCTGTGATTCAGGTAAGGAACAGAAATGATTCACAAGGTTGGTGGAAGTGGAGTAAGTAATTTTTTCATCTTGATAATTTTCCCCCTGAAGTGAAGTATCTCACATATGGTAACAGCTTTGTAAAATAGTATGATGGCCCATAAGGATGGGGGAGCTCAGAAAAGACCTCCTAAAGCAGATCTGAAAGAGAGGATGGAGCCTATCTCTCTGTCCTTTTAAAGTTTTTTTGTTATTTTCCCCCTTCTTGGTCTTTGTTTCTGTGTATGTAGAGAACTGTTAGGAATGAAAGGTATCTGGCCCAGTACACTAATATGTCTGCTTTGATAATTCTGAGAGATGTTTTATTTAGGAATAGGATGCAAAGACTTAGAAGAATGTAGGTACTCATGTAATTTGAAAATGCTGGAAAAAGTCCTGACGAGCAATAGCCTGAGAAACAAATGCAGTTTACTTGTCTGGGTATAGTTTTGTTTTGTTTTGGTGGAATTTTTTTTTCCATGAAAGGTAAGCCCACTGGCTTGGATACTGTTGGAACTCATTATGTTCTTCCTCCAGAGCGCAAATTCCTAAAAAATCTAATACGGTATGGAAGCTGAACACATCTTTTCACCTGAACTAGTTGCATTTGTTTTCCTGGTTTCTATCAGATACCAATAAACTGGAGCAAATTGGAGGGATTCCCTCTTTCGGAGATTCATCTTTGTTTTCTGGTATCTGTTTGTCCTTGTGAGTCTTGTCACCATATGCCCTTATGGACCATAAAGCTCCCTGCTCCCTGTCCCTCCACTGTTTTAGAGGGCATGGTGAAAACTTCATCTTGCCACCTTGTCTTCAGTGGGTTTCTGAGCAATCAGCAGTAGAGAAGGAACTGTAAAGAGCTGTGTAACAACCATAATGATTCTTCATTTCGCTGCAGCTGCCATCCAGGGGGGCTGTTGTCCCTAAATTCACAGCCCAGATAGTGCTTTGGCTTCTGTCCTGAAGTTTTGAGCATCTTTAACACTCCTCATAGCTATTTCTGAAGGAAGTAAATTACATCCTTTGTGATCAAATGTACAAGAGGAAATCAACTAGATAATTTCTCTTTTCTGCATTTCAGGGAAAGCAAAGTACTCCAAGAATTTTAAAAATAGTTAGAATGACATGATGCGGTTGGTCAGTGGGTTTGCACGCCACATCCTTCCCAGAGAGTGTCCTCCTTGGACGGTCCTGGTGCAGCCAGGACTGCTGGCAGACACACAAACACACCTGTGAAGATGGTGGCACACAGACACACACTCACACACACTGATCGCTCAGCTCTGCATCAGCCACAGATAAAGGGGCAAGAGGGAGTCCTTGTGTGGAGCTCTGACAGCGAAGCCAACAGCAAGAACTGAGGGACAAAGCCAGGGTCTAGGGGTTTTAACTGGGGGAAGGGACCAATGGGAAGAGGGCAAAGGGGAGGAGAATAGGCGCGATCAAGGTACATAAACTAATGGGGATATAGGGAAGGAGGGATTATGGAGGAAGGACCAATGGGCTATCTGGGAAGGAAGAATTTTCCAGAGCAGGGTCTATTTGAAGGAGACAAGGGGAGGAGAGAGAGTAGAGGACTCGCAGGCTAACATAACAGGGGGTATTAACATAACAATGGTCTGCCTTATGAAGGGAAGCCTTCTCCCCATAACAGCCTGGGGAGAGATTACTCTGAGCCAGCAGCTTGCTGGTTCAGGGGATGCAGCCCTTCCAGTTGCCCAAGCCCCAGGCTGGGCCAACACAACATTAGAAGCACTGATTTCATGTACTGTCTGTCCAGTGCATTTTCCATTGAACCAGCATATGCCACTCTGTGTGTCCAGCCTGAGCCTGTGACCTGCACTGTAACACAGTGGACATGAAAATACTTCAAAATCTCTTGTTCAAATACCAGCCTGGCCTCACCGTCCCTGTCTGAGGACCCAGGGGTGTACCTTGGGAACAAGAGCATCTATTTTTAGATGAAATTAGGGAACGGTGCATTAGGTTATGTCTCTCAGTTCTGATTGTGAATTTGCTTCTGTTTGTGAAATATATTGAGGTTTAAAGGCTTGCAAAATTCCCTCTCTTCCAGATTTGATTGCACATTCATTGCTCATTACCTACTGGCATGCTGCTTGCTGTACAGTGGTGCTGTCAGTAACATCCAGTGTAATTAGCATTCCAAGATAAGATCTCTAGAATCAGGACACACAAGTCCAATTTTACACCTTGGAAACGACGAGGAGGAAAATGGCACATGCATGAAACAATGTCACGTTAGGCTTGGGCAATTTTCAAGGATGCCATGATGGCCATTCTGCTGTAGGAATGGATGGGGCCTGCAGGACCATCTTCTACCTTTATAGCCAGGAAAAAAAATGAATATCAGTGCAGGAATAGCATCTCCATGTGCAGCACTCTTACCATTCATAACTGTGCTGTGCAATTGCATTTCCACTCAGTCCTGCTTGACATTTAGACATTTTGCAGTAGAAAATTCCATAAGATGCCCACGTGCTGTGTAAAGTGGCATCTTTCATTTATTTGACACTGACATGCTGGTAATTTCATTGCTCAAACTCCTGTTCTCATATTATGAATCAGCAGAAAAAGGAGACATGGATCATTTTCATATTATGCCCTCCATTATCATAAATAGCTTAATAAAATTGATTCTAACTGTACTATAAAGTAAGAATGTAGATTTAATCGTGTTCTACAAAAGAATAAAAAGCTGTTGTCTTTTGTTTTAAATCCTTTAGGATGGTTACAGAAGAGGAGAAAGTATTGGAGATGCAGTGTTTCTTAATTGTAGCTGGAATGAAGTTATAGAGAACACTGTAGATAAAAGAGCCATTCAGTCAAAATGTTATTTTATCAAAGCTGGAGGGTTTTGCAGAAGCATATTTATTTCTAAAATCTTCTTGCTGGTCTGCACCAGAAAACAGTGTTTTTACACACTGACCGCTGCTGCAAAAAACTTGTCTTCAAGTCCTTTTATTTCAGATGAAGGGGAAGTAAGAAAAGGAAAAAATGCCTTATAATTTGCAGTTTTTGGGACTTTGCACACTGCAGATCTTCATATAAGTTCTTTTAGAAAAATGTGCAAATGTATCTCTTCTTCATTTGGCAGGAAGGCAGATTCTGATGTCCTGGCTGTTACTTGGAAATAAAAATTGATGCCTTCTGCTTAGAGTATTTTATCTTCTCTGATCTTGCTGGGCAAGTCTACGGAGCACTGGAGAATATCTGCAGCACATTCCTGGTACCTGGTGGGGGCAGGNAAAGATTTGTATTGGTATTTGTTTTAAAGTATCACCTAGGGGACCAGTCGCAGCTTGGATTCAGTGGTGTTACAATTGCCACATAGAGGGGTTCTCCTTTTCTGAAGAATCAGAGTTGTAAAGTAGGTAAGGTAGAAAGTGCATGGGAGAAGGGAAATGCTCTCATGGGTTTATAGAGGGGAAACAGAGATTTGGACGGATCTCCTTGATCTTGATGGGACCGCGTAGTGGGATTAGAGCTGGAGGTCTAGGATTGCCCAAGGTTTAGAGGAGTCCTTCAGCCTCTCCTAAAGCCTGGAGAGCTCCTCTGCCTAATCGTGTCCCATGGACAGCCAGGAGGTGCCTTGCAGTAAGCCAAGGCAGGTGCTGGGTACAGCAGATAGTCCCTGTGTGTTCAATAATGTGTTTGCTTATGCCAAGTGAGGTAAGTGATGCTGGCTCTTGTAAAGTTCCTAATAAAATACACTGTGATAGTAACTGTGGGGCTTTGTGCCTCACAAACCCTTCCAAGCATCAAGGTCTTGTTTCACTGGGTGCTGTGCAAATGTGACGCTGAGTCTTATCACTGCCCCAGCTGAGGATGTTTTCTGAGCACCTTTTTCCTCAGGAGAGGACAAGGCAATATGTGCAGTGATACAAAACTATGAAATGAAAATGTCTTAGCTTGCCACTTCTTGCACCAATTCCTGGTAGTATTTTGTAGGCACTTGCCAGACATTGGAGATGAAAGCAGAAGGATGGTATTAGTATGACAGTAAACTATGGATATAATGCACATAGTATTTCATACAACAAATGATTGGGTAATGCAAAGACTCATTCATGAATCCCCAGCCTTTTTTTACCCCCAAATAATGGTATACTTAGGTTCTTCCACCAAGAAACGTCTAGCTATCATCCCCCTTCCTCTCTCACATTCCTTGGTGTGGAATTCTGCTCCGCTGCAGTTACTGAGACTGTCAGTGCTGATGGTGAGATTTCACCCCTGGTACTTTCAAGGTGATGAGATCTGCCATGGCTTCTTTGCAGAGACCTGAAGAAATTGAGTGCTGGGAGGAAAGTCTGCAACTTGCTTCCCTCCCTCCATTCTACAGGGCATAGAATGCTTCTCAGAATACCAACTCTTCAGATTCATTAGTGCTTCGCTTAACATGAAATAGTCTTGATTTAAGGGATATTGAAGCAGCTGGAATCAGATGATTTTTAGACCTTTCTGAATTGGTTCCTAAATGTAATGTAAGTTGCAGTAAGAAATTTACAGCAGTATGAGAACAGGCATTTCAAAATATCAGATTGTGTCTGTAAATTGCCATGTCTGGTAATAAACCCACCTGTCAAGTAACCAGGAATCTCAGCCTACTGGTGAATCTGATTTTGCTGTATGCTTTCTCCTGAGTAAATCAGAGAGAGAGCAAAACTAGTGATTCTTTCTTATGCTCTCAACAGTTTTCAGAAATTCTGGAGAAAGCAAACATGAGCTGTGAAGTTAAATGAAACCAGTTAAACACAACTCAAGAAGATAAAAATTTTAAGCTATATAGTTAAGCACTTAAATCAGGAATTCTTTAAACTAGGTTTTGTTTCTCAGTTCAGTTCAGTGATGGCTAAAACAGCGGCATAAACTTCAGATGAAAGAAGCCATTTATTAAGACCAGGGTTGCTAGAGCAGAGCACAATCATTGGTTCTTCAGTGAACACCTCTTTAGCATCATTGGTTAGTTACAGAATAACAGGTTGAAATAACAAGATGTAAAAAACACCACCTATATATGCAACATATAGTTTACAAAAATGCATAAGATGGTTTAAATAAACTTCTCCTGGTTCTCAGCTCCCTCTGTGAGAAAGGAACTTCTTCTCACAGACAGGGCTGAGAGCTGGAAAATTCTCTCTGATCAAACTTGTCAGCGTCCACAGTTTTGTTCTTCAAATCTGCTCCTTAACATAGTTATATGCACAAGAAAGAGTAACCTAAACAAATCTTCCTTTAAATATTTGGTTCACCATATATTGGATATTATCCTTACTGAACATTTGAGACATACGTTGTGATGTCTGATGGGCTTTAATACTTGTAGCTCAGCCATCTGATCCGAAGAACGAAGCAAAATTATAGCCATACAACTGTACCCTCTGATTCACCTTCCTGTTCTATTTATGATTTTTGCAACCAGGATGCATAAACTCCATAGTCAGCATTCAGACGGATGGGTATATAGTTAGTTCATTTATCTACATGTGTCATCAGAACAGAATAGTAAATCTGGTTATTTCTGAAAACACTATTCCACAATATTGTAATTATAATTCTTTTGGCATGTTTGTATTTAAATGTGGTATATGAGAGGAATGAGACCATGTTCTTGGAGTGCTTTCTCTGAAGGTCATTAGACATCAGTTGTATTAAAACACTGAAAAGATACCTGGGGTATAAAGCCTCTGATTGGCACTTATCCAAAATGCTTTGCCCATTGTCTGTTACTGCTTTTTCTTCCTCTTAGGAGCACATACAGAAAGTTGTAGCAAGGTGAATTTAAAATGGGGTGTGTTTTTAATAAATATTGGAATCTTCCAAAGTGCTTGACTTTAAGAAAGTGTGTGCCTGCCTCTCTGCTTTAATCGTTGCTTAAGCATATCCAACTAAATTGCAGAAAAGATACACTTTGACCCTGAAATTCTGCCTGCATCCCAAAATGTATTTGTGTGGTCACGACTTGGCAGTGGGTTTTTGAGACATTTCAGAGAAAGGCTGAAGAAAGCAATTTCTTTTTAACTTGTCTTGAATTCTTAATAGTTAACTCCATTGCTAAGGGAATTCTTTTTAGTTTCCCAGGAAAAAGAATGTAAATATGAGAAATGTTTATGGTAAGGTGTTTGCCTTGACCAATGGAAGGTCTCCTCTCTGTTCTTGTTGTGCATTCCATTCTGGTGCTGAACACATGGACACACAGAAACATGGAGATGATCGCAGCTGCTGAACCTGCTGGAGGAAGCTGCTTGATCTCTCTCTCAACCATCTTTTTATTAATATCTATCTATATATCTATCTATAAATAAAGCCTTCTGATCATCAATCCATGAACTCTGAGTCTTTGTGGAAGGACCAGGCCCTAGCTAGGGCCGACAACAACATCGTCTTTCTACATATTTGATCTACAACTTGCCCAGTAGGGTGGGCATTTGTTCGGCAGCTTAATTCTTGGGTTTTTAAACTTTTTTTTTAAACTGAATTGATTTTCACACACGTTCAAGCTCAGGCTAGAACATTTTGCCATCCCTTCCCTGCAAGGAAATCCAGTGCAGAACCTGTCCCGAGCTGTGCTTTGGGTAAGAGCAGCTTGAGAGTGTCAGCAATATGGCATGGTGGCCTCCCTGTGCCTTTTGACAGTGTGTGTTAATTACATGGTGGGAAATGTTGTGGAGTGTAGCAGTAAATGGTTCAGTCTCTGATATGCAAGGCTCTATGTTCTCATAAAAATTTTGGTTGTAGAATGTTTCAGTCCTGGAGAATTTTAAAAAAAATTGTGTGACATCTAGGGAATAATTAATTTTAGCTTCCAAATACCCCTAGTTATGGATGGTGACTGTTTCACAGGGTCTTCAAATTTCCATCAGTATTTCCACAATAAAATCCTGCTCCGTGGTCATATCTTTGTATAAGCAAGGAGAAAAGATTTGGTTTTTTTTCCTTTGGGTCAGAGACTGAAATAGTTCATGCCTCAAACATTGATAAAAAGTTTTAAACTGTAAAAAGAAGCTACAACCAAAGAAGTCTCCCTGAAGATACCTGACTGGGACTTCAGACTGTAAGTTAAACCACTAAGATTAGATAAAGGGAAAACTCATTCTTTAATCATCTCAGGCCTAGGAAAAAACAAACACGGCTGAAAAAAGAAGAATGCATCCACAAGAAAGCCAAATGCAGCAGAGATTCTTCCCTGGCTGAGTTTGGGGTGGGGAAGACCACAACCCACAGAAGCCGGGTTTACACTGTCTCCCGCCCTGAAATGAGGTGAGGGGGAGGAGGATTTGGATGTAACCTCTGGTCAGAGGAAGTGAACACCCATCCTTCTTGACGCAAACTGGCCCGGCTGTGAAACCTTCAACCCCACAGGCCACAACCACGACACAGTAATGTGAGAGGCAGCTGAGGAGGTGTCATAATCCATCAGAGACCCCCCAGAGTGCCCCCCCCCAGTCATTCCTGAGGCCTTGCACCACAGGACTGCATGTGATGTAACAAACCCAAAGTCTGTTGTAAGAGACAATGGCAAACTCCTGTAACTTTAGTAATCACATCATGACACTTTGCAGCTAATATGGCAAAGAATCTCAATGTTTAACGGTGCTTTAGTTAAACTGGTCTTCCCCACGCAAGCTGAGGTAGATGTTGCAGTGCTGTGAGTATCTCTTGTGCAGTGGAATGAGGGGGCCTGATCACAGGCAGATGAGGGATGGTGCAGAGGTTCCATCCCATGTCAACCCTGTCTGGGTGGCTACCAAAAAGGATTTTTATTTGGGCAGCTACCAAAAAAGATGCTTATTTGGGCAGAAGAAACATCAAGAATGTGGCAAATACAGAAAATGGGGACTGGGGCACTTAACCAGGTAGTGTCTTGTATAATCCGTAATTACAGTATATCTACGGCCTAATAAAGAACCAGATTGAACAGAACTGTGAGATTGTGGAATTCAGTTTGAATTCAGCCATTTCAGTTTGCCTGAACTCTGGTTGTCAGGGCTGTTGGCGGCATGTGGGGAGAGGGAGCATGCACCTGCCACTTGCAGCAGGCAGCCGGGAGTGGGGGAAGCCCCGTATCTGGGAAGATTTTGCCTGGCAGCACCTCACAGGAGGGAGGCAGTAGCAGACACTGTGGAGAGGGTTCTCCAGTTGGGTCATGAAGAACTCTCCACCAATCCACCAATGGACGGCACAGGAAGGTTGGACTGGGCCAAAGGTTCTCTGTTAGCGGGCAGGCTTTGCAGGGGCCAGGGGGTTATAAAAACCGACTGCATCGGGGCTCGCGGCTGCTCGCTGGAGTTTGTTGCTGTTCATTTGCTGGCCTGCTCGTCCCCTCCTTTGCCCTGGCCCCAGCCTTCCTACCTTCGGGCTCTCCTGCCCTTGCTAGCTCACCCTCACATCTGTCCTGCTTTCCTGTGCCCCTGACCACCACACTGCCACTCCCCTGCCGCGTTCCTGCCTGGACTGCCTGCTTCCAACCCAGCTGCGCCGATCCAGCCATCACTGCCTGCTCTGCTGCCCCAATCCAGCTGGCTGCCGCAATCCTGTCCAGAGTCCTGGTCCTCCCTCCCAAGTGCCCCACTCACCGCATGTTCGGTGCTGTTGCTGCGGGAGCCACGCCTGTGGAAGTCACGTCCCTCTGGGAGCTGTGCAGGCTCACCAGGACCCTGCCTGGCCACAGGCAGGCAGTGTGCCCACCCCCCACCACTGCCCGAATGCCTTCAGCACTGCCCTGATTTGCTGGTGGTAACGCCCTCTTTTTCTCTCTGGCCCCCCCCCACCCCTTTTCCAAGTCCTTTTCCATTTTTCTTTCTTCTTTTCTGTCTTTTGTAGCCCTCTTTTGCTCAGGCAACTCCTTTCCCTTCTCTGTTTTCATTGCCAATAAACGGTTTTCAGATACAAGGTTTGTCTCATTTGGCTTCATTTTGTTCCCGACCGTCCATTTTTAAAAGAACTCCTCGCAGTTCCCCACAGTGGAACACGACAGCTTGGTGCTGTGCCACAAATCAGCCTGCCATTTTAAACCCTATTCTGGTCATTCTTTTCCACATAACAAAGAATTTCTACAAGTGTTTACGAAATATTTTGTTGCTGTGGGATGTTACATGTTCTGGCCTTTGGTACATCCCTATCTCCTCTCCTGTGGGTAGTGCTTCACCTGGTGTGGTGTATAGCAGGATAGCTTTAGCACTGCTGTATTGCTGCCAAAATGGTAAATCTGATTTCTTCAGGAGTGTTATAAAAGAACAGAAGACATAGAAGACATTCCTGAAGCTCAATAATTGCACAAATGTATTTGGGATATTTATCAAGTATTCTCTTATATCCCTGTGAAAGATGGGCAATATTTTTCTGAAACCTAAAGGTTACTAAGTTAAATAGTGAAAGCTACTGGGTTTATGTGGCGGTGGTTTTGGTTTGGATTTGTTCTGGTGGTTTTGTTGGGTGTTGCTGTGAGCTGGGAGAGGGGCGGGGTTGAAGATTTGATTGAGAGGGAGGTGGGATGACAGGGGGTGGCAGGAAAGTAGGTGGTCAGGAAAGAATGGAAGTTCCTGAGTACCCAGCCAATGGGAAAGTGGACAGGGACTGCCCTGGCCAGGGAAAGAGTATAAAATGGAGCCATTTGGTTGAAGGGTGTATGTTCATCTCTCGGGAAGGGAGACACACACACCCCCAACTCAGCTGACTCCTAACTAATCAATAGTTTGCTTTTGCTTCGGTGACTTTGTCCTCATTCAATTGTATCTAAAAGTTACTTCATTTCTAACAATCTGGGCACTCGTCTGGGATAGTTGACCCCTGACCCTGAGAAGTAGGACAGTGGGAGGAGGGGAAGGCATGCCCTGCTGATTTCAGCAACCCTGACCCACTGTCTTGCCCCGTGAGGGCTGCAGGTAAGACCCAGACAGGGGACTCTCGAAGCAAAGGGGGTAGAGAAAAGGAAGGATGGAGTTCACGCGCAGCAGCTGGTAACACCTGTGCACAGGACCCAGGGAAGAAAATTGGCTGTTCAGTATTACCTGGGTGGCTGGGAAAAGCAGGACTGAGTGAGTGATTTTGAGATGCAGAATTGCCTGCAAAGCGGGTGTGGAGTCCTTCTAACTGCGGTTCCGCTATCCCATGAGAGGTGTGGCCAGTGAAGGGACAAAGCGAGTGGTTTTTGAGAGAAAGACGTCCTGCGGAGAGTGTTAGGAAATGGGCAACAGCTGCAGCAGGAAGGCCCAAAGGAGTGGAGAGGGACCTGAGAGCTCCACTCCGAGCATACCTCCGTACAGTCCCTTAGGGAGAATGCTCAGGAACTGGGTACAAGAGGAGCTGGCTTGTACTCAGGGGCTGGGGACAAGAGCTGCTGGTTTGTCACCAGGGCAAGGATCAGGGAAAAATGATCCAGTATTTGTGACCAAGAGCTTAAGGGAGTTTCAAGGGGAGATTAAGAGGGAAGAATGGGACCCCTTAGACCACCCATCCCTCCTAAAATGGCAGATCCACATGGCAGGGCTAGTCCTCCAAAAATGGTGGATCCACATGAGAGGGCTGGTCCCCCTAAAATGGCGGAGCCGCATGGCAGGGCTGGTTCCCCTAAAAGGGTGGATTTGTGTGGTGAGGCTAGTCCCCACAACGTGGTAGGTCCATATAGTGAAGCTGGTTTTATTTTGGGAAATCTGTATGCCCCAAAGGAAAGACAAGTGATGAGAACTATAGGAATGGGAATATGGGAGAGAGAAGGTCCATCCAATGTTCAGAGGGGAGCACCTGGTAAACAGAAATTCCCCCTAGTAAGACCTAATTGGGATCAGAGTACCACTTGGCAGACAGGTCTGAGGAAGTGTTTCTATTGCAGAAAGGTGGGGCATTTTAAAAGAGAATGTCCAGAGCTAACGCAAGTTAAAACCTTTTAAATTATGGAATCAGGAGCTTATGTGCAAGATTAGGAGTGTCAGGGGCTCTTATTTTTATTTGGGCCTGAATATCATGAAGAGCCCTTGATAAATTTAAAATTAGGACCCCAAGATGAAGAATATGTTTATGGTTGATTCAGGATCTGGAGAAATCTAACCCGAATTAAATCCAAGTTTAATTAAAAATTAAAAATTCCCCTGTGTGTGTGTAAAAGGAATCAACCAAACTAGAATAATTGGAGTGAAAGGGGAGGGATTTCATGGCCCCATAGTAAAACAAGTGAAGGTTTTGGGAAATGGTAAAAACATAACATCTAGTTTTGTACTCATATCAGAGGCTGGCACTAATCTGTTGGGGAGAGACCTACAAGTGCAGTTGGGGATTGGGGTAATTCTAAAGGAAGATAGAATGGTGGTAAGCTGTTTAAATTGACTATAGAAGATGAGAGGGAAATAAATCCAGTGGTGTGGGTGGCTAAAGGTAATAGAGGGGGGCTGAATATCCCTTCCCTGGAAATAAAATTGAAGGAATTTCACCCGTCCAGGTGAAACAATATCCTCTATCTTTGGAAGGAAGAGGGGGATCACAGAATATAATTTAAGAACTTTTAAAGGATGGTTTATTAGAACCCTGCATGTCCTCTTATAATACCCTTATTTTACCTGTTGGGAAACCAGATGGGACATACAGGCTTGTCCAAGTTTTGAGGGAATTAAATAAACTTGTTGAAGTATGCCACCCAGTAGTCCCTAATCCATATACTTTACTAAGCAAGATTCCCCATGATCCTATGTGGTTCAGTGTAATTGACTTGAAAAATGCATTTTGGACATGTCTATTAGCAGAAAACAGCAGAGATAAATGTTATTTGGGCTACCTTATCTGGGAAAGGAGGAGGGGCTGCTGATTGCTGAAACTAACAATTTACATCTAAAAAAATATTTGCAGGCCATCGCACCTTCTCTCACAGATCTTAGAAGAAATGGGTTGTTACCCCAAACCTCACCTCTAGACTTTCATATACACCAGGTAAAACCAGGAGACTGGGTTCAAATAAAATCTTGGAAAGATGATACCTTAACACCAGCATGGGAAGGTCCATTTCAGGTACTCTTAACAACTGAAACAGCTGTCAGGACTGCAGAAAAGGGGTGGTCTCACACCTCTTGAGTTAAAGGACCAGAGGAAGCTCCTCTCCAAACTTGGACAGTGGTACAAGGAAGTGACCCTCTAAAGGTAATCTTCAAAAGATAATTTAATAGTAAACAGTCAAGGGCAAGAGTGGACTAACTGCTGTATTTGCTACCAAAGAGGTCTTTGCTCTACTGTGGACTGCAACCCCTCAGGGGTTGAGTAATAGAAGTCCTGTCAGACCTTGACAAAAAGATAAATAGAAGATGAAGAATCTGTTTTTTATAATTGGGATTGAAATCTTAATGGTAAGTAACTCTGTCTTGATTAACCCTTGTACCCCTTGATGTTCTAAGACTCTGGAAATTGCCGGAAGGAGTGTTACAGCCTTTATGCATCACCTCCATATCCCTACAGCATGCTATTCCGGTAAGCCTGCAGACTGTCAGCAAGGAATGCAGATTTACTGGATTACACAGACCCTAGGAAGCTGGTATGGATACCGGAGAGGGTATCATATCTTGGCCTTATAGGAGAGCTCTGAGTATGCTTTTGCAAGGAGGATAAGAAGGACAAGGAAATCCAGCAACCTCCTCTCAGGGCGCAGCTAAAAGGTATGATTTGAATCAGCAACAAGAAAAGAGTATCAGTGAAAATCTACATTCCCACACATTATCCCCAGGTAACCCCAAGTCAGCATTCCCAAAGAACTTGTCCCTATATGAAGAGTTACAAAAAGAACTAGAAAAGGAACTACAGCTTGCATTGGAGGGGGGAAAGTCTGTTTGTGGACCTATCTGAAAAGATAGCTAAAGAACTGGGAATCTATAACTGCTGGGTGTGTGGGGGAGCTCTAATGAGCGAGGAGTGGCTGTGGATAGAACCCGGGTTAGAGCCTTTCCAGGTAATTAAATGGAATTACTCTGTTATTTCTAAGGAACGGGAAAGACCTGGTGTGTGGATTGTAACATAGGAAGTTATGAAGTCTCTTAAGGAGAGTAGGGGACCAATTTATTCTGTTTGTGGGAGAAACTCTCTGTCAAAGAGTTTATACTTATAATTCAAGATCTAGCATTACTACTTGGTGGCCTAAGGAACCCTCTTAGTTTTGGTCAAAAAGGAAAGAAAATAATTGTAGTACTACTATTGAAACAGGAATGTTTAAGTGTTCCAGGAAGAATCCTGTCCAAGGAATGTGTAAACTTCTTAAGTTTTGGGGAAAATTATCTGACTCCTCTAAACATTGGTGGAAAGCTCCTAATGGACTATTTTGGATTTGTGGGCAGAAAGCCTCCTCTAAGCTTCCTTCACTGTGGAAATGGAGTTGCCTACGAGGAATTACAGAGCCCGGATTTTTCTTGCTACCATTAGAAAAGGGAAATAAATTGGGAGTTCCATTATTTGAAGATTTAAAATGAGAGAAAATCAGATAGGATGATCCCAGAAATGGGGGAAAGATGAGTGGCCACCACAAAGAATCATAAATACATATGGACCTGCAACCTGGGCTCAGGATGGTAGCTGGGGTTATAGAACACAAATTTATATGATAAATCAAATTATTAGGTTGCAGGCAGTAATGGAAGTTGTCTCCAACTGTACAGCTGGGGCTTTGGAATTAATAGCCAGACAGCAAAACCGGATGAGAGCAGCTATATACCAAAATCAGTTAGCCCTGTATTATTTGCTTGCTGAAGAAGGTGGAGTGTGTGGAAAATTTAATACATCAGACTGCTGCCTAAAGATCGATGATAATGAAGAGGCAGTGTTGGACAGAGCTTCGGACATCAGAAAAATTACCCATGTACCAGTACAAAAATGGAACTCAATTTGGAATGGCCTGGTGGAAAAAGGTAGGCTTTATATTCTTGTGTGTAATTGCAGGATTATTATTTTTACCCTGTTTTATCCCATGTTTCATTAGATTAATTAATGGTGTAATAGAAGGAATGCAGATAATGAGTGTGCCAGTCAATCCTAATGCAACAACCAGCTACCAAGGAACAGGAGCTCAAAGGATTATAATCCTAAAGAAAACAGATAGAAAAAAGGAGAAACAAGAGGAGGAGATAAAATTTATTTTACGCAAGTTGAAGGAAAGCCATGAACAGCAACATGAACTGACAGCTCGGGAAATGGACTGAACAAAAGACTGATTTATTTTACTCATAACTACTTTGCAAAAGGGTTCAGTTTACGGCTTCAGCAAAAAGGGATAATAAAAGAAAAGGGTGGATTGTGAGAGATGGGCAATATTTTGCTGAAACCAAAAGGTTACTAAGTTAAATAGTGAAAGTTACTGGTTTTAGGTGATGGTGGTTTTGGTTTGGATTTGTTCTGGTGTGTTTGTTGGGTGTTGCTGTGAGCTGGAAGAGATTCATTTTGATTACCTGGGAAATGCTGGCACAGCTGATGTATGTTTGTAGGGAGCCATACTGCCATTTCTTATAGGAAATCCTCATGGGCAAGGGATACAGGAGAGGGATTCTTTTAGGAAGTTTGTCTAGTAAAGCTGCTTGTCCACCAACTAATTATGTCCCTTGTTTATTAGCCTAACAGAATACTCTTAGAAAGTCACAGAACTACTGAGAAAATAAAGACTGGGAAATGGTCACTGTACCAGAAATTACCATGGAGACTATCCTAACTCGGAGACAGTGCATTAGGCAGTGCCTCTCCTCAGAGCCACAAAGGTGTCCCTGTCAGACACACCGCTAGCTGGGGTGTGCAGAGGGATACAGAATGCTTATTGACAGAGTTGCTACAGATTCAAATTGGTATGGATACATGATAAGCAGATAAATTTCCTTAAGATGTTGTTATCAGTAAAAAATGAAATAGCTTTTCCTCTTTTGAGTGACTCCACTTTAATCCAGCTAAGAAACAATGCCAGGCTTTTTTGGTGTAAAGAGACTTGCTTTGCTGCTCTCTGCATATATTGTTCCTGTGATACAAATCAATAAAAGCCTGCAATATTTATGTGACATCTCAACATCCTCCGTACAAAAGCTCACTCTGGCAACAAATACATGGAAATTCCCTCTACTTGGTCCATTAGAGCCTTCAGCTGGGAAATGTCAGCAAAGGACTGCTCAGCTGAAACATGACCTGCAGTTTTTCTTGAATGGAAGAGACATTGGTGATGCAAAGTATTGATGCCCTCAAAAAGGTGCAGTTACAGAGCATTTTTATTTATTTTACAGCATCAACCTCTGTGCCCAAAAATGAAGTAATCATTTATAAGTGACTTTAACACAGAAACAACCAGCTCCTGCAGCAATTTTCACCTCT
This sequence comes from Vireo altiloquus, assembly GCA_013396875.1. Lineage (NCBI taxonomy): Eukaryota > Metazoa > Chordata > Aves > Passeriformes > Vireonidae > Vireo > Vireo altiloquus. The sequence goes on from VZRF01008872.1 coordinate 29,025, forward strand.
AAGAGCTGGAGAAGTTCTGTGTTACTCTGCAATGGAGTAGCTCTAGGAAAGAAAATGGGATGTTTCTTTGTTTGGGTTTTATTGGTACAAAGCTGGATTTAATATATCACTGCCATGTGCTCTTGTAAGATTCTTGTTTTGTCATCTTCTGTCTATTACCTTATTCCTTCTTTAATTGTGTAAATTAATATTAACTAGTTCTAATTCTACTTTTTATTGAGACATTCCCAGAAAAGAAGGGGGTGTCAGAAACCCCTTAATGCTGTGCTCAACTTAGCCCATTAGTGCTAATATTTTAAAGTAGTTTTATTCCTAGATCAGATTCAGCAAGCAGCAAGTGAAATATGGCTATTGCAGAAGAGAGGCATAATATTCCTGATTGTGCTTTTTACATATACTGTGGCGTCTCAATTAAACACAATGGTGTTTTTTCAAAAGCTGCTGAACAGACTATTTTTAGATGAAGAATCTGGCACAGCTCACTAATGAGAACTTTCTTCTTTGCTGCTGCTAGCCACAGCCTCCTTTTCCCCCCCCCCCAACTTTGTTTAAAAGCCAAATAAGTAAATATTGCTGGGCTCTTACATTTTTAATATGAAGATCAAATCATTCCCATGAGGAACTTCTGTCTCTTCTTGTACAGCTGTCCTCCTTCATAATCAAGGGCCAGCAATTTAAAGTGGCTGATAAATATTAAGTGCTTTAAATTCTGGGTGCTTGGTTTGACATGTTCAAAAGGGCTGATTTTCAGAAAGTCCCCTGACGCCCCACTACAAAAATCTCAGGCTTTGTTAGCTGGCTACACAAAATTCCGGGTCAAACATCACTACTTAGTAGTGGTATTTTAAAGCAAGGTTCTTTAATGGGAGGATGGTGTCTTTGGAAATGGTGCCATCGGTTTGAATTCACCTTTCACCCTGTAAAGTAGTATGAGCTCAAATGCATCTCCTGTGGATCTGCCTCCTTGTTGGCAGATGCAAGCGAGGAGAAGGTGACCCAGGGACTGGGCTGAAGGCAGTGGCTCTTGGTAGCAGCACAGGAACAGGCAAAGATCCTGCAGCATCCTGCAGAAATCAGGTAGAGTCGAGCTTGGTTAAACACAGCTTTGGTCCTCTTAGGTCTGTTTGTGCTCTCCTCAAGCATATGAATCACATAAACTTGCATGTGTGTTTGTCTACTGCTCTGCTGCTGTTCTTCTGCCATCCCAGAAGATGGAGGAAATTGATTACAAACTGCCACTCAGCAGTAGGTGGTCTCAAACAAAACTCCTATCTGAAAGCAGAGCACACTGGGGTCAGAGTATATCTGTGCCAGTTACTGTCTGCTTTGCCATCAACTGCTGAGGCATGATGCAATGACTTCAGTGGAACAAATTTGCTTTTAGCCAGCTGACATTCTTCTTCCGGGGCACCTTTCTTTGCAATGCTGAAGACATCTCTTCCAACAAGATTTTCACCTAAACTTCCATCTAAGTCAGCTGTGCTGTGATGTATGCCAGCTGAGCATCTGACCTTTGTAGTCCAGCTTGCTGAATTCCCCATCAGCACCTCAATCCTGAGGGGGCATTCTGCAGCTGCAGATGATGAAGGACATTGCTTATGGTCTGTCATAAAGAGTTCAAACCTTTACAGGGAAAAGTCCTTAATTTCAAATATCTCATAATGGAAGCAGCCTCTCACAGGTGAGGCTCTCTCCTAGTCTCCTGCCATGCCAGTCTAAAGAAGATGGCTCTTAAAAAGAGGCTTCTCCTATTATGACTAAAACAGTTGATGGTTTTTCAGCCTGGATGTGGTATGACAAACAACTTTTTTGGAAAGTAGTAATTTAAATTAGATTTCTTCATAGCTAAGTGGACTCACTCAGTCGTGAAAAGCTTCACTTTGTGCACCATGTGAATCTGAAGCAACACTTCATCAATGTCAGTAAACTTAGAGTAAATCCAGCGTGAATGAATCTGGAATAAAGTCTCACGTCTTCAGACATCTGCAGTAGTTTCAGACCCCACAGGAAGCTGTTCAGAGACTGCCCTTGGGTGATTTTAATGGCCCACAGGAGAGTGTCTCTATGATAGAGTGGCACTACTCATTAGCTGCAGGCCTTTCTGAAGGTGAAACAGATAAACTTAGAGCAAGAGAAAAAAAGCAGGTGTGCAAACTGTTAGTAGGACATGTGTGCCTGTGCAGCTGAGGGTGAGAAAGCAGCCTCTGAATTTCCTGTATGCAGAGACAGTGTGGGGGTGCTTTGTGTGCACAAACCACCTGTAGGAATGGGAGGAAAACACCTTCAGATCCTACATGGCTTGTCTTTTAAAGGCAGCTCAGTGATGCTGCATCACAAGCTGGAATTTCAAGCAGATTAAGTGATCTATGAGCTATGTGTAATTTTTTGCGTTTTCACTGGACTGTTTGGTCCATCCTCACCACCTCAGAGTCCACCACTGTCAGTAGAGGGGTTTAAGTTTCCTGCTCAGTGCATTACAGCTGGAGAGTGCTCCTGTTACGTGGCCAGGATTAGTGGCCTCCAACATCTGAGGGGGCCTTTGATGCTTATTAAAGATACAACTTTCAGATTTCCAGATTTCCCACAATGTTCATGCAAAGGAATATTTTCCAGTTACTCCATATTGACGAGGGAGATGGCCCTGCCCTGGGCTCATCCCTTGGAAGATTTATAAGGATGTCCGTAAGGGTTCTACTAAAGTGCAAGGGCCCAGTTTACTAAGGACTGTGAAGAAAGTGAGGAAAGTAGCTGGTTATTCAAATAAGAGGATGCAAACTTCAAAAATTTGTGCTTGAGTTTGAAAATGTCCACTGCCACTTTATCTCTGCATTTCATAGCTCCTGCCTGGCCAGATGGCAAGTTGATTAGTAGCCCAAGTAACTCTTGGGACTTTTGCTGAGAGCTTGATGGAGAAGTGGTGCTGTGGATTTGTGTTCCTTTTTTCCTGCCTCTGCCAGGTGCAGCAGCAAAAAGCTGACAGCAAAGCACAGCATGTGCATATGTTGCGTGCAGAGCCCTCAAACACTGATGTTTCTGAAAAAGTAAGTGTTTGCTGTACATTTCTCTGCTCTGGATGGTGATGATGAGACCGTCAACCCTCAGCACTGATGAGTTAATGACAGAGGTCTGCCGAGTAAAGTTTGCATGTTCTGTCTCTGTTTGTGACTGTTCTTTGGGACCCTCCTTCAGGACCTGGTCATTCATCCAGACGAAAGTGAAAAAGATAGAAGTTGTCTTCTCCTCATACATGTTTGTTTCTCAGCATGAACAGTCGACCTGTGTGTGCTTGGGTGATTTTAGCAAGTGATAGAAAGCAGTGAGGGTCAGCTTTTGACCCTGCATCTTGTACTGGTTTTTCTCTGTTTCCATGTTCAATTCCAGGGCTAAGGTAAGCAGCTCCAGGGAAATCAACTTTTCCTGATTTTCACCCCCCTCTGTCAAAAAATTAAAAGGCTCTTGAAACTTCTGATCCTGTAAATAAGAGCACTGCTGGGAATTTAGGTGCGCCATTGGCTTTACTAGAGCTATTCCTGAAAGTAAATTTGCTTAGGTGTGTTAGTATTTGTGTGAACTGCCATGCAAGGAGACAGAACTTCCCAAGTATTTTGATAGATAGGAAAGAGCTCATAAATGCACCTTTAAGCCATTTAGCAGCATGTAATCTTACTTTAGTGTTAGCATACCTTCAGAAGAGTGAATTTCCCATGCACTCTGTCTGACAACGCTTAATTCTGAATCCAGTTAGAGGCAGCTGCGAGGAGCTGGCTGAAAATGTCAGCTCAAAAACTGCTTATGTTCCATTCTGTCTGGATATTGCTGACATAAATATGGATCATGAGAGCCTCTACAGCTGTCAATGTGTTTACCCCAATGCTAAACTGGTGTGATAAGGCTGCATCTGGTGTCTGTCATGAGTCACATTGCTTAGTTTTTTCATGTTGGTTTTTTTTTTTCCTCTTTTTTTCGTTTGGTATGATAAATGTTTTAACATATGTATTTATTTTTAAAAAACTCCAAGCCTTGGATGATGAAGACATGATCCTAGGTGATTCTGAAGTGTGAGATACAGCAAAACCAGGGTAACTGATGCCTGAGATACTTCTGGTTCTTCTGGGTCATTGTGTTATTGGGAGTTATATGTGAGCTGAAATAAAGCAGGTGTTTAGTTTATTTTTACAAAGAAATGTCAGCTTTAGTCTATAAATACAGTGAAATCAATAATCTCAACAAAGCTGTGAATGGGAGAGTTAGCCATAAAAGCAGAGGGTTGACTTCTGCAGCTCTGTTTGCAAAATGTGGGCATTATTAACCTAGACTTTGGTAAAGCCTTTGACACCATGTCACATGGAATTCTCCTGGAGAAACTGGCTGCTCATGGCTTTGACAGGTGCACTGTTTGCTGCTTGAAAAACTGGCTAGATGTCTGGGGCCAGAATGGTGGGGAATGGTGTCACACTGAATTGGTGGCCAGTCACTGGTGGTCTTTCTCAGGGCTTGGCTCTGAGGATCAGTGAAGGTCCTTTTAGAAGTTTGAAGAAAAGGGTTTGACTTATGCTGGCCATTGAGCAGCTTGGCAGTCAAGCCCACTCTGTTTAGGCAATAGGGAGAGGAGGTGCAAAGCTCAGCTCAGCTTTAAGGAAGAAGCAACTGTTTGTATTGGGTTCATGGGTCTGTTCTGAGGAATTAGCAGAAGTTTGCTGCATTTCATGTGACCCAGCTGGTTCACTCATTCTTTTAAGAATGATGTGGCTTCATGCAGGAGAAACCACTCTGAGCTGCTTACAGGTTTCCTGATCTACTGCCAGGGAACTCAGTGCATGCAAAAATCATTCACTTAAGGTAATTACTGAGCTTCTGGGGAAGACAAGAGCCGAAGTCTTACTTCGATCCTCCAGTGACAATACATGGCATGAACTCAACAAGGCTCTCTGGCAAGGATGGGTGTTGTGGGCAGAAAGAGTGCTTGTGACAAGTATGTCTAGTCCTCCATTCAAGAGGAAAAGACATCACTTTTTAGGCCAAATGTTGTTCTTGGACTTTATCCGTATTTGGGTTCTTTGCAAGACTTTGCACTTTGCTGTGTATTTACCTGTCCTTTTGCTGACTGTCTCAGGTACAAGTCCAGCCACAAGCTCACGGTGGCAGTGAGGAACGGAGGGACCTGTTCAGCAACCAGAAAGGACACAGCTCTCTAGCATGGCACAGTGTTTGAAGGAGGGCGGTTTCAGATCCTGGCACCTGGTCCATCCCTGTGCAGATCTCAGCACTGTTGTGATTTTCTTTCTAGTACAGTAAACTAAGGGAATTGCAGGCAAACTACTCTCTTGACGTGCTGAGGGAGCATTTTGATGCAGTGGGTATTGTCAGTCAATTCTCTCCCTCCATCCACAACAGTTTGCCTTTTCCTCATGAATTTTCTCTCTCTTTCTCATAGCATCTTCAAAGTGTGAATGTGACTTCTTCTCCATCATGTTTTTTCCCCTCCTTTCCTCCTCCTTTCATAAAATGACTGTGGATTCTGGGTTGAATCCGTCATTTGAGTCTGTGAACTTAGGACTAGTTATTCCACCAATGCCAAAAGTGTGCAACTGGAAACAGAATCAAGCTTTTTATCTGTTGCTGGATTATGGACTCCTGTCAAAACAATCTGTTTATTTTTTAATGTATTGCCATTGAGGGCCAAATTCTGTTGTTTTAGGGTTTTTTTTATTCCCTTCTCTCTTGACAATCCTAGGGAGAAAAGGTACTGACTCTTTAGAGCTTCTCAAAATGGTACTGTGGGGTGAGTGGCTTCTGCCTACAGAAGTGTTGCGCTTGTGGAGAATACTCCCAGCGGCATTTACAGAACAGAGCTTAGCAGGTGGATGTTCATGTGATGCCATGCCTGCCTCCCTTTAAGCTCTTCTGTCACTTGGCACGACTCCAAGGATGTTTTCGGTGGTTTTCCCTACACTCTGACCAAGTGTTGAATGGCTTTCCTTTACGTTTTTTCTTTCAATAGCCACTTTTCCTTTCATCAGTGCTGCCTGAGGCTGGGTGAAATAATAACCAAAAAAACCTGTTAATATGACCAAGTACAAGAGCTCCAAAATTACTTTACAACATTATTAATATATTTTAACCTCATTCTAATTTAGTTACATATGAAAAATGGCTCAAGCCAATTAAAAATTAGAACTACAACTTTATTAACGGGCAAAAATCAATTTAATAATAGGGGATCATAGTGATGGTTTTGCCAGGCTACAAGGCCAAGGCATTTCAGCACTGGATGCATAGGCACAGGTGATGGGTGGCCAAAGGCACACCTCTCAGATTGCATGCAAGGCCTTTTATACCCCCTCTCTGTCAATCAGGGCGTATAGTTACATTGGTCTAATCAGAGGCTGGTTTGGTCTGGCCCTTCCCATTGCCCACCCATAAGGGGAATGTTGGTCTGCTTGGAGCATGCTCGGTTGTTTTACCTGGGAGGGGCCTTGGCCTGAGTGACATGTGCAGGTGTTCCTGATTGGCACTTGCACACCACCTCCTGAGAAGGTTCTGGATAGCTTCCCTGGTCAGCCATCTTGTCCCTATACAAACCAATTAATAATAAGACATTGTGAACTGATTTCAACAATTCTTATAACAAGAGTAACCATAACCACACAACCTTAATTCTCTATCAGCAATTAACAATTCATCCAAATACTAACCATCCCCTGGGATCCCAGTTTAACCCAATGAACAATTAACAAGTAACATTTTAATTATTAATCACTACTCAGTAAATTCATAATGGGCCCATTAACTTTTCCACTAATTCCTTAATTATTTACATACATACAGAAGCCAACCTTCAGCTCTCATTTATAACATTTACATCTTCCTCCTCCTTGCCTTCCCACCTATCAGCCCTCTTTTTATAATCTCTGATATTCTCTATATACAGCAGAATGTGTGTGATCTCATCATAGAACCTCTATCTTCTTTTTGGGCAGTAGAGTATTAAGTTTTCCCTCTACATCTGCAATAGTAACATAATTAAATAAAGTAATAATAATTCTGACATTTTGCTGTGCTAATATGATGGTCATTGCTAGTGCAATCAGCATGGAAAAGTCTCTTGTTAGTGGTAAATATTTGCAGTTAGCACAGAGCTCTTGTTTTTCCGGGGGTTTTCTTGTTTGGTTTAGCATTTGTTGTTTTGTTTTGTTCTGTTTTTCCCATTCCACATTACTTCTTTTTTCTTCTATTTTTTAAATTTTATTTTTTAAGAAAGAGCCTCCAGAAAGCTTCATGTTGCCCACCTTACTCACCCTGTGAAAATTGAATTTTAGTCCTGTTCTCTCGGTCTGTCATGCCTGCTGACTGTTCATGGACCTCTGTGGCAGGAGGGCTTGGGCATTCACCACTGAAATTTGTAATGAACAGCTTTTGCCTGTGGATGGCCTGGATGATTGTCTTCACCAGCATAAGAAAAAGTGTAGCCAATTGTAACTCTGAAGATTTACCTGCTGTACAAGCTCAGACAATTGAGGATCCCTGCAGCAAGTTAGCCTGACAGTTGGACAGAAAGGAACACACGCCGGGGGTTCCACTCACGGTCACATGTGGGTGGAAAAGACCCACCTCCTTTACAGGCCACTCTTTTATACCCCAAGGGGAGATACCACTCCCTTTCCCCTGTGTCCTCCCCTTATCAACAGTCCGATTGGCTCGTGAAAATGTCATGTCCAGGTGATTAGCTGTTGTCAGTCAGGTGATTCTCGTGCATCAAATGATTTATTTGCTCTAATCAAATCAGGGGGCTGCCTTGATCCCTTTATGATAATGAGTGGTGATTGACCAGAGACCCTTCAGCGCCAAAACTTTCCAACCCTTTTACAATACATAACTGGTGAACTCCAACACCCATACCCCTATACCTGAACAGTTATACAGGGAACAATCATATTATTACCATTCCTCAAACAATAGCTAATTAAGAACCTTTATAACTATTAAAATGAACAATTAACTGAACAGGCAATCAATAATGAACTGTGAACAATTAACATAAGATCTTTAACCACTGCGAAAACCAACTCAAGTCAGTCCATTTATAACACCAGAAAGGGTCATTCGTGTTTCATGTGCATCTCAGGGGACAATGGGCTAGAGCGACCTCAAGCAACACGGACTCCTTGCTGTGGGACAAAAAAACCCAAGGGCTGGTAAACAAGGCTATGGCTGATTCTAGGTCACACAGGAAAACAATCCCCACTTCTGTCTTAGGCTTGTTTCTGGATAGGGAGAACGTGTCCAAGCTTGAGCTAAAACTCAGCCTGTAATACTGAATGCCCAGAGACTGTCACCTCTGTTCTCTGTTGAGGCAGAGGAAGAGGTGGTAGGGCAAAGGACTCGTGAACTCTGCTTGGAGAGAGGCACAGCCAAGACCATTCTTGCCCCAAAATACTACAACTCCTCCCAGATCCTTCAGAAACACCAGGAGTCTGGTACCACTGCACACAGGGGCACCTCAGTTGTGTGTCTTCCTGGATCTGATTTCCAAAGGTTGTGAGTGTAAAGGTTTGCAGCAGCACTTTCCATGGGTGCTTTCTTGGCTTAAAAGACTTTCTGAAATCATCAGCAGCCCATGTTTCTTTCCCATTTTGTGGGAGAGACAGACTGCAGCATGGGAAGGGAAGTCAGTGTTTCTGTGGGATGATGGGAACAGGCAACAGGACCCCAAGCAGCTTTCTGTCACCTACCTTCCTCTGTCCCCAGTCCTCCACCTGAGTGCCAGGGCTGTGAAAGTTAGCAGTCTGGCCCTGTAATTAACTCTCAGCTACTGTGCAGTGTTCAAGAGCACATCCTCCCATCACATACTCCCATCAAGAACCCAAGGGAGATGCTATTAATTCCCCGTGGAGATAAGCAAGAGGCAATTGCAACAAGGCGTGTTGAGCTTGTTGCTCCCAGCCCACCAAAATTTGTTTTCAGGAGGCTGTGTTTAGTCAAGCACATGTGAGAGGCCAGCTGTAATTTGCACCTCCTCACATGATTCACTGGTAATAGAATAAGATGTTATGGCAGGGTATTGACCTCTCACTGCCACAGTTGCTCTGGCATAGGGAGTAAACAAATGTTATAGTGGAGGCGGTGATTCTCTCATAAACAGACAGCAGGGATGCTCAGATGCTGTTTTTGACAGTGAATAGTTCACACTGAAAACAACAGATGCTGATTTCAGGAAAATAATAGCATTTTCAGGCAATGGTTTTCTGCAAATTCAAAGAGCTTGGTAGGCTAGAATTAATAAGCTCATGTTACTGTGGGATGTTGGTGCACAGCACAGCAGCAGACCTGTTTCGTTGCTGTTTTTCAGCTAAGCCCCTGTTCCTCAGTTAACAGTAAATTGTTTTTGCACAGAAGTATATTAAAAAATGTTGGACTGTTTTTTATGAATGGGCAAAGCTTCAAATGATGAGAGGTTTGTGGTACATTTATCTTACCAGTTATTCAGTAACGTGCCTGGTGGACGGCCTAGTGTGGTGCCAAGCATAATATATTTATCTGCAATTAATAGTGGGGTCTTTTTCAAGTCCTTGCAGTTGGAGAACGCTGACTATTCCAGCCCTCTGGCTCAGTCTGTAATCTCGGCACCACTCTCAGTTGGGTGAATTTGTGTTCTGAAATTTTTCTGTGCCTTGATTCACTGTTCCAAGATCTTTGAATCTCAGACATTCTCTGATGAGCAACAGAAAGCTGAAATGTAAGACTGAATGGGACAGTGGACTTTAGAATACAGAATGAATATATATATTTTCCTGATAACAACATGGCAGCAGATGTTTTTCTCTATTTTTCTATTAAGATAGGAAAGAAACAGAAGACCCATTCTTTTGGGGTTAGACCCTAAATACACTGCATTATACATTGCATAATTGGTAATTATGTTGGAAAAAAAGCCTGGTGGAAGACAAATAGTTTAAAGCTGTGTGTTAGTGCAGGAAAAAAAAATGTCAGTTAATATTTCCTTGTCCATGCTCGAGGTGTGGAAGCCATATAGCCAGACATTTTCCAATACTAACACTGCCTAGTAAGTGAATCTCTCCTTTCCAGGAAATGCCTTCTCCTCCCAAATCTGTTCTGTGATGCAAACATTGCATGTAAACATATAGAGAACTCATTAAGATGTTTTGAGTCACCAAATAAAGACCTTTGTTAATACCAGCCCTGTGTTCTGCAGTCCCTCATCCTGGAGGTTTCTGATTTGACCTTCCCTGGGAGGCCATTCCAGATCTTTGTTGCTTCAACCCCAGAGATGTTTTCCCCTTTTTAATATGCAAGTGCCATGTCCTGCCTTCCCTAAAGGCTGATGATGTGACTTACCAGATGATCTGAGATCAAAATTAACTCGTTCCTCTCACTTTAGTGCTTCGAAGGGTCTCTTGCTAATGGTGTTCCCTTACCTTTTTCCCCTCTTCCCTGCTAAATCCTGGTCACTCCCTCGAGCTCCTCCTATTGGTCTCTGAGGGACCCCAACTCTGCCTCTCCCCCGATCCCCATAAAGCTCCAGAACCTCTGCGTCTTTTTGCCTTTGCCTCTGGAAATCTGCATGCCACCATGTGAATAAAGACCTTCCAGGTTCTCCACACGGAGGCCTCTTCTCCTGTCCTTTGCTGCTGCGATGTTGCGGAGGGCAAAGATGCCTGAGCTAGCCATGAGGCTCTCTGGCTGGTGAGGGCCCTGTGACCATGCTTTCAGAAGGAAAGTTTGGAGCACGAGGGCATGACCCAGGTTGGGCAGAGACACTCATTGGCACTTTGCGGCTTGCAACTAAAGCCAGCTAACGCAACATCTTGCTGCTTGTGTAGCATCTCTCTTATCTTGTTTTTGCTGCTGAAAAGTCTTTTATCAGTTGTAGTAATTTCCTTCAGAAGATGTAACGTACTTTGTTTGTTGGGTAGCCCTCACTGTGCATAGGGGGAGTGCTCTTTCTCCACTCCTCCACGGCAGCAACTGTTTTAGTGGTTTTCAAAATGAGCGTTGTGAGTGCTTTCCGAGCCCTGCAGATGGCACTGCCTTCCTGGGCTTACCCGAGTGCCCAATGCATGCCCCTGTGGTGGGCTCCATGCAGTCTTCAGTCAAAATAGCTCTTCTTGCAGCTGAATAAATAGTACAAAAGTTCTGGCTCTGAGATGTTTTTAGTTAACAATGGAAAATAACATGGAATTGCTAGGAACCTTTTCCCTTACTCCTCTTTAGGTGGTTTTGTTTTCTGGACTTTTGTCCTTTTTGAGGTTTATTTCAAAAGGGTTTTCAACAGCTTCACTGTACAGCCATTTTTTCTCCCTCTGATATCTTCTTGTGCCATTTAAGTACTGAATTGGCTGCAGAGTCAATTGCCACTTCCTGGGAAGACCCTGCTGGTGGAGACAGGGAGGGAGCTTTCTTGTTACTAGTGTTTTCTTGAAGATTCTGTCCTGGGGCAGACATGCTCCCCTTATAAAGAAATGGCAGCATTGAAAACACAGTGGTAGAGATAAATCTCACATTGTTGTTGCCCCTTTCCCATTGCTGCAGGTGGATTTTTTGCGTGTACTGTTCAGTTCCCAATGCTTTTCCTTAGGGTTTGCCAGGTGTTCAGGGCATACCTTCCCTGTTACACAAAGGTGGAGCACTACTGGCTATGTGCTCGCAGCTCCCCAGTCTGCATGGGCATTGATGCAAGGTGTTTATTTTCTGGGGCGCCTGCACAGCCCTTGGGAACCTACTGCCTGGAGCCACCAGTAGCTGGTTGTCCAGGGGTGGTCACACACCCACTGGGACTCTTATCTTGGGCCTTCCAGCCCATTTTTACATCATCTTGTGTCCATCTACAACAGACATACAGCTCATTCAAAACCTGATGATATTGCAAATCACTGACAATTAAATGGAGATCTATTTTTTATGGCTGCTCTCTCTGGGTTTTCATGCCAGGCCAAACAACTTTTTTGCTGTTGCAGCATTTAATGTAGGCAGCAGCGATCATATGTGAGGGATCTGCCGTATTTTCCAAGAATCAAAATAAAATTCAGCCATGGCAAGGTGTTCTGGGTTGCTTCCTGTACATAAATCCTCAGCTCCCTCCCTTCAAGGTCAGTCAGGTATTTCATGCCTCAGAAATGGTTCATATTGCTGAGTGACTAGGAAGCAATGCTGCCCAGACATATTAAATCTCTGATTTCACTGCTTATATTTCATCTGTATGGAAACACTTGAATTGTGATTTGCATCATTGCCCGTGTGACTAATCCCATGTGCACTTAGGAGTTCTGGGCAGGCTCTCACAGGATGATAGCCCTGCAGCCCTTGGTAGGGCTGAGGTGTTTTGTGTCCAGCTGCCCAGTGTGGAATGGATGCTTGGAATGCACCATGTCCTGGGGTTCTGCTAGCACTCACCACTTGGAGTATTTGAAAGCAAAGTGTTGTGTCTCTGCTGCCAAAAAACTTGGCTAAACTGGCTTTTATGTTGAGAAGTTTAATCTGCAGCTGTATGGGAAAGCTGACACTTCAATAGTTTTCTTTATTCATAAGTATATTTTTAGAGTGATTTTGTACATTCATACGTGCAAAGTGTTAGAGACTTTTTTGTTCATCCCAGCTCCCAGAGAAAAGTGATCAATGTTCAAACTTCAGGCTGGGAACAAAAGGAAACTAAATCTCTGGACTGTGAAGAAAAGCCTGAAAGCCAAGGAATAGTTAAAAGTCCAGAAGGTAGTCAGGTGTAAACTCAGAAATATATTTTGGTCTGAATGTAATTCTCTTTATGGTACAGCAAGGCAGGTTTTATATGGTTGTGACTGTGTATTGCAGCACAGTGAGGACTGTGGTTGAGGGAACATACACACTCTGAGTTCCTGTCTTTGGGCTTTAGCAAATTAAGATCTACATCAAATGTTTGAGATGAGATTATTAGCAAAGCCATAATTCATGTTACCGTAATGATTTTTAAAAATTCCGTTGGACATGGGTCTCTTATGGAGCTAGTTAGGTTTTTTTATTAGAGTTGGTCAGGAATTCGAAGTTAGATTGCTCCTAAATCACTGTGCTTTATTTCCAAAACTTCATATATCTTTGACAAATTTAGGTGGGCTGTGTGTCCCTGCCATAGAGGTGTTTTGCAGGATATTGAACCCATATTATTTGAATGGTGACAGAATCTTCTGCAGGGAAGAGAACCATTTCCCCACTTATTGCTATTATTTTTCAATCCCCACCTTATTTTGAAAATAACCACACCATTAAAACTGCAGTTCCCTTTCTTTCTCCAGACAAAAAGGCTGCTGTATACAACATCTCTCACAGAAGATATCAGTCTGAAATGGGGGTGGTCTGACAGAGCAAAAAAGCCAAACCTGAACATCATCATACAGTGGGAAAATTTTGAGTAACAGTAATGATCAGTGAATATTGCCTACACAGATGTGTGGTCAAAAACTGGAATACTTTTTAGTTTCTTTGGCCTTTCAAAAAAAGCCCTTCAAATACTTTTCTTGTCATATTTTTGAGAATTTCTGAGCATTAGAATCCAGAGATACTGAGGGAGGGTAATGACTGACAGACATTCCAAGTACATGCAAATATTTATGTAAGACTCATGGTGCCTTGATTTTTGCCACTCTCCCCACATTAATCTCACTCATCTATCTTTCTTTGTATGTGACCTGGGACCAGATTTTGTCTTATCTATGCTTATTGTGGGCACATAAATTCGTAGAAATTTAGTGTTGGAAAAGCAATCACAAGATGTTCACTTTCCACTGCATCTTCATTGTCCTTACTGTCTTTTCTGGGGCACACAAAAACGCTCAGTATGGAGGAGTCTGGTACTGCAGCAGCTTGTGGCCCTCCTGCCACATTTGCTTCCTATCAAAGCTGCTGCACAGGGGCAGCAGCCAGGTTTGTTTTTTTTTTAGCAAACTGAGCTGGCACAGGAGTCAGGGAGGGTGCACAGAGGAACTTCTCAGCAGGTTCAGCACAAAAGGTTCTGGTGAGCAGCGAAGGCCTCCTTGGCAAATTCAGGGAGGCTTCTACCCAGAAATGGTGGATACTGGTGTTGATGTGCAGAGCCATGCTGTGCTCATGTGGAATTTCTAATGCAGCCCTCAAGGAGCACGTGTGAAATGCTATAGCTCCAGGCTTGGGATGATCCACAGGACCTCTGCAGCAGGAGCAAATGAAGTAGTGGCAGTTGGGGCAACAAGGCTCTGCCCACTGCCTACCAAACCAGGCCACAGTAGGCTCTGGACTGCTTCTTTGAGGATACAGTTTCCCCACAGTTGTCCATGGCACATCTGCAGAAATGTACCTGCCTTGGAAATTTTTCATTTTAATTCCTTCCATGTTCCTAGTTTGGGAGACCTTTTGTATGTCAGCAAATGCCACATAGGTCTTGACGGTGGTACCACAGATAAAGATTTTTCTCTCCTGGTGCTGAGCTAAACCCAAGCAAAAATATCCTTTGAAGGGTAACTAGGGCCATGCTCTGGTTTTATATCTGCTTAAAATCTTTACTTACAAATGAGTTCCTATTATGTGCCTCTCTAAATATTAGATTTTTTAAAAAAATGCCATTTGAAGTTATTGACTTACCACTGCTGTCACTAAAGCAGAGTTGAATCTAACACTTCCTGATTGTTATCAGCTATTCCTGGTTGGCTACAGTGTATGATTAGTATTGACCTTGTGGGAATAATACTAAAAACGGTTCTGGTTTTGCATCTGGAGAGATATATATCTTTTAATCTGTAACTATCATTTTCTATAAAGCAGGTTTGTATATATCCAGGTTTGTATATTCACATTACAGTTACACATTTTATTTTTTACCAATGATTTTAATTGGAAATATTGAGCAAGAGGCTGGTTTTCTGTTGTCAACTTTTCATTCTGATCTTGCCTGGTAATGTTTGTGAGGGCTAATGGACATCAATATGTAGGGTTCTGGGAGATGGATGGGGTATAATCTTTTGACAGTCTAGTTCATCTCTCAGAACTATATGATCATTTAGATTTTATTGCGTATATATTTCACTTGATATTGTATTTGGGTCAGGTGTGCAGCTATTTAATGAGTATATTGATTATTAGTTTTACAGACCTATCAAAAAGGGAGGAGAGAGAAAAATGTAATAAATAAGCATTTGTATTAGTTCATCCTATGCCATGATGTTTATTCAGGCAGGTTTTCTGCATTGAATTTGACGTGAAAAATGGGAAAGTTGTCAAAAAAAAAGTGGTTAGGAAAGTGCTCATTTGCTCCCTCTGATGCCAGGGCAGGAGGCTCCTGGGAAACAGAGGGAATGGAGCAGGTGCAGAGGAGGATGATCAGACCCCTTCATTTGACAGGTTTGTGCCTGTTATACCTGGTAGTCCCAAGCAACAGGACACTTCAAGAATGTCTGAGAGCTTTGGTGGGATGAGACCAAATGAAGCATCCAAGCTGCTTTTTTTACCTGCTGCTTTGGTCTCAGCCTGGCCAGTTTGCTGGCCTAGATGAGATGGCTGCTCACCCACATAGGAAGCATCATTCACCTCCCTCTTGTGCAGGGGATGGTGTCATACCAGGTTTGCCTCCTCTCCTGGAGCCCTGCAGGCTCAGACACACCCCAGCATTGCTTCAGTGCAGCTGTTATTCCTCAAAAGTACATTGCTGAACTGGGGCTCCTAAAGTCCTCCTAAGAGCAGTGAGCTGAGAACATAGTCTGCTGTGATCTTGCAATGTTATGAAGGCTTTTGTGAAAAAAAGTCATTCCCTTTTAGTTTGGATGTGGAAATTACCCAAGATGTGCAGAATTTAACACAGGGAGAGAAGTCTGGTATGTGTACCCCTTTCACTCTTGAGGTTTTGTAGCACTGGTTTGAGTTTGATTTAAAATTCTTAATGAGGAGCCCATCTTCTGGAGCAAACAGAGCTCTGTGAAACCTGCAGTGATTTAATGGGATGGGTTTGGTTTACTTTCTTTTCATTAAGATATGCACCGCTTGTAAAGTTTAGAGGTTATTTATACATTCGTAAATAATAGGATATTTCTAAATAAATTTATCTAATTTCTAAATTCATCTATATGTAATAAAAAATTTTTATCATTTTGTGCCATTTACAAGGAATAGGAATTTAAACACTGCCTCACAAGTTGTCAGAGGAATTTGACTTGTTGACCTAAAAGCTGTTTGTAGAGAGGAATTAAATACTATGTGTAGAGAGGAATTGTAGGGAATGTTTTTCTGATACTTTTTACTTTAAAATACATGAACTTTCCTAAATAATTTATTTTCTGAAAAAATCTGCATTACAAAATTAATACTGAAGTCTCAGTGTCCTGGAAAGATGGTTTTTTTAGAGCACATTGTAAAAAAATACCATGTAGCGATCTTAATATTGCACAAAAAAAAGCACCTTCAAAATGTACTCTTTTGTGGATCAGATGAACAATTGTATAATTGTCAGCATGTCAAGAATTGGCTGAATGTGCCCTCTAATTTCTCACTACTGAAGAAACAGTAACAATGGAAAATAAAGACAATGCTCCCAGTTTTTCTGTGCACTTTCATGCTGCATAATGCCATAAGACACTTAAGAGTGGGCAAATCTGAGGAGGGGGACTCTGCCAGGAGAAGGCTGAGATAAGAGTTTCAAAATGCCTCTTGGAATTGCTAATGTCTTTGGTTTGTTTGTATGCACAGGAGAGCTGGTAAAACAAGACGGAATAATCGGAATAATTGCTGTAAATAGAGGAACACACAGTGAGGAGATATAATGAGAAATAGGTGGGACATTAGTATGCAAGTTGCAGATGTTATCCAAAGGTTATCTTCAGCTGCTCGTGCAGGCAGACATGAAATGTGTGTGTGTAGGAGAAGAGAGTAAAAACATTCCGAGTTCCTGATTTTTCTGAGCTTTGTGTGTGCACTTGGGGAATTTGGAGAACTTTACCCATGTGAGAGGTTTGACTGATCAGGAGACAAGGCTGCCAAGAGAAATTCTGAGTGGTGATGATGTGCTCTGCTGTAAGTTCTGTGAGGTGATTTGTCGGATCAAGCTAATTTCATTGCCTTTTGGTGAAGTTCTTGGGATATGAGATAATTACATTTCTAGGTTTTCCTTCATCATCATGAATGTTAGAAACTCCTTTTTAATGAAAATGTAATTTCCTAATGCTGTGAGTCTACAAGTTGAAGTTTCAATATTTTTTTTGAGAGCTGTCATTAAAGTTGTGGCAATCAAGCCCACTGTGACCACTGTGTGTGTGTTCAGCTCCTATAAAGAGCAACATTCTCTGTAAGGGAACAGCACATACCTCGTAGTACAGTCTGAAAAAACTAGGTCTGTTCACACACTGAAATGTAAATCTTGGGCAATGAAAAACTGTCTAGCAATAAGGCAGTAGAAGAGGCCAGAAGAAAGACCAGACATTAACTGGTATTTGGCATGATGGCAAATCTTAAGGTGCTGGGTTTTATTATTTTTTTTCTTCCACTGAGGAAGACCGTCCTGTCCCACCTGTGGCTACAGCTGAGGACTGAGGCCAGCAGTGACAGAGCTTTGACTAAAATTTCCTGGGAAATAGGAGCTTCACAGGGAGCTGTCAGTGTCTTGCCTGGATGTTCTACTCCTGACAGACTTCCTTTTACAGGGTTGTGGCTGCATGTGCCTGTCTTCCTGTATTCCCTAGATACTGCCTCTCACATGGATTTTTTGCTGTGGATTTTCAGCAGGATTAAGTGACTGTGTAAGACAGGTTGACAACCATAGTTTGGGCAAATGTTAAGTGCAGTTTCAGCCACCCTGAAGTTGAGTTTGATTTTCTTTGACAGAGACGCACAAACTCCTACAGTAAATACCCTGCTGTGAAGTTTAGAAATAAGTGTATTGACTTAGCTTAGCAAGTCTCAGTCTGGTTTCTTGCTTGGCTTAAATGCTCCATTTGTTGTCACTAGCAGAGGACCCAAGAGAATGGCCTGAAGGTGTGTTAGGGGAGGTTTAGTTTGGACATTAGGAAAAGGTTCTTCCCCCAGAGGCTGGTCAGGCACTGGAACAAGCTCCTCAGGGAACCCCAAGGCTGCTAGAGCTCCAGAAGCATTTGGACAATGTTCTCAGGCATGGGGTGGGATTGTTGGGATGTCTGTGCAGGGGCGTGGGTTGGACTCAGTAATCCTTGGGGGTCCCTTTCAACTCAGCTTATCCTGTGATTTCGTGAAGTTGATCTTAGGTGAGGTGTCCCCCGTCTGTCCCTCTGGCACTATTTCTCCAGCACATCAGCATACACTCACTGCAGTTGATATAGCAGCTTCTAGTGAAGTGTCCTACTTACAGTGCAGGGAGTCTTTCTCACTCCCTCTCTCCTGGTATCTTCCCTTTGAAGGGAGGAATGTGGTGTCTTAGGTCCTTGTCGCAATTCAGGCCAGGTTCTGTCCCTTTGCAACATAAGAACGATTCCATCACAAGGCAAGTATCTTCTTTATTTCATGCATATTTCATGCAAAGCAAACAAGGCAAAGAGATCTCTAAAGAGATCCAGCAGCTCTCTGACCTGGTGCTTCTCCAGCCTGCCTGGTCAGGAGCAGAGAGAGACAAGACCAGCTACGATTGGTTAGCTACAGAGAAATCTGTTAGGATAACAAAAACAACAAATACCACTGACATAAACATTCTCAAAACATCCCAGATGGTTTACAAAACTCTCTGGAGGTTTTCTCACCCTGACCATGAGAAAGTTATGCTTCTCAGAGTCAGGGTGAGGCTGAAAAGTTCCCTTTGACTAACTGTCAGCATCCACAGGTTCTGAAGACCCTCCCCAGCTCCCTCCTAAAGAGTACTGTCACGCACACAGAGGTCAAAACTCCTGGGTGAAAGGCAGGTTTCCCTGATCTGTTCCTTTATTAGAGTTAGTATTTCCCTTCCTTTTCACACAAGCATGCAGAACAAAGCATTTCATTACAGAGCAAATGGAATGTCAAGTGAAATGATTTGGTGGGGCAATTTTTTTTCTTCAGAGAAAAAAAAGTTCGATCCAGGACTCTGTCATTTTTATTTTCACTCTGTATCTGAAGCAGAAAACCCATCATTCCTAAAGCCTCTGTGCAGAGAGGAAATACAGATGCATGTATCTCTAGGAAATATGTATATCCAGGAAATACACCTGGAACCATTTAATCCAAAATTGTGAATTAGAGGTGGCATTGAAAACTTTGAAGGTATGCAAATGTCTAAGTACTACTTTAAAGAGAGTGATAGAAATATGAGTGTTTGGATAATTGTAATTTATTCATAGATTTATTGCATATAAAATCAAGGCAGAAATCGTATTTTTAAAATGGGAATTATGACATTTAATCCCAATAAATGAAATTAGTTCCACAGACTCAATTATCTGCCTTGATTGTGATCCCATGCATGGCTTAACCCACCCAGTAAAAGATTGTTAGGCACTGAAATGAGGTGTTTCTGCAAAAGACTCTTTTATTTATATTTCTGCAACAATTGGAGCCCAGAAACCAAGCTGGGATCTGCTGGATGTGTGGGCTCAGAAGAGGACGCCTGGCCAGGTAGAAGATGAGGCTGTTGAGGCAGCTGCTTAGGTAAGGGTAAAACTAAGGCTGTGAGCAGTGTGGAGTCCTGGATGAGGAATAGAGTTGAAAATGTCTGGAGTATCTCAGGTTAGGGTGGGGCTGGTAGGAGTTAGCTTCCCACACAGGATTAAGATTGGCCTTGTATAGGTTTTGCTGTTAGTTTTGTAATTATTCTGCAGTTAGTACAAAGAAGCCATAATATTAATTCATAAAATCCCGGTAACCTAAGGAGGTAAATGATGCAGCCTTGCAGCAACCTTGGAGCAATGGGAGTCAAGAGTTACTGATTCAGACTTTACAGAGGCAGAGGTCCCCTTTTAATCAATGACAAATTGATTTCAGAGCATCTGTGGCTCCATTACAAGTGCACAGATATTTGTTTTGCCATCTTTTACAGCCACTTTGTGAGTGGTTTAGAAGCTTTTCTCTTTACACTGTTAGTGTAATCTCTCAAGAGAGGATCATCCAGAAAGGAATTTGGGTCTGTGACTCATTTTCAGAAAGAAAATTTCTGCCAACTGACAGTGGAAGTAGCTTAAAGGAAAGCATCATTGGCCGAGAGAACTCTCCCCAGAACCACCTTCTTCTCGTCTTTGTTGTAATTCTTTTCCACTACCTTTTCATGAGGAGTTTTACCACTGAATAACAGACTGGTCACACTGGGTGTCAGGTCAGTGTACTCAGTTTTCATATTTTTGTTAAGTGTTTTGCTGCCAGGGAGAAGTTCAGACTTTTCCCAAAGGAAATTGGGTTTAAATTGTCCTGATTTTCCCTTCATATAGGTACCAGTGACCTCTGCTGATCCCAACCACTGATTTGGACTTTCTGGAGCGGCTTGTAAGTGTTGATCCCAAAGCTGCACAGAAACTGAGATTTATCCTTAGTTTAGTCCCTTCTTTAGTTCATTAAACACAAGTGGCATTTGGCAGAGACCTTCAGAAAGTGTCACTGGCTGTGTGGTTGTGAGTTCCCCCTCTTCTTTTTCAGGAAATGAAAACTTGAGCAAATAATTGAGCATACAGCACCTCAAGTCTTGTTTTCCTTAGCATTTCCCAGCTTAAATTGAGAAGCTGAAAGGAGAGAAAGAAAGATGGAGAGGAACTTTTTACAAGGGCGTGTAGTGACAGGAAGGGAGGGGAATGGCTTCAAAATGAGACAGAGTTGGTTTAAATTAGATATTAGGAAGGAATTGTTCCCAGTGAGGGTGGTGAGGCCCTGGCACAGGTTGCCCAGAGATGCTGTGGATGCCCCATCCCTGGAAATGTCCAAGGCCATGTTGGATGGGGCTTGGAGCAACATGGGGGTAGTGGAAGGTGTCCCTGCCCATGGAAGGATGGGCTTTAGCGTCCCTTCCAGCCCAAACCATTCCATGATTCTACAACTCCATGTCTGAGGAAAACATGAAACTCTGCTGGTGTCATAGATAGGTGGTTACTCAGTGCCCTGTAGAGGAACTTGGTTTTTCATCTGAGTCTAAAAATGCTTCTTTAATTAAGTATTTGGGGCCATTTTTGACATCTGTAAAGGCATTTCCTGCTTGTAAGATATACTTAATGTAATATACTATTTCCAAGTACAGCAAAACTCACCGTAGGCAAGTCTTCCTTAACTTACAAAAGGATTATGTTCTTTTAAAACCTTTCATTTTTGTCTGTCTACACTGGAAAAGACAAAATCGATCTCTTAAAAATTGCACTGCATTTTAGAAGAATACTCTGTCATTTATAATACTTTGAAAGCCCTATCATTGACTCATAGATATTCTCTATTAAAATATTAAACTGTAGAGCCTGTCTAAAAAAATCACTAGGAGAGATGCATTAGTTCTGAGTATTTAGATGGATCAGTTTAACTTAGGTTACATGGTGGGTCACTGTAATCCTGATACCATCACATGGTTCTTGGTGACAGCAATCCAGTTCCCATATGAAAGAAAGCAAAATTTCAGTGTTACTAAAACTCTGAGCCCTTGGGAATTTTACAAGGCTTAGTGAGTTCAGAAGTCAGCATCTGTTCTTCCTAATTATTCCATAATAATTAGTGATGCAAATTCCACCTGGGGAGGATCTTCCCTGTGCTTTTAGAAACTATCAACTAGAAGACAGAGTCTTCAGAGCTGAGGTTCAGTCCTCAGTGAGGTGATTATGCAGTTATGTTAGTAAGGATTACAAGGAGAGAGCCAGCTGCCTCTACCATTCCCAGTAACACAGAAAAATTGTATTTTCTACTTGGTGTAATTTTTCAAGACAAAATGCAAAGTATTATCTGATGCATCAGTGATTTACAGCTGAGCAAATCTATACAGACTAAATAAATTATCATTGTTGTTTTTAAACCCATATTCCCTCTAAAATGTTTATTGCTTTACTATTAAAACAGCCAATTAGAATAATTTCAGATGGAATTAATTTCCAGTTGGTTGACAAAATTCCTCTGATAATTCTCTTCTCAATGATCTTATCTCATATCATCTTATGATGTCTGTCAAACCTGGCTGCATGAGAGGATTTGGGCCTTCTGATTTTAACTTTTTATTTATATGTTTATCTCACCTTGAACATTCTTCTAGTAAGATCAAAAATTAAATCTTTCTTTTTTTTTTTCAGTTACAGTAATTATACCTTGAGAGATTGTGAGTCATTCAGGAAAGGATTTATACTGTCTGGCACAAGTTATCCTTAGGCAGTACAAAGTCAGAATAGCAAGGGCAATGCTGAGAGACCACACGTTCTAGATCATGAAATAAAGAAACTCTGCGCTCCTGTTGTTCCTGTTCCCAAGAAGGCTTTGATTTTGTGCTAAAACTTCCAGATGCACTGTACTGTCCCCAGCATCATGGCCAAATATTTCTCTTTTTTCAGAGGCAGCTGTTGGGCTTAGTCGTATTAGGCCACCCCTCAGAACTTTTTTACTGTCTCTCTCTTTAAAATTTTCTTTTAGTAATAGATGAAATGTGATTAGTCCCAGAAGTGATCAACTGTCTATACTGCATCAGGAAGTTTCATATTCATGCAATACTTTAAGCATGTTTCTTACTTCCTCAGGTGATTGAGTCACAGTGTACAAATTATCTTTGCAGTGTTTGACTCCTAATGCCCAATGAAAAAAAAAAGGTCACAAAGTGACAGGAGTGTTGGCTGGGGGAGCTGCTCTGCACAGCATTCCCCAGTGTAGGGAATGATATTGTTTCCTGCAGGCTCTTGGATCTTCTGGGGCATCCCAGTGGGCAGTTTGCCTTGCACAGAATAGAGTCCACACTGCCTCTGGTGCAGCTTTGTCTGCCCCAACCCCATCTGCGTTTCGGCAGGGCAGCAACTCGGCTGGCAGAGATGGTCATGGGGTTATCTCCCCACAGCTGTCCAAGACTGTACTTGTCCTTGTTGAGCTTTGTGTGGATTCCTTCAGCCCACTCCCCAGGCTTCTCAAATATGGTTGAAACAACAGGTCTGATCACTTCTGCATGAATCTCTGATGTGATGAGTTGTGATATCTGTGCAATATCATGTGATGCCATGTATTTATATCCTAATTGATTGAGGGAGCCAAAGCCACCTTCATGTGTGCAAAACCACATTATTTATTGTCATGTGGGATGCAGGGGTTGGCAAAATAACAGGACAAACATTTTCAATGCTTATTTTGAATTTGTGGTTCCAAATATGGTTCATCCATATGCCAAAAAAAATGCCATCTTTGTGCTCAAAATCTGCTGGCTATTGCCCCTGGCTTGTTTGAAGCACATCTTAGCACCATGCCTGGTGAGTTATGAGACACAGCACAGTCAAAAAAACTATAGAAAAGCTAGTGGTTGCTACTGGATGCCCTCCCAAAATGGGAACCATGGCTTTAATTTAAAAAGAGATAAAGAGAAGTGGAGACCCTCTCCTTTGACTTGCTAAAATTACTGGGCAAGTAAGTCTGCTGTTGCTTTTGGGTTTTGGTCCATCTCTGCATAAGAACACTACACAAGGGCCTGTTTTTCCATTCTTTGTGACTCACTAGAATTTAGGAAGCCCTTTAATTCTGCCTGCAGAGAGCAAGTGGGACACTGTGCCTTTTCACTTAGACCCTGAGCAAGACACCACTGTGGTACTGTGACAATGTCCTTTGCCTGCATATTACACATTGAAATTCAGCTTTCCTACTTGCCTGGGTCAGCCAGGGCTCAGAAACCTGGTCTCTTGCACAGCAGGCAAGACTTTAGCTGATGGTTCTACTCTGCACCCTTCTTGTTTTTGACCCGAGGTTTCATTCAGGACCTGAGGAATCCAGACAACAATAAACACCATTCAAAATTTTAGTGGTAAATAACAGATGCAGTTTTGATGAGTCAACACTTTCTGACAAAAACAAAATATGATCAGGAAATCCCTCACGTGATCTAAACTTTACCAAAGTCTTGGTCAGTGTGTAAATTTTCTTCAAGGAAGAGTTACAAATCATCATTTTGTTACAGACGTTGAAAAATTCTGCTCTCCTGATGCAGAAACAGTGCTGCTATCTCTTCCAATTAATTTTCATCAGCCTTCTCCTAGTAAGTGATGTTTTAAATCTTCTTCACCTGAACTCCTGTGAATATTAGCTTGGTTTCTGTCTCACATTTTCTGTCAGCTATATCATCTGCCTCTTACCACACTGATGTTTTATTTCCACATGTAAATACTATGATGTTTTCCCTCTTCATTCTTGTTGCTTGCTGCTGGCTGGTTTGGTTGCATAATTAATTGCAGAGGTATTTATTAAAAGGGAGTTTTCTTTCAAAAGGGTGCAGCCTTTGCTCTCTCTGCTGCTCTTGCAGTGAAGTGCACTTCCAGAATTAAGTGGGGATGTAAATTAAGCTGCTGGACTAGCAGATAAATGAATTTGTCACGTGTAATTGCTATGCAAAGTGGCTACAATTTTAGCTATTTTCATTGGCCTATTATTATAGCTTTCCATTGCTAAAATAATACAACATTTTTTTTCTGTAGAAAGAGGTACAAACTTTGAGAGAGAGGGGAAGAGCTACTGCATATGCAATAAGATAGGACGTTGGGAGGGTTTTGAGCCATTCTGTACAGGAGAGCTTTGGCAAGGCCCCAAGTGCATTGCCAGTTGGAAAATAATTGTTTAAAGGGACAGCACAGTGCTGTGCTGGCTGCTTTGCCAGGGAACATGGGCAGTGTGCTCCAAGGACATGCTGAGAACTAAACACGGGGTGTAGGGAGCACCAGGCTGGGGCTCTACCAATGCCCATTCCATGGTGGTGCTCTAAGATGGATTAGGAACTCCACGTGAAGTTGTTGCCTTTTCCTGGTCTTAAAATTAAAAGCCAAACACGGTTATGGGGAAAAGGAGTTTTTACCTCAGTATTTATTTAAGGGTCCTTAGGTGCAGCACTTTGTCCAGGTGGAATGCACAGAAATGCACACGAAAATGCACCCCAAAATGCACACACTGAAATGCACACACATATGATATATCACGTATACAATTTATAGGCCTTGCAAATTAACGCATCTATCAAAGATTCCCCTAAGAATACATTAAAACTATATAAAAGGGGTATAAAAGAAACAGCAAAAAATCATCATGGCATCAAAGTCAGCCTCTGTCTTGTCTCTTCAACTGGGAGCCTTTTCCAGGGACCACATCCCACCACACGCAGATGCCAAAGCTCATTCAGTGGTTTGCATGGGGACATAAAACAGCACTGTGGTAGAAAACATAGCCAATATCTTTTAAAAGTATTGGCAAGCTTTCATTTTTTCCCCCAAAGTAATTCTTTCTTAATGTTTGTTTCTGTTTAAAAGACACTATGTGTGTATTTGATAATTTTCTTTCTTGTATAGCATCCAGGAGACTTACTCATAATGCCAGGTGACTAGAACATATCTCTCACTCAGAAGGAAAATGGGAACAGTTTGGTACATGCTTCTGATGCACTTTTCAGATGGCTTCGTGTAACCTGAGCTGTCTGTTATTTCGTGGGTACTTGGAGCACTCAACAGCATACTTGCTTTGGTATATCAGCTGAATGTTTTGATTAGTTAAAACTTTCATTTGGGGAAAATGCAAGATTAGAAATTCAAGTTTTATTAGCTGTGCCTATGGCAGAAAGTCATCGGAGTTTCAAGTATGTCTCTAGAGCCCAAGAAGCTATTAATCATTCAAGCTCGTTAGAAAGTTGCCTAAGCTCCTTTGTTTACTATCCTAAAATTCTCTATTATGCAGTATTTCACCCTACATAAAAAATCCTTACAACTCCTCATTATTATGAAAAACAGGTGCAGATTCCTGTAACTGCTTGGTCTGTTTTCATGGAAGAAACTTTTGAGATATTACATAAAGGATATATATTGCACATTAAAAAAACAACAACAGAAACACCAAACCAAAAAACCTTGTGGCATCTTTTGACAAAGTTTCTGAGGCTATTCTTGGAATTACTCTCCAAGATATGATGGGTAAGTGATGGAAGCCTCATCTGTATTAAATTAAACCACAGTAAAGTGTCTCTAGTGGGTCACACAAACATAATGTTTGCTTCTGAAAATCCTCACCTCAGTATTAATTTTTACCCTAAAATTGATCAGTAGCACTGACAAAGGAACCCAATCCAGGGCTGGAATTTCTACTTTTAATTGGAGAAAATCATATACTGTAGGCTCTGAACAGGTCATGCACAGTTGCGGATCCAATTCAATCTAAGCAAGGTGTTTGATCTTTCTGCAATTTCCCAATATTGCAATTTTCCTGGAAATATTAGCAGATAAAGATATTTTAGCTATTCCTGTGTGGCACCCTCTGTACTGATTCCAGGCTCTTCTTGAAATGCTAATATATCATCCTCAGTGCTGTATTCTTGCAGTCTGTTCCCCGAAGGGGATTTAGATTGCCTTCTTAGTAGCAGATTATTTTCTGATCACATTTCTCATATTAGGGAAGCCATGTATTCAGCAAGAGACCAGCAGTGATCACTTTACAATTTAGCTTTATCTAGTCATCTATTAGCAAGTCATATGATGTATCAAGTCATTTTTGGTTTGATGAGGGAAAGAACTTACCAAGACATTAAGCACTCAGTAGTTTGTATACAACGCAAATCAGTGCCTCAAAGCATCTAAATAAAATACTGCCTCTTTGCCTAAAAACCAGATATTTGTGCAATCAAGGGCACGGGATGATGTTTACAGATGCCTTCATGTGTCTATTTTGCTGGACCATTTAATGCTAATCTAGTGTTAGATTACCTTTCTGAAACTGCTAATAAAATCTGTTACATTACCTTGCTTAGGCCGAGGCCCCAGGGCTTCAAAGATGAGAATTCTATTTACTATTAGATCGTGGATGGCTGAAAACTCAAAGCAGATACTTTTCTGCATCAGGTGTGAAACACACTCACATCCTAATCCTGCCAAATGACATGGTAATGGAGAGATGTGTGAAATGCTCCACAGAAGAAGAAATGCTTGTTTATTCCACAGAATATATTTCAGCTGGGGATGAGGGCAAGGGAAATATAAATCCTTAAGCTACAGGCAATTTCAGTAAGGCCAAAATGGCTATAAATATGCTGTTTGGCACCCAGGGAATGCAGATTTTAGGCTCCAAACACAGCACAGGGTGGTAAAGGCTAAGATCCCAATTTCTTCCCAATATCACTGCTAGTCTCAGTGATAAAAACAGTCGAGGGAATTCAAGAACACCAAATGCACCTTAGTGGTGAGGGGCTTGATAAGAGATGTTCAAACTGGCATAAATTCTTTCATGTCCCAGTGTAATTATGGCTATTAAATTTTTGGGGAGGGTACTGCAAGAGTTAGTGAGCAAAACAGTCCTGGAGAACATCTCTCCATATGGCGGCACATCCGGAAGACTGAGATTTTTCCAAGACTAATGTGACCCATCAGACTGTCGTGCTCATGTTATCAATGAAGTTACTCTATTGCATTTATTGCCTAAATATCTTCCCTTTTAACAAAAGACAAACTGGTTTACAACTATTGGTATTCTTGGATGATTCCTTTGGAGAACACTTCACATTCCTTTGTGTAGGGTGCCTTTGGGGGTCTTTAATGTTTTGAATATATAGTACTGGCTAGGACCCAAAAGGAATGCAATTTGGAAGGAAGCTTGATTTTTCACAGCATTTTGTAACCCTTGAAATCTGGACACAGGTGTAGGAGATAAAACAGCTCCCAGGGAGAAATTCAGACATCATACTGGCTTTGTTTGCTCTGTACTGCCACCAGAAACAGGAAACCAGCACGAAATAAAGCCTTCTATTTCTGCTTTCAAAGTAATGAATCCACTTCCTTCTACTTCAGATGGCAGCAGAAGAGCTACTCATCCAGGCTCTCCTTATAATCACTGCTAAGGAACAGGCATTCCTAGAGCATGAGTCATGTGAGCTGTTTCACATGCTGGCACGAGGAGGAGGTAGGATGCACTGCTGCACTCTGCCACCTGTGGAGGGAGGCTCTCTATGTCTGCTTCAGAAGTAGGTGTCTTAATTTTCACTGACAGAGAACCTAGCCCATATGTTTAGCTGCTTCCCCTGATGGTCTTAGTTTGCCCTCCTAAAAAAAATTTTTTTTCTGAGTCGAACTCTGCAGTTTTTGGCAGCTGAGCAAAAAGCAGTCCAAAAAAAAGCAGTCCAAAGCCTGGTGCAGAGATGTAATATGTCCTCCAACTTAGAACAGGCAATTCCCAGATGAAACCTTATGTGTTTCTAAGGCATGCTCCTTTTGGAAGAAGTGCTTGTTGATTTTTCCACCAGAAGCAGTGGACTCTGCAAGGGGTGAGTTACCCTTTTCCAAGGCTGGACCCCAGACCTGGTGAGATGGGGGTTTCTTCTGGCTGCTCATAAAAGAAGACACCAATTTCCTTTCAGAAGTGAGTGTGAAAAGAAAAGCTAGGGCTTGACTCTGGCCTGTCTGCACTTACTGCAGTAAGGATTGCCACTGCATGTGGCTGCCTTCTGCCATACCTTTTCTTTCAGCTGCCTCATCCCTCTCCTGCAACATTTTGCCAGATTTTCAGACTTAACCCTAGCTATGAGTCTAATGGGAGAAAAATGAAGAATGACTGACTGAAAGGCACCAGCTGAAGAGTGAAATAACACTGATTATACAGGGGAAAAATATTAAGAGTTGGTCTGAAAAAAAACCTGGGAGATGAAATGAAGATAAACTAGAAAACAGCAAAGCTATTGATAGACTTGAATGGTCATTTTTTGTACTTGAAAACTCTTTGTCTTACAAATACCAGTGACCCTTGAAGAATCTCTGATTGATTGAACAACACCTGCTAAGTGGGTAAAAATACACAGCAGTGTATTTTTCATAGCTCCTAGAGACAGTCCTGCTAGTACAGGCTCAGTAGCATCTTGGAAGGCTTTTTCCTAACCCTTTTGCACTGCTGTGACATATTGTGCAGGCTGCCAAAGGAGAAATAACAAAAATCAAGCCAAGGGAGGTCTAAAAACCTCATTTCATCACGTGCGGTGATGACTTGTCAGGAAAGGTTTAGATATTGTCATAGACTTCTCTCCTGGAGGCAGGACAGTCAGGCAACTGAATTATCCATAAATTTTCCTGTCATTCATCTGCCAGGAGTATTTTTCAGAAATGCTGCTGTTCCATCCAGGTACTCCCCTTTTGTAATCAAATGATGATTTATTATCCAAGCAATGAAAAAAATATATTACCTTGGAATTTTTGAATGTGTAATGATATGTAAGCCATAATAATCAATCACTTCTTTCCCTCCCCTCCCTTCCTCATGTATATTTGGATGTTTATTTCCATATAAATTTCCATCCGTTTCTGCCCTCTGAAGTTCTCCTTCACAAAGGGGAATTCCAAGTTGATGTGTTGGAGAGCTTGAGATACCTGAGCTAAAGAACAAACAAGCAAATAAAGAGCCATGTGCCTTTCAGCTCCCCACTCCCACATTTCCTTGCTCTTACTATGCTTGGTCAGAGCCATCTCTGTCTGTGACTCCCTTGGAGTTTTGTTTCTGGTTTGGATATAAATGTACTGTGAAGATCTGGATGAAGAGCTTTGCCCAAGTTGGAGCACAGATGAAGGCAAGCCAAGGTCCTTGACCCCTTTGTTTACATTGCATGGTTCAAAAAGGACTAGTGCGGAGTTAGAAGTGCTGCAGGTTGTCCTGGCGAGAGGAGCCCTGGGGTGACCCCCAGGACAGCAGTGCTGTGTGTCTTAAAGCCTTTCTCTACTCCATATTCTTAGGTTTTGCTTGTATTAAATTAACTCCTGTGTATGTGCTGCCTTCAGGTGTTGAACGGGCCATTCACTTAAGAGTTGGGTTCGATGATCTTTGTGGGTCTCTTCCAACTCAGAATATTCTCTGATACTGTCTGTAAAGAGACTTGGCAATCACGAAGCCTGGCTTTGCCTGCAGGGTTATTTCTTTCACTCTAATGTATTGCTCCTTCTGGACCCATTTGGGAGACAAGGTAGTGAGATGCATGATGCAGAGCCATTACACAGGAAGAAACTGGTCTCAAGAAGTGCTTGAGCTGATTCGGTGGTGTGGCCCTGGCCAGTGCTGTGCTCTATCAGATGGGGTGGGTCAAGAGCACTTTCATGACAGTCAGAAGTGATACCAGTAAAAGAATACCCAATTATCCCTGCCACATGGCTCCCTAAAGCACTCCTACTGTTTGCTGGAGAATCCTCTAACTAGGTTGATGCTTGTGCTTATTTTCTAGGCATTTCTGCAGGGATTTATTTACAAGCTTCCCCCATTGGTTACTGTTTTCTTGAAATGTAGTTGGCAGAATGCATTCTTTTAGGCTGGAAATGTCAAAAGAGCTTTGTGGGGGTTAGACACCCAGATCTACTGAAATTCAGGAGGACCTGGTTGTCTAGCACATAGAATTTCATTGAAAATCCCCTGCTAGACCTTTTGCCATGCTTGGTATAGTCAGAGCATGTCACAGAAAAAAAAAAAAGGTTGCCCATAAGAGCTGTAGGGAACAATCCCACAGCTTTAGTTGCTCTGCTAAATTCTCATAAGGCAGGACAGACACTGCAGCAGGCTTCATCCCTTTGGGTCTACAACATGTGGTTTTGAAGGGATTAATAAAACTACTATATTTCAATGAGTACTGAAACAAGGTGGTATTGCAGAAGTGGCTCAAATACTGAGTGAGACTTTGGCCAGAGGCAGACTTTTCAGGGTCTGGAACTCCACACACAGAGGCACTCTTAGCTTACTTGAGACTAACTTGGTCTTAAGCAAAATGAAGACACTGCTGGGAAAACATAGAACTTTATCCACTTTTGCAGGCTGTATTTGTATTTGAATGCATTTTATTCTTTTCATACCCATAAAAAGTGTTATATTAAATATTAATACGGTATTTTCCTTGTGTTACTGTACACCTTCCAGACTCCTGGAATTTAACTCCATTGTAACCAAAATAACCCCCAACAGAGGACAAAAAACCTGTTTATACTAGTGAAAGAATATTGCAAAAGCTTATGGAAGAGTTTCATTTTTTTCACTGACCTGACAAATTCCTTGACTGGCATCACTAAAAATATAGGCATGAGTCTCTCTATTGTTTCTTTGTTATTAAAATACAGCTGAACAATAGGGGAGGCAGTGGTTGGTAAAGCCCGGAGAAGGAACTTATTTTAAAAAGCTTAAGAGACTTATATTAGGGGTTTTCATTCTCCAGAGGTGAGTCCAAATGACAGTGAAATTTTTGACTTGAGCTGCAAGGTGTCATCCCTGATATTTCTGCAGGCTGGGACCTATATGTGTTTGGGGGAACATGAGATGGGAGATGACAACACAGAGTCCCCTGCAGTGGCTGGTGCCATGAAGGCACACCAGAAATATTCTTACTGATGGTGCTATGAACTCAAGGGCAGGTGCTTGCTGTTGGTTCTGGTGCAGTTCCTTTTGCACTTAACACTGTCTTGGGCAGAACCTGGTGCACTTGGCTCCCTGTAGCAATGCCTGTGCTTTGATTGCTTTCCATTTTCTGACTTCGGTTCTGAGCAGGATGTGAATATGTGAACTTGAATTTGGAGCAACACAGAAAAGGCAGAAGGAAATTTTCTACAGGCATAACAGACTTTAGACACATGATATCTAAAGCACAGTAATTACAGTTTCATGGTCACAATATGAAAGCTATTGAGGTATCTCAGCTGCAGCCCCTCATTAAGTTGCTATTTTATCAGGAAGTTTGTCATGGAAACTCCATGTCAACTTCAGCTCTAAGGACGAAGCCTTTCTTTTGAGGAACAGACTGATTTGTTTAGGCTTGCTATACTTAATGTCAAATTCTTCCTGCTAGTTGCTAGTGATTAAATTAAAAAAAAAGAAAAGAGTCCCTCCCATGGTTCTGGTTGACTCCATGTGTTGCACCCCAGGTGATCGCTGGTCTTATTGGACTGACCTCAAAGAGAATGGAAGAGCTAAAAGAGTCAAGACCAGTCCTGCCTGATAAGAACAGGCCTGCTGACTCAGCTGAGCCAAATGTTTGAGGTGTACATGCTAAGCTAACAGACTATGGTATTTACAAGGCTTCTCTAAACATTTACATCTATTTTGTGAACCAAAGGATTTTAGGTTAATTTATTTTGTTGAGAGAATAATTTAAGCAAGTTAGCATTTTGTTGACAGAATTATGATGAAGTTCATTTTGTCTACATAACTGATTGGACAGTTAGCTAAATGCATTTTCTCCACTGAATCAAGTATGTGCCAGGACTGTCAAACAGTCTCTTCCATGATTTCAAGACAGTTTGTCAACAAAATGAATACAAAATCCTTTTGTCTACAAAATGAATTTAGGTGTTAATTGTTCCTCCATAAAGAGTGCAAAGCCAAATGATTCTCCGCTGAACACTGATAAAAATGCAGCAGAGGATGGGGGGAGGTGTGCATACACAAACACACAGAGCTGTGTACCTTGCTTTGCTGCCAGAGTCCAAGTGCCACAAACCAAGTGCCTGGCAGGGGATGGTGTCTGATCCCACCTGAGATGCGACATGACTGGGATATCATGTTCATGTTGAGAGCATCACAAGGAATTAACTCGTGTAGAAATGTAAAACACGGGGCCTGGAAAGCTGTCAATGTTGTTTCTAGCAGGGATTCAAACCCTCCCACTGTGAGGGCTGAGCACAGTTCTACCTGGTACAGGACAAGCAGATGTGAGATGCAGGGGTTTTCTGGCCCTGAAGAATTGTGTCACAGTCATGGCAGATGAGGAACAGAGGGAGGATGTGCTGTATGTGGTTTGTCATTTACAGGGGCATAATCTTCTCTGTTTTCTGAAAGGAATGTTTATCATGAGAGTGCAGTGGGAGACCCCTGTTTATGTGTTCTTTTGCAGAACGTGAGCATTGGGAGAATGCAGCCCCGTACCTGAGTCACAGGTCAGACACAGCACACACTGCAGCAGAGCTGGAAGGAGCTTGGCTGACAGCAGGGCCTTCCAGCTGATGCTGTACTCACAGATTGCAGCTGGTCTTACATCAGGAGGCGACAACCGTGGCAGGGGTCACGTGTGCATTGCTCTTTATTATGTGCATTTTTTATAGTGCCTCCAAGATGTTTCCCTGCTGGCTCTTGCATTTTGCTTTCTGATGTGAACAATGGGTCTGTGTGGCTGAGAAGGTTTGCAGTTTGATTACACTATTTATTTTCGCTGTTTTGGTTAAGCACATTGCTCTGTGTCCTATGAAGAGCCACGATTGCACTTACTGCCAAAGGTAAAGTAAATCCGACGTGTCAGACTCCCTTGTTGCTCAACAGCCACTAATGACTGCAGCATATGTTGCTGCTTCCCAGGCCATGGGGTGTTCCAGTACATCTGTTACTCCTCCGGTATCCAAGCCCCGACTGTCAATGCCAGGATGTCATGCCCTTTGTCAGCAGAACCACAGGGTGTTGGCTGGTCTCAGGCCAGCTCCAGAGGGACTGTGCTAAGAAACCTAGGGACAATTAGGCCACAACTGGGGACCATGGCATGGTAATCTGTAACACATTAATGATGTAAGTATCTTGCAGAAATCCCAACCTGGAAATAAAAAAGCTGCAAATTGCAGATGCTCTATGAACATGGGTTCATAGGCACACTCTAGGGACTGCAAGATAAATTTTCCAGGCAATAAAAACCTGCAGTGTCAGTGCTGAGTGACCTCTCAAAATCCAGGACTGTCAAATGGAGTCCGTACCTGCAGTGTGAGGTGTCTGTAAATCTGGCCAGTGTGCTCTGAATGTAAAGGCAGAAGACCGCATTTTTAAAACAGCCTGGTAAAAACAAATGGAGCAGAAAAGGCTTTAGTCACATCTGTGTTTCAGATACTTCTTCACTGCTCACCAGCTCTCCTCTTTGCCTACTTCCCAGCGTATGACATTGCATTTCCATTTTACCCTGAGGTCACATCTGCAGTGTAGGCATTCAGAGTCACACCTATTCATAAAACCAATTTTGCAGCTTAATAACTCTTCAGCGCCAGGGAGAGGAGAAAGGGTTTTTAATGCAGGCAAAGGCAGGACACTTGGAAATAATAAAAAGTCTGTATTATGTGCTATAAGAAGGAGAGAAGGGAGTACTTGCTATTAAACTTAAAATGTCATATCTTATAATGAAACCAAAATTTGAACCATTAGAAAAGCCAAACCTTACTCTTCTTTGCCTATGTGCATTTTCTTTGCTAACGTAATTCCTGATGCTGGCTGCAGCACGATCATCTCCTAAATTACTTGGCCTACATAACATGCCACTTTCTAGGGGAAAATTTAAGTGTCATTTTAGTAGGTTGAGGTGATGTAAGAGACATTCTCAGTGCGTAAATTATGATCAGCTTCATTTAAAGCCCTCAGTGCATGAAGGACTAGAGATTCTTAGTAAGGTAAGTCTCAAAGGTCACATGGGATTATTTTTAGTGTAAACTGCAGAACTGGTTTTTTAAAAGGGTTTGTCATATTTTGAACATAAATGGCAGTAGTTTACTCCACCTGTATCAAAAGATGTATGTGGTTTACAGCTTTGTGTGAAGTAGACTGCATTAAAGGATCACCCCCACTGCATGGAGAGCACTGGAGGTTTCTGCTGTTCAAGGCATTTGTTCCTCTTTCATCCAACAGAATCCCAAACTAATGGAGCTGTCATTGTAATCTGACAGATAGCTAGCATATAAAGGGGGGAAGATACATGACTCAGAGAAGCACTTGTTTGGAGCTTTTTCATTAGTCACATGCAGGAAATCATGCAGAGGGCAGTGGGGCTCCTGTAATTCAAATGAAAATAAAATGTATGTTTTCTTCATAGTCTATGCGGGTGACTGAACAGATTTACAGGATTTGTAGGTAGTCTGTAACCTAGAGGGAGGGTAGCCAGCTTGAGAGGTCTTGTGGATGTGCAAACCCAGGTCTTAGGGACAGACTAGGATTCAGAGCAGAGTTGTCCTTCCAGAGCCACAGAGCCAAGTCCTCACCAACATGCTGGCATCCTCCTTCACATCCAGGATTGGGGTGTGATTACTGGGCTGTGCATGTTCCTTTTGCTGCTTCTCAGTCATCTCCTGGTCTCCTTGTATTTTAGTCTCCCCCTTGACTGGACCTCCATGGCTGGTATTAAACATCCATGGCACCAATCAAGCAGATGAATCCCTCTCTGGTCTACTCAGCATGTGTCCCACCACCAGATCTTGCCTCTGAAAGGAGGAGGCAGAGGTTCATATCTGGCAACAGAGGTACA
The DNA here is from genome assembly GCA_013396875.1 of Vireo altiloquus. Classification (NCBI taxonomy): domain Eukaryota; kingdom Metazoa; phylum Chordata; class Aves; order Passeriformes; family Vireonidae; genus Vireo; species Vireo altiloquus. The sequence continues at coordinate 64,345 of VZRF01008872.1, forward strand.
TACCAAAGATGCATCACATTAAATTCTTATTAAAACAAATTGCTTTTACAAGCTCACCTTTAGCCTGACTGAGGCCCCAGAGTACACATTTGGGGAACAGATTTCACTCTTAGTGGCCAAAGACAAACCCCACCTTTCTTTTTTTGGGAAAGAAAGCTCAATAATGTCAGCTAGAGAGGCAGCAGTGTTATCTTTCTTCTCTTTTCACAGCCAAATGAAAAAGCATAAGAATGATGCTTACAAATAATAGGGTTGACTCATAAGGGCTGACTGTACGTGACTCATAAGATGTGAGATTATTCTAGAGACTTGAAGGATGCTCCAGAGACTTGAAGTGCACATACATGCACTGAGACTTGGGCTTGGGGGGTGTTTTTCATACCTGGAAGAAGAATGCTTGCTGTTTGCGTTGAGATGTGCATTGCCACTACACAATGTTATGTGACTTATGAGAGTCGGTGGCCTTTCTAAAACATTTCTGGTCTCTGAGGAAATCCAGCATTAGCCATGCTTTCCACATGCTTTGCTTTAACTTGGAAGGTTATGGCCAATGACTGGTACAGTGGGAGCTGAAACTTTCTAAAGGAATTGAAATCACCAACCTTTGTAAGAGGCAGCTTGAGAAAGTGGGGTCCCAGATCAAACACAGTATTGGCCTGTGATGATCCCCAGTGTCATCCCAGGATTTTGCACTGATTGAAGCCATTTTGCTTTGAAAAACTAGAAAATCCTGATGCAAAAATACCTGTGTGTTGCAATATGAAGTGATGCAGATTCCCCAGGCAGGTGCAAAGGAGAGCCATTTATTGCAAAACCCCGGCCTTCTACTTAAGTTAGCCGGTTATCAGTTTACATAGTTTTAAAGCATAACAAACGTAATTCAACTAACCACCATATACCACGATGTGTACACATGATGGTCACATAGCATGTTTTTCTACCCCTTAATTTAGCTGTGTCTCTTTCCCACAGTCCTTTTCTGTTTAGCTGAAGTAATGGGCCTGAGCCATGATTTTACAAAGGCAACACGGCCTTCATGCAACACCTGTACAAGGGACGGAAAACCTAAGGATTAATGACCTCTCTCTTTAAAGCTGCACAATTAAACACCAAGTGTCCCTAAGTGACAGAGATGTGTGCTTTCACCAGTTTTTCTCTGACCAGCCCATGTGATCCATCAGCTGTCCTGTTCAATTAGAAAAGAAAGATGTCACTTGCTTTCCCTCTGCCCAAAGTGTCCTCACAGACAGCTGGGTAGAGAAATAATCTGATGCAACCCCTGGAGCAAGGCTTGAGGTCACTGCTGGATGGTACCTTGTTCCTGGCCAGGGGAGCTTCACTGGTTTCCCAGCCAGAAAAGTCTTTTGCAGCTCTGCTTTTTCACGTACTGGCAAGAAAATGCAAGGTGGTAGAATAATGAATGAACCTGCTTGAATGGGGCTAGAAGCTATCAAGGAGCTTCCCTTGTATCTCTATTGTTCTTTTGGATTACAACCAAAGCTACTTTTTCCTTAAAATGAAGAAAACTCTTGGGATTGCACCTGCCAGTATTATTTTCCAATATTGTGACTTGTAGTAGCATTTTGTCACATTAGTTTGCAACTTGGAGAATATAAAGCACAGCTCATGATAAAAGGGGGTAGCACCACATCTGAGTTGCAGAAACCACTTAGTCCGCAGGGAAAGACCTCTCTTTCCAGCTTGCTGGCCTCTGTGGAGGCTGGTGAGCCTGCCACACAAGGGCCCCCTTCCCCTGGGAGGGAAAGACTCTGAGAGGCATTCCCCAAGTTAGAGATACACAAGAGGCTTCTCTCACAGGATCCCTGTTCTGTTATGCTAAAGTACCCCAGTTCTGCTTCCCCGGTTGGTCCACAACCCCCTGTCCCTCAGTCACTCCCTTGCTGTTTCCCCATAACCCCACCTGTGTACTGCCTCGTGCCCCTAAATGATTGGCCCCTGATGGTGTCTCCACCCCTACCACCCCCCATACTTAAACCCAGACCATTCCCATCAGCCCTGTCGTTGTCACTGAACTCTCCACGCGCACTGCTGGAATAAACATCTCTGTGGAACTCATACATAAGATCCTTCCTGCCTCTTTGCCATCGACCATATTAAGAGCTACCCTGGCTCGCTACAGGCCTCCTTTATTTGGTTGAAAATAGCAGAAACTGTAACTTTTATTTATATTTATATCCAACTCCTTACTGCCCGTGAACTCTCAGCTGTGCTCCACTTACTGAAGTACCAGAAAAGACTAAAGTAAAGAACATCTCTGGCATGCTTTTTATCTAAAACTGATTAGTTTGTTGGACATTTTGTGCTACATGTGATTGTGTATGTGGGGACACTTTCTGAGAAATCCCAGCAGCTTCCTAGTTGCTAGAAGGAGAAGAGATTCTTCTCGGCCTTCTCACTTAGGTTGGGTGGGGTGGAAGGGAAAATGCCAGCATAGCTAAGCTGGTCTGTTAGGCTACATTCCAAGTGATCCTTGTTTCCCAGATGATGTGCTCATGTTGGACTGGTGTCCTGGGTGCAAAGTAAAACGTGCCCAAAAGCATGTATTCTATCACCATATTCATGAACTGTTGAAACCAGGTGGGGCAGTGCTCCCTCTGGGTTATCTTCTGTTAATGGGCCCATCAGTGCCCTGCCCATGACTCACAGATAACGCACACCTGGACCATCTCCTGTTAATGGCCCATCAGTGCCTTATCTCAGAACTCACCATCCCATTGTGAGATGCTGCACCAAGAGGGAGGAACCAGGCAATTCATCCTGGATATAAAGTGGGATTTTGAAAACCATAAGCAGCTTTCTCCCACTGGATATCCAGAGGACGAGTGCTACACATCTACCACTGAATCTTCTGAGGAAGACCAGACTTTTCTCCAGGATCACTGCTCCAACAGAACCACATCCATCACTTCAGGAGGACTGCAGCCACCATCTTATCGGACTGTCACTGCTGCCCTGACTATCAGGGTGTCAGGTCATATCTGACTCTGTCAGTTTAAACCAGTCTTTCTCCTGCCTTGTTTTATATACATATATATGAATATATATATATATATATGTATTAGTAAAGAACTGTTATTCCTGTTTTCCCATATTTTTTGCCTGAAAGCCCCTTGATTTCAAAATTATAATAATTCGGAGGGAAGGGGGTTGCATCTTCCATCCCAAAGGGAGGCTCCTGCCTTCCTTAACAGACACCTATCTTTCAAACCAAGACAGCTGGGCACATGCTTGTGTGGGAGAGGGGCATTTAGTCTTTTTCTGCACCACCAAATCAGAGGTTGGAAGATTTTACTGGGAAACTTGCATTCCATACCATCCTGAAGAGGACCACCCTGCTGGAAGTGGTTCCCAGCATATTGTGGGTAAGTGTTCAGGCTCTGATCATCTCTTCTCTCTGTGCTCTGCTTGCAATTTTTAATCAAAGGGAATGTGAAGAGGCTGTCCCAAAAATGTGCTGGGCTATAAGTAATGACTTTGCTGTGCCGACTAACAGCCATTCAGTGACTGAGCACAGACAGCTGCTGACAGAAAGCTGAATTGTTCAACAACAGCAGACCCTGGGATTAAGTGTGAATTTTGGAAATTGCCTCATAACTTGCACAGGGACATTATGTGACATCAAAGACTATTGGTACTGTCAGGCATGCATTTTCACAGTGAGCTTGCTTTGGGCAGGATTTTCCTCCTGGAGGAAGTAAGAACATAGATTTGTGTAAATCTTTCCAAATTCATAGCTTACTTTGAAGATATGGTTTGACACTCCCCTTTATGGCATGCAGCCTTTCTCCCAGTTTTAGCAGGGAATCACTCAACAGTGCTTTTGGTCAGGGCGGGCACATAACAGCTACACACAGTATTGTAGAGAACAAGGTGTCTTCTAAAAACCTTTGTGTGATAAATTAACCCTTTTGGTCACATGCAAGTCCAGTACCAGACTTGTCCAAAAACTACATACCATATGCAGAAACCTGTGCTGAGGCTGGGATTTTGCCAGCACTACAGAGCTCAGTACACTCACCTACATTTGCCACCTTTAGCTGTAGATGAATTACCTCAGTACCTGTGCATGTGTTAGACACAGAAAATAGCTTTTCATGATAACTGTGATTTGGGACATGTGACAACTATTAGATTCCCATATTAAAAAGTGCAGCAGTCCAGCAGCTTGGTATTTGGAGTGTGGGGTTATAGATTCATTCCTTCCTGTACCAAGATCAATAAGCAGAGTCTGTGTTAGCAGTGTAACAGAACCTTGGCAGCAGATCCAGAATCTTTGCAGAAGTTGAAAAACAACCAAATCAGAGTGAATCCACAAGTTTTTGTTTTCCAGGAAAGGAGTAATTTTAATTGTGCCTGAACATGTAATTGGGTATGTACAGTGGGAAAAAAGCAAACTGTTCCATTCTGGTGACACTGGCACACGGTGAGGATATATCCCAGCATGGTTCCTGGCTTCAGAGTGCCAGGAAATTCAGGAAATTGGTGCTAGGAAGTGTTCAATGTGTGGCTGGGAGGGTTTTGAAACCACGCCAATGTAAGCTGGCTTGATTTATTTTTCCATTGCAGACAAGTATTTTTTGCTGTAGTGTTTAAGACGTGAAGCAGGACTTTTTCTGCTCCATTTGAGAGGCACTGCAATAGCCCTGGGACATGTGAGTTTCACAACGGCTTTCCTGGTGTTTATCCTCTATTTTCTCTGACTCAATTCCAGCCCAATTTTCAGCATTAGAATTGGCTGAAGTGGGGAAATAAGTTTTTTATTTTAAGGACTTTATTGAAAATCCATGCAAATCCATCCCTTTTTTAAGGGAGAGATGCGTAATTGGCAGCATCAGAGGTTTTGACAGACAACTTTCTTGGAAGGATTAAACAAGGTGTTTCACTAACTGGTAACAGGTGATGGAACCTTCTTGCCCTCTTTCCTCCCTCTTGACTGGCAGATGCTTGACTACGGGATTTTTTTCCATGTGTGAGTGTGGCTGAAGAGTTTTGAAGTCAGAATCATTGGTATCACGTTCACTGAGGTGCAGTCTGCTGTCACTTTACAAGCCATAGACACAGAGAGAATAGTGAGGAAAAAGCTACAGAGGTTGAGGGTAGGCTGGCGTTTTGTTGCATTTCTTCAAGGACTGAGAGAAAAAGAATACTACTTAGGAGTTTCAGATTTAAGTAATTAGTATTTTGGGAATGAAATCTCATTTCAGTCTCCCAAATAAATACTTGATCATTGCAGGAGGAGAGATTAGCTGTTACGCCAAAATATCCTCCCAAATAATCAGTTTGACCAGTTTTCTAACTGAAATGGTAATCCAATTTTCCTGGTTTTGTGGTAGGTTTGAAGTCAGCTGCTGCCTTCTTGACTGGTTCAGCGTATGTAGTTAAGCAGAAGATGATACTGCAATGTGCCACTCATCATGGGCAAAACAAGAACATCAGGACAGGGATGATTGCAAATGGATACTAAAACCACAGCTCTTCTGAATGGCTTGCCTCAACCTCAGTGACTGTATACTTCCCTGCTTCCCTGGATTTTCTGGATCATCTTCCGCCTCTACTGGACCATGGTTGTTTTGTCTCAGCCACTATTCCTCTATCTAAACTCCCACTGAAAGCACATCATCCTTTGCTGCTTCTTTTGTCTGTAGTTTGCCATTATAATTCATAGTCCCTTGACGGTCTCCTCTTTCTGAAGAACAAATACTTTTTGAGATTCTATGAAGCTGGAAAGCAGAGCCACACATACCCTTGTGGGTCTTACAAACAGAGAAATGTTTCATGACCCGTGGCCTGCATTGGTCATACTCTTGTAAGCAGGACTTCAAGGGCTGTCCTTACGTCTCATTGCTTACAAGAGCTGTCAGTGGTTTCACCCTTTAGCAAGCCATGAATCTACCATCTACATACAATTCATGTATTGGGTGTATGAAGTCATGCATGTGTGCTTACATGCATATGTAAGCAACAAAATATTTTTGACTCCTAAGTTTTGTTTTCCTTCCTATCAAGTGGCTATGCCTCCATATGATATAACAATTATTTACTGTGTTAGCATAAATAAGCCCTAATAATGCCAGATGAAAAGGGAGGTGAAATCCGAATAGACAAGCTTAGTGGGAAAACTGCAAGTGATGTTAAGTACAAGAGGAGAGGAGAGATGGCTCTGAAGGCCTTGGTAGATGTGCCTGTTTCAGTGACAAGTGTGCATTATCAGCACATCAGCAGGAAGTATGACGAGAAAAATACAAATCAGGGAAAAAGTAAATTTATTCAAATTAGATCTGATTGCATCATGAGAGCAGGGTGCAGAGCCATTCCCCTGGAGAAAATCTCCCCATATGAAGTGACCTCTTAGTCCTACAGCTGATTCCCAAGAGTCCTGCCTTCCACTTGCAGAGACAAGTTAAACAGCTTTGATCTTGTGCAGGGCTTGACACTGTAAGAGAGGATCAGGGCTGCAGTAGACTCATTAGGGACTTGGCTCCTGCATTTTATGAAGCGTACAGATAAACGCAGCAAGAAAAAGCCTTGCAAGAGGGAGAGGAAAGATGAGGCTATTGCTTAGGCAGCCATGTAGCCTGGGAAGCTGTAGGTGCCAGGGAATATTTTGGGAAGTTGCTAAGGAGTGAGGAGGAGGACTACTGCCCTGTGCAGAGAGGCACTGCCCCTTTCATGGCTCTTCTCTTTTCTTTGACACTGAGCTTTAAGGACAGTTTCTTCCCATTGTAAAACTACACAACTGTCTTTGTGTCAGGAAAAATTGCATTTACAAGCTACATATATTAAGCTCCATGAGATCTTATGTTTTCTTGTTTTCATTGCAAAATGTGACAGCCACATCTAGGCAACAAAACCTGTGAACAAAAATAGCTTTGGTATTTATCCAGGATATGAAGAACACTCTGAACAACTGTATGCGGATTACAATAGATGCGTTAGATAGTGCTTTGTTTACCTCGGTTTCCTGGAAATTGCAAGGCTGTATTTAATTGCTGATAATTTTTTCAGTCTTTAGTTGCTTGGGTTCATGTTCTGTACAAACACAGCTGTAAAGCTGATACTGTAAAATTGCTACTATTTTAGCCAAGCCTGTTCACCTGTTTTTGAAAACAAGGAATGCAGAATGCTGCTTTGATCTGTAGCTTCTAAGAAGTCTGAAAAACTTTTCTTCAGCTCTTTAAGCAGTAGTGGCTGTTGCATTCAACACATGGATTTCTGCTCTGCCAAGTTAGACTAGTAGTCTACTACTAGTTGATGAGGTGTTTGAGGAAAAACGTTTGTACATGATGAAGAGACAGGTTGACTTTAGAATGGAAATACCTCCAATCAGTTGAAAGTCTTGGAGCATGTGCCATTCCTCTCTATCCTATCCTCTAGCAGTGACTGATGGGTGCAAGTCTGTTGTGGCAGGCCTTGTTTGTGAGGTGCCGGAAGCTCCTGGAAACGTCTCTTGGAGCAGTTGTTCGGTGAGGCCACACACACACTCACGCACGTTAGCACTCACCACAGGTGGTCATAGTCAATGCAACGGCAAGAAGCTGGGAAGGGTCCTTGTATAGAGTTCCACAGGAGACGTTATTCAGTCCAACACTGCAGAGCAGCTCAGGAACAAGGACAAAAATCTGGTGTGTGCAGGGGCTTTTATATGGGGGGCAGAGATTGACAGGATCCAATAGAACGAGGGCTAAGGGGAGGCATAGAGACGGGAACAGGCACAGGGGCCAACAGGGATGAGGCCTGAGGGGAGGAACCAAGGGACCAGGACCAACGAGGGGTTGAAGAAGGGAGAAGGTTCTGGAGAGAGAGGATAGGCTTAGGAAGGGGTGGGGTGAGGAGGGGGAGAGGAAGTCCCCGCCCAGGGGGAGGAGGAATGGGCTGGCTAACAGGCTGGTGAAAGGACAAAAGAAAGGGGGGTATGGGCTAAACCATTGTGGCATCCCTCCAAGGGGATTTAAGGGAGGAGGGTCCACAGGCCTCCACACAAGTCTGAGATTGCTGCAGCTTTCTGCTCACACTTTGATTACCATATGAGCTTGCATTTATTTGTGCATGCTCCTTGTGTTTGCACAAGGCTGGAAGAGGGCCTGTCCTGTTCAAATGCAGACTAGATGGGAGGGTCATAAAAATGAAGCTGTACTGCTGGTGTTCTGTGACCTTTGACTATGTGATGTTACAGTACCAATAATGACATTTACCAAGATTTGGAGCTCATGCACAGAGTTATGCTAGAGTGAGAACTTCATCGATGGCACTGAGGTTCCTTTTTAAAACAGGTGGTGTTTGGAAAGGGACTGTCTACCACGGTTTCAGAAAACCATTTCATTGCAGAAGGATTCCTTTGTATCAAATAGAAAACCAATTTGAAATATGCAGTGTATTTTGAATTATAGATGTCCAAATCCTGCAGAAACAAATGAATCCATCTCTGTTACCTTTGTATATCATCAGATCCGAATAGCTTCTGAATCCCCTGAATACAATATCCTGAACACATATTGCTTGCTTTTAAAGACTTCAAAAAGGTGGCCACATTCTCTGTCTTCTTGCTTCCATTCATTATTTATTTGCTTGTTAACACTAACAGACCAGGAGAAAGACTTTGCCCCAGAGGATTTTTGATGCCATATTGTGGCTAGCTGGGCAGCCACCAAGGGTCCCCATTTCTCCAGAGAGAGATGATGAGACAAAACTCATCCCAGCTTTGTTTCGTTTTGTGAGGAAAGAGAGAGTTAATTACTTCCTGGAAAGCATGCAGCACGGATGAGCTGAGCTAGCTCATCATAAGTTGTTGCTGCTTGAGCAGTCCTTGGACTAAAGACCTCGTCAGGTCCCTTCCAGACTGAATTATCCTATGATTACTACATACACTACCTGCTTCAGAAATTTCTGGCACAGTTCACTCACCTTTTCTGCCACAGGTTTTACATACAGAGATGGAATTGTACTGAGGAGAGCTGGAATTTCAGGCACGGTATAAGGGACTTTCACAAGTCCTGAATATCCTGGCACCCGGAGCCACAGGAATATTCTGCAGACTGTAGTTGTTCTTCAGCCTGTGCTTCCCTCTAGTGCAGAGTTCGAGGAACCATGGGAAGACAGCACTGCTCCATGTCCTAGGTGGGAATGGGTTTGCTCTTCACTACCATCCCTTCTTCCTGCTCCTCTCAGGCATTTGGTCTGATATTTGTAATTCAGTTGGGTTAAGGCCTGCACACTGTGGTTGTTACCTGTGATTAAACCCTGAAGAAACAGGACAGCTGGGAAATATGAAACTTTCTGACGTGAGCAACAGGTAAGTGGATCTATTCAGGAGCAAAACAGTCTGGATATTTCTTACCATTGTTGAATATTAAATTCTGGCCCTGTGCCTGCAGTTTATTCTATCTTTTAGTCACTATTCATCTTCCCTCCTTCCCCTTTTTCTATGATTTTTCAGATGCCTAAATGAAAGGCTTTGCAAAATGCACAATGTGCTTTCCTTATGTTCCTGCCCGATCTAAGAATAAATTATAGCTTAAATGTGGGAATGCTGCATCTGTCACTAGTTGTAAAGAGGCCTTGAAGAATTTTGCCTTGGCAAGCCTAATTACTGATAACTGCTTCTTTTATGCAAATCTGGGTGCTCACTGGACTGCTAATTTTGTGGTGGGCTCAGGGAGGCAGAGCTGTGGTGGGCAGGGTGGCTTCCCAGGCACTGCTCTGCATTGCAATGGGACGCCCTGGGAAGTGGGTTTTTCAAGCATATTTGATCCAATCCCAAGGAAAAAAACCTACTTATTTAAGTTCCTGCACATTCCTAAATTAGTCTTCAGTATTTATTTCTAAATAAAAAGAAATTGCCTTGTGAGCTGCGCTTGCTTTCCTTGCCCGGTTCCCCTGCCTCTGGCGGTACCCACAACATCAGTGTGATCATGGCTGCCTGCCAGCCTGGCTCTCTGAATTGTTTCCCCATCTTACCTGCTCCTCGCTTATTGTAGAAGCACTTATTCCTTGAAAGAAGTTGGAATTACGGAGTCATGAAGCTGTTGGCCCCATGCTTGTCCTCCAGGTATGGCTGTGGTGCTGAGTGAGCAGCCTCAGACCTGTGTGTACCTTGAGGAAGTAAGGTGACTCACTCTTTCTGCTCCTTCAGCAAAGGAACAACAGCTAACAGGGGTGGTAGCTGAGAAGGATGTTAATACAAGGTTTCATGCTTTGCTGAGCATCCTATGGAGCAGCCTCTTTAAGGCTCACTGGGAATCTGGCCACTCAGTTAACAGTCCTAGAGACAGGTACTGTCACAGCACCAACTATGAGCATAATGTGCAAACTGATAGCTAGCTGAGGTTTGCACTACTGAAAATTGAGTGATTATAGAGCACAGTGGGGCTCAGTTCCACGGGGGAAGCGTATGTTCAAAGCTACATAGCTGGTTGTGAAAATTGCAGTCCCTGGTTTACCTGGAAAGGTCAGCAAGCAATGCAGCTGGGTGCCTGTCTTGTGTCTGGCATGGCTGTCTCTCTGCAGCCTGTTTTCAAAGGCTGATGCTAGCACATTCCCTCCAGTGGCACTCAGTATACTTTTCTTTTTTTGTTTCTAGGGTACAAGAGGGGTCCTGAGTCCCAGTGTGATACATGATGTAGAGATGCAGGGCCTGGCAGGAGAAGAAAACTTCAGTTCTGTGGGGTTTTGGTTTTGCCTTTTTAACAGGGAAAAATTGAAGAGTTATTTGTTATTTGTGCAGAAGTGGCACTTCCTTGGGTCCTGGTCTAGAAGAGTCCTTGAGTTGGGATATATAATAAGGGTCAGCAATGTCCCGTTCATGTGAGGAGGCTTGGTGCTGTCATCTTGGGAGTATGTCCTGCAGCATGGACCTGCTGTGAGATCTGCTGAGCAAAGTTTTTGTGTCATGTGACCTTTTCCAAGCAAGTGTAAGCTTGAGTTCAATGAAAAGCTTAGTATGTGCTACAAATCCACGTGCAGCAGCTGCCACAGTGACGGAGGTGAAGAGCTCACAGAGGAAGCCTTAAATTAAGTATCAGCTGTACATTTTGGATTAAATCTGAGTCACATTGCAGTAAACGCTTTAAAAATACACCAGGAAAGAAGATTTCTTGTTTTTTACAGTTGTTGGGTTTTGTTGATTTCCTTGAAAGGTATGCTGCCTTTTTGAGGGATGGGAGGTAACATTGATGGGAGGAGAGCTATCAGCTCCCATGTCTGGGATTTCTTATCAGGGGGCACCATTTGTGTTACCAGCAGCTTTCAGAAGCAGAGGCAGTATTTTGTTGCTGTGGTGTGGAGTTGGCAGATGCACTTATCACTGCCATAGATTGTGTGTCCTCTCATTTATCTCACCGTTGTCAGGCTCCTTCTACCATGTCATCGATTTTATTTGCTGAAGAAGAAAGAGGGCTTCAATTGCATAATTCAGAATGTACAGGGATTAAATAAACCTGGAGAATTCCTGCTGGCTCCCACTCAACTTCCATCATCTTTGCCACAGTGAGCTCAGGTTTGCTGTCACAAGCATGTGTGACACCACACTGCAGACCAAGCTGGGGTGAAAAAGTACAAAGGGTGCAGTAAAATGCAGATAACACACCCTACTTTTCCTTGGCTCTTTGTGTCCTTGTGGAGGGATATTTCCTCCTTGCCTGCTTATGGCACAGCTGCATGAGCACTTTGGAGCAGTCTTGCTGCGTGACATGCTATAGGTGAGGATGGACAGCACAGGCTCCTGCAGCCCTCATGGTGAGCACTATCCCTGTAAGGTGGAGCTACCACCTGAAGAAAATATTTGATGGAGGATGGGGAGCATTGTGACAGGGTTATTTTTTCCCTGCTTGAGATTATGTGGCCTCTGCTGAAGAAAGGTGCTTGGGAGCAAATCTTTGGTCTGACCATGTACAGGATCTTCTTATGCTCTTACAATCAATGATGTCAGGCTGTGATGTCATACCTCCATGCCTGTGGAGAGATGAGCTCAAATGTCAGATTTGCCCTTTCCCAATGCTTTGTGCTTCCTGAAGTCTATTTCTTCTCCGGGACAAAAATCCCCTTTAAAGCATGGTTTTAATAGGGGTGGTGGAATACGATAAATTTTACAATAATTGTCTTGCAAATAATTCTTGACATGTAAATATTATATGCCATCTCAGTGTTACCCTGAAGAACTCAGGGCCATCAGATGTCTTGGCTAGCAAGTGCATAGCAAGATAAGAAGAATAATCAGCTTCTTTTGGTTTGGTTTTGTTTTGTTTTGCCTTTTTTTTATTTTTTTTGTATGAGTAAGAAGATGTTTAGTAGAGAAAATGGAAAGGCTTAGGGAGATTTTGGAGGGACAGCCTTCATGATTTAGGCTACAGAACAATTTGGCAAAGGAAGAGAGTTCTTTTGTAAGGAAGAAACCTTCCTTGAGGAATCTTTCTCTGCAGCAGTTCTTTTGCTTTGCTCTGGAGAAGCTGGTGTGTACTGGCTCCATCAGCTTTTGTTTGAAGTCTCAGCTGTTCTCGCTGTCAAAGCCTTGCATGGTTGTCCTTACAGCCCATGAGAGACTTGCCTAGAGGAGAACACTGTATGGCATACACTGAAGTGTGACCCCCAAATTCTGCATTTAATATTGTCAAAGATCACTGCAAAATAAAAACAGAAAAAAGAGTGCATCCAGTCTGTCCCTGATAAATGTATAGCCCTTTACTTGCAATTGCTTTGGACAACCAGGATGCTGGAGCTAGATGGGTAGTTGAAAAGTCCTAGTGTAGCTGTTGATTTTTCCCTTCAGACAGCTGTATTCAGGCAAGAACAGCCATGGCATTCCAGGAAAGGGGCTGTTACCTCTCAGCATGGAGGATCACCATGGTCCTTGCTCATACCCCAGTTCTTTTTCCTTCACTGTGTTTAGTGAAGAAACTCATGCAAGCAGGACACAGGAAAAGGGGCTCTTAGTGCTTCTGGTCCATGACTGTCTTAGTGCATGTAATTCCCTGGAAACAAATATGACATTTCCCGTAGTCACAGACAATACTGAACAAGTAATCTGCTTGACAGGGACTGTACATCTGAAACTGCTACAGCTCTGTGGATGACTGCTTCCTTTCTACGTACATAAATTCGTGAGTGTATAGTAGGCTGTAAAATTTATGAGCACTTTAGCCCTTATAAATTTTATCCAGTGTGGCCTTTAAAATCAAGGGTTGTTATTAGCATTAAATGCAGATTTTTCATTATTATTAACCCTCTGCTCACCCTTTGTCTTGGGCAGGGGATAAGACAGAAAATGAACACTAAAGAAAAGGGAAAGAGAAGATTTAGCTCATTGGATAAAAAGTAGTGAAATGACTTTCACGTCTACAGATTGGCAGACTAAAGCCTGATAGTAAAGATTATGTAATCCAGATGGGAAAAATTTGAAGGAGGATATTCCCATTAAATTCTAACTGCCTAAATGCAGCATTGCTAAAATAAAATATGTGTGAAATAAATCACTGTTCACTACAGCTAGATGGAAATTAAATGGTTTTCTTTGCAGAATTTAACTCAGTTAAGAATGTGGGATATAGTTCTGTTGAAATATGTTGCACTGACATTATGAGGATGGAATTGGTAACTGGAACCTTGAATTTACATCTCTGTCCTCCTTCTTCCATGATTTGGCTGTTGTCCATAGGAGCCATGTCATAGCATGTTGGAACATGCCTGTGAGCAGGGAGGATGAAGCTATGCAGAGCCAGGCTGCAGGGCAAAGCTGTTTTACAGATCTGCCGGTACCTGGGATGACAAGGGGACACAGGATGTTTGGTTCTCACAGACTTCTTGGTGGGCTAGAAAAGCTTATCCCAGAGCAGTGTAAGGATATCCACACTCCATTGCAGGCTTTGGACTCATTACTATCAGTGCTCTGTATGTTCTCACTCCTGTATTTTCTTCTCTCCTTCCATGCTGTCTTTTTTTATCATGGAGTGGAGTGGTTTCTTCTCTTATTTTTTTAAAAAGAAAAAGTGGTATTAGGATTATGTCCTATTACTTAAAGTGCTTGCTCTGCTACATGTACACGCAAATTTAATTATACTGGCCATATGAAAGATGCATGAAAGTTCACTTTTGGGAAGTATGCCAAAGACATCTTCTGAATCTGTAGCTGTTTGATGTAGGCATGTTCATAGCAATTAAATTACTAATCAAGTACTATATCAATGAAATAATCTTGGTAAATTCTGTGTACTTAAGTAACTATAGCCTTGAGGCTGTGGTAAATGGAATAACCTTCTTATTGATTTTTTTTATTTTTTGGTTGAATATGCATATTTTAATTAGGCCATCCTTTTCTAGCTGTTTCTGTGTCCTTCAGAACTGAGGCTTTTCTTTCAATCATTTGTGACAGATTTTCCTGTCACTGCTTGTACAAAGGAACTTCTCAGATGTCCTTTTCAAGGCCCTTTTGCTGCCTTCCTCCTCAGCAGTGAGGAATCCTGCTATGCTACTCCGCTGAATCACCCTCTACTCCCCCTTCCTTCTCCTGTGGCCCTTGCAAGTAGGACATTCTCTTCTATTCTCAGTGCTTTCCAAAAAAAAAATACTTGCTCTAATTCCACTGGAGTTTTTTGGGAAAGTTCAGTCATATCCTCTCTTCCACTTCTTCCTTATCTATCCCTCCCTCGCTACCCTTCATATTTTCAGGAAGACTTAAAGTCACAGGACTGCAGGATGACAGTAGCAAATATAATCCATCCCTGGTGTGTCTCAGGGACGACAAAAGTGAGTCCATCAAGACCCTGTTAATGCTATGGATTCAAAGTTAGTTGCTTGTCCTTCCCCTCTTACCTTGTGTGGTTTTTCTCCTCTGTAGTTGGCTGCTCCATAGTTAATCTCTGGTTCGAGGGATAGCTAAATTGGTGTTCACAGTGTTGGTATCAAATTGCAGAAAAAACAGCTGAAGAAAGAGTGAGCATCATCCTAGGATCATCTTTTGCAACAGCTGTTGAAGGCAGTATAGGATGGCAAATATAGTAACCCACAGTACTGTAACTCCGTGAGTATGTGACCTCACCCTCTTATCTGTAGGGGCATGGATGGCATGCAGTGTTGTGAACGTAAGAAGTTATTTTGCAGACCTTTTTTTTGCAGTCAGTCTGAATCCCGAAGTGAGATCCAAGCATGTACTTTCCCTATAGCAAAGCTGTTTAGTTCCCCCTGATCAGGATAAGGCATAACTTACAGTATAGATGGCAACAATACAAATGACTGATAATGGTCATTTAAACCCATTTTGGGGGTTTACAGATAAACTCCTAAAATATGGCATCAGCAAGAAGCACAGTCTTAAAAATTGACCCACTATTCTGTCCAAAGGAGGATATCACCCCTCGCTTTGAATGTTGCCAGTGGGTTTGTTCTGGAAGCTGCAGCTGCAAAAATTGGAGGGCCACTCTTTACTCTTCTTCTTTGGGATCTTGTTATTTTATGTCCTTTACATTGGTGTCTTCCCCCCACCCTTTTCTATTTAAAGAAAAATTATTAAAGAAATTATTGGACATTAATATGTTTCCACTTGATGCTTGTGTCCACACAGAGAATTTAAATGGACATCTGCTAGCAAGGAGAATTCATTATTTCCTACTTTTTGTTCTTACTAGGGCAGATGTGTGAACCGATGAAAAAAGAAACGTTTGACTTTCTTAAACTCAAATGACTGTAGGAAAGAAACACAAGAAATAATGTGTCTTCACTGGTAAACAGAATCAAAATTATGTAAATACCTCTGAATACGAGGTTGTAGATCTGCCAAAATGAATACTGTAACTGTTCTTTCTTTGTGTGAGGTGGGGAAAAAAACAACGTTTTGTATCACGTTCATAAAACAAACATCCTATTTATTGTCACTGATAGCAGGTGGGGCAGGAACTTAAGCATCAAACTCTTCTTTCCCTGCAAACTCTCTCTGAGGCATTCTGTCTCAATGTGATCAAACTAGAGTTTCATTCGCCTCCTTTTTTTAAAGCTTTTGCTTTCTGCTAAATAAAGCTGTCAAAGGAAGTGGGGAAAAAAGGAGCTGTTTGAAGGTTTAGAGTAGAGTTTGTCACACTCTGCCTGTCCAATGCACAGACCTCTTGCAAGGGAGTGGGACTGTATTGTCACAGCCCCAGCACTGCACAGACCTGCCCCACCACCAGCACTTCCAAGGGCTGTGGCAGTAGCAGTATATAAGAAATAAGAATAATAATAAGAAAGGATTGAAGGCCAGATTTTGATCCTGTAGGGTTTGGTAAGGATGCCTGACCTCAGCAGAGCGTGTCAACTCACAGCAGCTGAGGGAATGACTTATCTATCACTCTTCACTTTCCTTCTCTGCTGTATTAATTTGATTTGGAGTGGTAATGGTTGTGGTTTGGGGACTGTTACCTAAACAGGTGGCAGAGGGCAACAGCAACAAGGATGCATTTATAGCTATTTTTATACAGTGCCTTGGCCAGTGAAAATTCTGAAGTCTGTTTAATGCTCTTAGCCACTTGTAATTGATGTACAGATTCTCTCAGACCTTTAAAATCAGGAGTGCCTCAGGCTTTGTGGTCTCTTCCCTTTACCCCTGACTTTTTCCCAGAGTCCTGCAGTTCAATACTTGCATTTCCTTCACCTCTGCTGTAAAATTTAGCTCCAATTGCACTAAGTCCCAGAGGCCAATACTTTACAAAAATCAGCTTTAGCTAAAGAGCAGCTGCTTCCAGCTTTCTGCCCCAGGATGATGTCCCTGTGTAACCCAGTTCTGGGAAGGGGGTTGGTGTGAAGCTTTCCCCAAACCTCAGTTTGCAGTTTGGGAAAGAGGAACAAGAGTATTCCTGACTTATGCACTCTTTGTAGCTTCTGTTCTGTTGTTTAGAAGAGAGGTGGTTCACTTTGCAGGTAGGCAATCTTGCTCCTGCCATATGGAAATTAATTTTCTCAGATATTTAATCCCTTATAAGTCAAAGGATATTATTTTAATTGTAGCTAAATACCTGTTTTTTAAGAAGCGTCTCAAAATTGTGCTTCCTCAGAAGGTCTTTAAGACCTCCATTAAAAAGGGAAATGGCAAAAATAATCAGTAATGAAGGAGTCCCGTCCCCATCCCCCCCTCCCCCCACCCCCTCTGAAAATTCAATTGTTCCTGAGAACTGTGAAAAGATTTCAGGGAATTGTCTCTCTATGGGAATTTGAGGGATCTGTGCTCTTCTGTAATTACAAAATACAGTAAGAAAACAGATTAAATTTTTGAGAGATTCTATTGCTGGTCTATATTTTAATATTAATTTCTAGTCTAATCCATGTGTTTAGTTAAAAAGAAGAATGACATGTTTTCTACAACATATTCAAATATATAAGAAAAAACACAAACCCAGACCATAGGATGTAATATCCAACTCTGAAAGAACATTTGAAATAAGTGGTCATGTTTAGAAACATGTAAGAACAAGCCCTTTTAAAAATCTGTGGTAGTAAGGTAATCCATGGAGATTAAAACTAGAGATACTGCTTAGGCTTTCCTCAGCAAAATACAGCTAATGACAACACCTCAGCTTCTGGAACCCTGTTTGGGGAAAGAAAAAGCAGAAGTGGAAGTGTTGTTAAATTCGAATGGTGAAGAGTTGGGTTCTTGGGGAGAAGCTGCTGATGCCACGTCTAAGCAGAGGTAATGAGGGGATTTAGGTGTTGTGAGAATGTAGGGTGTAACTATTCTACACTGACCTTTCTCATCCCCTTCCTCATCTCCCTCATCTCCTCTTTGAGTTCCTTAACCACGACAGAGACGTGAGCCTGCATTGGACCACTGATCATACTTTCATAATTTCTGAGCCTGCTGGCAACAGAACCCACTGTCTCTCGGTTGTTATCAGCATTAATTGTTGCAATGAAGGTGGCATATTGAGATGGCCTTAGATTTGCCAGACTCCACATTTGCCTTGTGCACTTGACTTTGTCAGGGTCATTATCATGCTGTCCGCCCGTCCCAAAAATATCTCCAACACTGCCACTTCTTTCAGCCATTGGATCCCTTCCTCAAGGGTTTTTCCAGCGCATGTTATGATGGTGCTCCTGCAGTCGCTCTCTGTGGACAAGATGATCCGTGAGCTAGAGAGCCAAGGGGTGGTCGGTAAAACCCACTCACCCTTCAACAGCCCCATCTGGCCTGTGCGCAAGTCTGACGGGGAATGGAGATTGACTGTGGACTATCCTGGCTTGAATGAAGTGACTCCACCACTGGGTGCTGCTGTGCCAGACATGCTGGAGCTCCAGTACGAGTTGGAGTCCAAAGCAGCAAAGTGGTATGCCACCATTGACATTGCCAATGCATTTTTCTCCATTCCCCTGGCACCAGAGTGCAGGCCTCAGTTTGCTTTCACCTGGAGGGGAGTGCAATACACCTGGAACCAACTGCCCCAGGAGTAAAAGCACAGTCCCACCATCTGCCATGGACTGGTCCAGTCTATTTTGGAAAAAGGTGAAGCTCCAGACCATTTACATTGATGACATCATTGTGGGGGGGGAACATGGCAATGGAAGTTTTTGAAAAAGGAGAGAAGATTATCCAGATTCTCCTGGAGGCCAGCCTCGCCATCAAGAAAAGCAAAGTCAAAGGACCTGCCCGAGAAATCCAGTTCCTGGGAGTAAAGTGGCAAGATGGACGGCGTCAGATTCCCACTGAAGTCATTAATAAGATCACCGCAATGTCTCCGCCGACCAGCAAGAAGGAAATGCAAGATTTCCTAGGTGCCATAGGTTTTTGGAGACATGGCACCCCTGAGAGAATCGAGTCAGACAACGGGACTCATTTCAAGAACAGCCTTATAAACATCTGGGTCAGGGAACATGGTATTGACTGGATGTATCATATCCCTTATCATGCACCAGCTGCTGGGAAAGTTGAACGGTGCAATAGACTACTTAAGACTACCCTGAAAGCACTTCCCTTCAAAAATTGGGAAGTGAACTTAGCAAAGGCCACCTGGATGGTCAATACCCGAGGGCCCATCAATCGAGCTGGCCCTGCCCAGTCTGAATCCTTGCACACAGTGGATGGAGATAAAGTCCCTGTGGTACACATGAGAGGTATGTTAGGAAAGACTGTTTATATTAGTCCCACCTCAGGCAAAGGCAAAACCATCCATGGGATTGTTTTTGCTCAAGGACCTGGTTACACTTGGTGGGTGATGCAGAAAAATGGAGAAACCCGTTGTGTACCACAAGGAAACCTAGCCTTAAGCGAGAACTGTGTGTAAAGTTTCATTGTATATATGTATATATGTGTATATCTATAAAGTAGAGTTTAAAGAAGGTATTGATTTTTGTATGATGGTATACAATAAGGGGTGGATAATATCGTGGGCATGTAACTGTTGGGTGTAACTATTCTATCACCATCTGTTAAACCCTGGGAGGGGGCAGTTTCCTTATCTCTTCCAGACTCATCTTCACCTAGGGAGATTATCTGCCGTTAATGGGCCATTGAGCCTGGCTGCGTGACTGATAACATGTTATCATCCCATTGTGAGAGGCTCCACCCAGGGGGAGGAGCCAAGCATTCCTGTCAGGATAAAGCCTGGGATTAGGAACAACACAAGCAGCCTTTTTCCACTGGACCCACAGAGGAAAACCAGGCCCTTTCCATCAGCACTGAACTTCCAGGAGAAAACTACATCTTTTTCTACTGGACTGCTGCTTCAACGGAGCCATCATCTGTCACTCCAGGACTGCAGCCACCACCTGACTGGACTGTTGCCAAACACCCTGACGAACAGCGTGTCAGTCGTATTCTGACTCTGACAGTGTTTTGTTTGTATCACTACATTTTATTGTTAACTAGTAAAGAACTGTTATTCCTGCTCCCATATCTTTGCCCGAGAGCCCTTTAATTTCAAAATTATAATAACTTGGAGAGGGAGGGAGGTTTCTATTTTCCATTTCAAGGGGGGTTTCTGCCTTCATTACCCTCACCTGTCTTTCCAAACCAAGACTTTAGGAAAGGAAAGCTACCATTAGTGGTTTAATTTTACATGGAGATTAATATCCTCTTTATTTATTCCATTCTTGTGACACTAAAACTGTTATAAAATCAAATAATCTGTTTCTATGCAAGGAAAAAGCAGTGGAGAATGGAAGTTCAATGCACATACAAAGATAAAAGAGGAAGCAGTGGTGAGTACCTCAGAGTAACGTGCAGAAGAACACGGTTTCGTACAGACAGAGGGAAGCGTCTATTTAATTCTTGATCCTAGATCTGACTCAGTAACAAAGTCTTGGCTAAATATGTGCTTGCTTGTCTGTATGTGTTTTTAATAGAATCTTTTCTGATTTTATTCTTTCTTGCAGTTGTGAGTCAAAGACCAGTATCACTGAAAAAAATGGAAGTAATTTAACAGCATCTTGCAGAAAACATTTGGAGATGAGTGAAATTAGATTTTTTTCCTATATGGACTGGAAACTCAAAATTCATGAGGTCACTTGTAGAAGATTTTGGGATTTTCTGAAATAGCAGGATCCATAATGTTGGAAACAGACATAAAACCTGAGGGCTCTGTGACTCATTGTGGGTCATCAACTCACGGACATCCTAAATGGTGTTGGGGTTCCGTCATGCTCTGAGCCTGAAAGCTTTTGGCTTTATTTTGTGATTTACCCCTGAAATTAACTAATTAAAGAGCCTAATAGTTTTCTCTTAATTCAGTGTATTTAAAAGGCTTGGAGCTAAGCTGAGCTACAGGACCTACTGGCTCAGATATTGCAGGCCAAAAATTGAGAGAATGTGATGTCAAGTGGACTGGGGCAGAGCAAAGGTACCTGTCTGGGCTGCAATTCTCTGGGGCTGGAGCTGGGGGAACGCTGGAAAGGGGACTCTGTGTAAAGTCATGAGTGGAACTGTAGTGCAAAGTCTTTTTTTGTGCTGTTGGCTGCAGTATCTGAGTGATGCTTCATCCATCTAGGGTGTGGACAGTTACTTGAAAAAAATACTGTGCTTTTTAGAGAATGTTACAGCCAAGTGTAAAAGTGAGTAAAGGTCTGACAGTCAGTAATTGAGAATCAGACAGTTCAGTGAGACACGAGCGTGGTGGGTTGGACACAAAGGGTGGGAGGTACCTGGGTTCTGATCTCTAATCCCAAACACTCCTTCCCTTGAGGAGAGTCGTCCAGCCCTGCAGCAATATCTCTCCACTCTCACTCACTTAGACCATCCTTTTGTACTCAAAGTGACTTTCGGGAAGAAAATAAATTAATTCTACAAGCAGAAAGCCAAAATTTCGAGCAGCTTCCAAACATTCGTTTGGCATAGGAGGATTAATGCTGTCTGCGTGTGCATCACAAACTGATGTTTATGTTTTGTTTTTAAATTTGGTTTTATGAGTGTATGAGCAAGGTGTGACTCTTGGCAAGATTTGCTGGATTGGCTCTTGTTTGAAACTTTGAGAGAGTGGTCACTGTGAGCAGCAGGTGCACTTTTTGTTCTGGCTGTAGTTTGTTTTTAAAATTAAGTTATTCCCAGGAGAACCAAGAACTGCTCTGGCTGAATTTTCTTCAAAGAAAGCTTTCCTTGCATATGGTTGAAATTGTGGGTCAATTTAGTCATGTAATACCTTCATGTCTGCAAGGAGGCTCTTGCTGTATCTGCTCTAAGAGTTATGTCCGCTACGAGCTGGAAGAGTGAGTACTGGTAATAAGATAGGAGACTAGCTTAAACTGAAATGAGGCCTAGCCTATAAACTGAGATAGGAACTGTCTTGTCATGATTTTATGATGATACTCTATTCCCTAGTCATCTGCTGTATGTCCAGAAAAGGCTGCTGAAGCTTTGAGAGGAGCCAGGGGGAGGGGCCAGAGCCTGAGAACCGCGGACGGGCTCTGTTCAAACTCTCTTCGCCTGTGCAGTTGGCGGCTGCACAGATTGTTACTTCCTTGCCTTTGCTGGCTTAATTTTTACTAGCTTAGGCAAGGAGAGCTTCTGGTTTTTCCCTTCCCCTGGTCTGGAGGCTTTTCACCAGCAAATCATTTAGGTGGCTTTTTGGTTTTTTTTTTTCCTTGAACTGTTTCGGCTTGGCTTTTTTTTTTTTTCTGTCCAGGGAGACGGCGCAGGGGGGGGCTGCCCTGAACACGAGACCTCACAGAAGCTGGACCAACACAAAAAAGGACATAAAACTCCACCCACTTTGCCTGCTGAGAGGAGGAGACCCACTCCAGAAATCCAACACGTTCCCAGCTGCTGCGTGAACTCTTTCCTCCCCTTCCCTGAGACAAAGAAGGGCAGCTGTTATCGGTGCCTCTCGGCCACTGGCAAGGTTGGGGTAGAGAATAAGGATCAAATTTTTTTCTGTGCTTTGCGAGTATCTTGCTTTGTTAATAAACAAACCACATGTTTTTTTCACCTTCACCCACAGGTGTTCATTCCTCTCATTGGCAATGTGAAAAATGAGGTTCACTCTCCTGGTAAAATTTAAAAGTTTAATAAAGGACAGTAGGGGACAAAGGCGATAAAGCAAAATTACAGCACCAGGTCCTTGGCATTCAGCAAAGAGCACACCTGCTATTGCAGAGGTGCATACGTTTATATATCTTTCCTATTGCATCAGCCTGATGCATATTCGTAAACAATTATGCATATTCAAACTTTTCCCCAAACTAGTTTACATGTTCCAGGAACATGTAGCATGGTTCCTCCTCGGGTCTGCCTTTTTAGAGCGTGCACATTTCTTGGCTGTGGTTTGAGTCAGTTTTTATTATCACCTCCAGCTTGGGCTTTGGTCCATGGTTTCTACAGATGGTGGTTGCTGATAGTTGACATGTCAGTAGCAGGGCTCTCCATCATATGTCCACTGGATGTTATCCAACCAAGCAGACCATTCAATTACAACAAGCATAACTATATTTTTTAGTTATATAATAACTAAGTAACTATAGGTATTTCACAACTATGTCTAGTTAATAACAGAAATAAAAACTATATCTTTATAGCAAAGCTACTTTAACATTATACATATAGCATCCATTTTAATATTTGCGAAATCCCAGTATTATAATATGTATTTATAACAGCAAAAAGGGATTATTGGAGCCCTTCTATTTAGAGGAAATGCTCATTCCATGGTGTTTTCTCCTAAAATTTGTTTCCAACAGGAACTAAAAGCAATACTTGGAGAATTTTAGGGTGCTTAGGCCTACGGTTTTGCTAAGAAGCTCTGTTGGTGCCCTGCTTTCAGAGTGCTGTAATCTAGGTCCTAAATTGTCAAAAATGCACTCCCTCTGTCCTCTCAGCTTTATAATTTTAAAAGCTTTCTCTGTTTAAAAGCTTCCTGAGTGAGAGTCTCAGAACATCTGAAAAAGCAAAGCAGTAAAACTCTCAGTTATGTTTTGGTCATTTTAAGCAACTCTAAAATGTTGCTAAACTAGTCAATGCTCTAGTTTATCTCTGATTCTCCAGACTCAGTAACTGCTGATCAGTGCAGTTTGTAGCTCTTGTGCGATGTTGTGCAGAATAACACCAGTTCAAAACTGCATCTGTCTGTTGTCTCTTTTGTGGAATTAAAAAATTAATACAGCTTTCCACTCAATAAATGCTGTTACCACCATCTAGTTGTCAGAGTGTTTTGTTACTGGGGTAGGATACTGTTGTGTTGAGACGGACAGGACAAACACGAATCACACCAACAACTTCAGGCAAAAAGCTTACCTTTAATACCACATAGCCTCTTTTATACAGTTTCTTAGTGTTTACATAGTTTTAAGGCACAACAGACTTGATTTAAGCAATCACCACACACCACTAGGTGAACATACGATAATCATGCGGCATGATTTTCTACCTCTAACTCAGCTATGCCTCTTTCCCATGGTCCTTTTCTAGCCGAAGTAACAGGCCCGAGCCATGATTTTACAAAGCCAACAAGGCCTTAGTTTTATAAGGTTTTACCTATATGCAGAAATGTTACTAAAAATCTGGCATCTCCAAAGAGGTAGACAGAACAAATATAGTGACAATCATAAGTATTCGAGTTTCAAATACAGCATTCACAAATACACCTCTCAAGCACCATTTTGCTGGAAATCTAACCCATTGTGAAGTGCAAAGTTCCCATCTCTCTCTAAGTGATAAAAGGAGAAGAACAAAAATGCTGATTGGATCTAGCACATTGTAGATAAAATGTAGGTGATGTTTAAGCTGTTTAATAGATTAAATACTGTAGCAGCCAGTCTGGGGTCTGTAGTTCAGACTCAGGACACTGTGACCGTCCCAAAGAGAGCGTCTCTCAAGAGATGGCCTTCCAGGGGTCTACAGCATTCCCTCAGCTGCTGGGGTGCCTCTGAAGAAGGATGCCTGTCTCAGCAGGCTAACAGCTCTTTAGTGATTCAGCCAGAGTGATTTCAGTTCTTGTTCTGCGAGGCAACCTTAGGCCAGACCAGGAGGAGAGAGACAAGGAGCCCGCGTGGGCTATCCGCAAGGATAGCCTTATTGTCCAGGACCCCACAAAGGGGAGGCCAAGGACAACCTTCCTAAGGGTCTGAGGGGAGATACAGGGGTTCTTATAGGGATACAAGGGTGGGTGTGAGAGGGTAGGAGCCAATAGGTTACAAACAATCTACACAGGGTCTCCCAGAGGGTCAGGGTTCTGTTTTCTCTCACCCTCACCACGAAGTACTGCTTTTTCCAAGGGTACTTCGAACCTTGGAAGTAGGTATGCAAGGAGGAGGGTTTGCAAGGAGGGTATGCAATCTTCTTATCTCAGCAGGCTTCCCTCCATTGCAGGGACCTGGTGAGTTTATCTGCCTCCACAAAATACCATTCATAAAATCCCACAGGCTCCTTCTGCTTTTGCTTTTTTTTTTTCCTTAAAGATCCTTATGTCATTTAGCCATAATGGTACTGCTTCAGCACAACTTTTTTAAAAGATTCAATTAGTGAAGTCTTTAGGCAGTGTAAAAGATGCAGTTATTAAGCAAATGAAGAATAGGTGAGAAGAAATCTCCAAGGACTACACATTGTTTTGTGCCATGGCCCAGTGCCTTTTGCACTCCCCTGTGTAGGGAAGCTGCACCTGCAGGAAACAAAGTCCAAATTTGTTCAGTCTGTTGCAATATAGCACAGTGAGAAGTCTGGAGGAAAAAAATTACTCTCTGTAAAAAGCATGCAACTGAGGAAAAGGCCTTTGCAGAGTCTGGTAGCCTTTCTTTACGGTATCATGCTTGAAGCGTGCACTGTTCTGCCAAGAACTAAGAGAGACTTACTTTCCAGTCCTGTTTGCATTCCCATTGTCTGCATATACAATAACAAGTATAGTCTGTAAGCCTGGTGGGAAGGATTTTCTACTGAAAGGTGGTAAAAATAAAAGGATTCATAAAGATTCTGTCATCTCCGGTGGACTTGCTGGCTTTGTGATCAATTTGCCTTATTTCTACTGCATTCTGTAGTAATATGCAGGTATTAGGATTGCTTATTGGACTAAAGATGACCAGTTTTTCCTAGATTAAATGTAAACTGAGCAGATTTGGGCCAGTCCGTATAAAAAAGAGAAGTTAAATCTCTGTGCAGAGCCTCTGGGCTACCCCAGCAGGGCAGAGGGCTGCAGCTGTGGCACTGTGTCCTGCCCTGCTGAAGGGTTGGCCCTGAGAAGGGAGCAGCCCAAGGGTATTAAGGTGATGCTGTGGTCCTCTTCAAGAAGCACTGTGAACCCACTTTACCTATTTCTTACCAGAAGAAAGAAAAATAATAACAGCTGATCTTTAGGTGTTATCTAACTGGCTAGAAATTTGCTATCAGTCTGTCCTGTTTTCTCAGTGATTAGTTTATCTAGTGATGCTTAGTATTCTTCATTCCTCTGTCATCTGATCTGTTGGGTGATAGTAGCAGATGTCAAAAGCAAGGATTTTGTGTTAGAAACCCTATCAAGGACAGTACAGGCTTCATGTAGTGGAAGCAACAAGCTCTGCAGCTTCTGGTGTGCAGTGAGATCTTTCTTATCAATTAGCCTGTCACTCACAGGTTTGTGCCAGCTTCCTGGAGATAGTTCTGCCTTCTCTATTGGGTATTTTGTAAAAAAACAAAAAAATGGGGGTTTTTCCCTGTAAAAAAATCCCCCTCCATACTTTCCTCCAGTTGTACAGCTCTGTGGACAAGGGTCATTGCTGAATTGTGCAGATCATATGCTAAGAGCTGCATGCAAAACACTCTGGTGGAACATAAACGTCAAGGTGTGTGTGGATCCAGGTCACAATTAAGCAGTCCTAGCCCCTTCTTTTTTAGCAAACTACCCTGGACAAGCGATGATGCTTATTGCTGCACTTAACATTCCTCACAGGCAGAGGACTTGTGCTGCACAGGACTTGATTCTGATGGAAATGCAGGTCTGGATATGGACTGAACAGAGGGTGGGCTCTGCCAGGAGCTGACAGGTGCCCAGGGGAAGGCTGGGCAGAGGCAGTGTGTAGCACCCTTGGAAATAACCTATTCCTACTCTGGTTTCACTCTCTGGCAGTTGAAAACCATCACTTTCACTGTTACTGCATATGAGTACCTCTCCACAGCTTAAAACAAGGGGCTGCAGGCTTGGGACTATAAACTACTAACAATGTGTATTACTTACAATCTGTGCTCCTTTGAAACGTGGTATTTCACAGAGTTGGTCAGTAATTAAAACATCTCCAGCACAACAGGGTTAACTGCAACTTGGAATTGAATGCTGTGGGAAGCAGTTGAGATGAGCTTGCAGGCTGACCCAGATTAATCCCATTAAATTCCATGCTGGTTTATAATGATTCTTATAGTTCCTACAGATTTATGTGTTCAAATTCTTTTTCAGGATTTGAAAAAAGCTGGACTCAGCCTCAGTGATGGTAGTTCACTCAGAGTTCCCACTAAAGTTTTTAGGAAGGACATTGCTTTAGCTTACAGGCCTCTCTACAGGTGCAAAGCCAGATGCTTGTAATAAAAAGACCCATGGGCAGAGTTCTAGCAATATAAACATGCTTGGTTTAGGATTGTCATTCCCCTCTTGTTCAAGGTAGAGGGTCCAATCAGACCAGCATACATTTCTTCTTTACATCATCAAGTGCTGTTGGCACAAAATGCCTTTTTGGTTGGTCCCCACAGTACGACAGAGAGGCTCAGGCTGCTTGCCAAAAATTCTGGGGCTAAAGGCAGGAGATACTGAGTTGAAACACCTCCAACATTCTTGCTCTGCATAGGGTGGTGCATGTTGCCCCCATGTTGCAACTTGGTTTCATGGGGAACTTGCTCAACATGTTTGATGCTAGAATAAAAAAAGCTCTGAAACAGATGCTTATCTAGCAAGAGCTACTGACAGTCAAGGGTGTAGAGGCCCTTGAGCCTGCCACACAAGGGTCCCTGAGAAACCCCTGGGAGGGAAGGACCCTGAGAGGCATTCCCCAAGTTAGGGAGACACAAGAGGCTTCTCTCACAGCTCTTCTCCCTGTTCTTTTATGCTAATGTACTCCTGTTTGCTCCCTTGGTCAACCCTGTCCCTGTTCCAGAGTGTTCCTGCTCCCCCCACAGACCTCTGTTCCTCAGCCACCTCCATCTATTTCCCCATGGGTTCCCATACCCTGGCCCCACCTTTGTGCTGCTCCCATGCCCCCTGATGGTTGGCCCCCGATGCTCTCGCCGCCCCTACCACACCAAACTTAACCCTGGACCTTCCCATGAGTCTTGTCTTTGTCCCTGGTCATGTCCACATGTGCGGCTGGAATAAACATCTTTGTAGACTCTATTAAAGACCCTTCCTGCCTCTTTGCCATTGACCATATTAGTAGCTATCCTGGCATGCTACACAAGGGAAAGATCACTTTTATTCCCTATGTGAATTTGCATTAAAGACGTTATGCTGGCTAAAGGTGTCCGGTGAAATGCTGGAAGCTCCCATGACAATTTACAGGATTTACATAATCCTTTGTGGAATATCTGAATTTAGTTTTTATATATAATGTAATGTAATGTAATTTAGATAATAATTAATTATAATATATAATANCTCTATTGTTTTGTTTTCTTTGTTTACCTATTCCATGGTGGTAAAACTATTTAAATTCTCAAAGCAAGTCTCTTTATTAGAGAAGGTATTTGAGGAAAGCCCTTTGGCTCTCCGTCTGTCCTCAGTCCATAGCAATTCAGCCCATACTTCTGGCCAAGCTGTGATAAAACCTTATCCAGCTCCTCCATGAGCTCCTGCAAAGGTCCTCACTGGGGAGATGGGGTGTGGGCAGTGCTCTCAGGGAGCTCCTTCCCAGGGCCTGCACTGGTGTTCCTGCTTGTCCCACCTCCTGCCAGAGCTGTTCTTCCTCTGCCAGAGTGAGTTGTTGCCACTTAGTCCTGGGACCAGAGCTGCTGCAAAAATTCTCCAGTGCTTTAGGACTGGGAAATCATCTCTCTGGGACACTTTGAGTAAAGTGCTGCCTCAAAGGCAAGCTCAGATGGCCATGTTCTGTTCATTTTAAAGGGAACTGGCAGAGTGGGAGAGAGACTCCCACTGGCAGCTTTGAATTTCTGTGCTGAAAACTGAGGAGTCTTGCTAATGAAATATGTTGCATCTGTTGGCAGGAAGAATGAGAACCTTAGTTTTGAAAGAATGTTATTTGACTCATGTAACACGTGCCTACAAGATACTTTATTTCTAAGTATCCGAATAATGGGCAATTTCCCAGGAACTAGGGTGATTTTCTCCAAAATTTTTCATGTTCTTCATATTTTTCACCCTATTTCCTTTTCCCCTTCAGGCCTTTGTTCTTTGCCAAACTCAGCCTTCTCCAGAATGTCTCTGTCTGATTCTCTGAGCCCTAGTAGTACAGCTGTTTTACAAGCAGAGGGTTTGTTGTGGGAGAAGCTGAAATGCTTTCCTGGCATAAGAGAAATCTCTGCCACGAGGAGTTCAAAGACTAAGACTAGAAAGCCTGGGCTGAGAAGATAACAGGCCATTAGTGATTTGGGTATTACAGCCTGACTCGGGTGACCAGATAATATTCTTCCCACAAGCACAAACCTCCTCTTTGACCTGGGGCACATCATGTGGACTCCAACAGTCAGAGATACGCAGGCAGCAGTGATCTGGACATTATGTACACCCTCTCCTCCCCACCTTGGTGGAGTGCTTAAAAAATAAATGCATTAAGGACACTAAGACCTCCAGATACCAGCAACAAAAAACGGATTAAGTGCATTAGCAGGGATCAGGGAAAGGGAAGTTCCGGCACAAAGGATCGTCATTTGTTGCAAACTAGAATTAAATTTGAAAGCACAAGAGGGGTGGTTATGCTGAGCTCTCTCACACAGTAAATTAGCATATGCTGAACCTCCGCTGGCACAGCAATGCAGCTTCCTCCTGAAGGCATTCATACTACATCAGCAGCCTGGACAGGAGGAGGACACTGCACAAGAGTGGCAGGACTATGAACCAAAAATGTTAAGATGTAGGAATTAAAAAAAAAAGCTGAGATGGGAGATGCAATGTTGATCTGTAATTGTAACCCATGAAAGAGATTTGTGAGAGGTACAAGTATGTAGCCCATGCTGTATACTCAGTAAAAGTCCTTTTTTCTGCAACTTTCTGTCGTTCTGTGCTTACCACACTGAATTGTGAGTGAGTTCACTGAATTGTGGGTGGTTGCTGCATTTCCTGTCAGTCAGCCTGCAATTTCCCACATATCCAGTGGAAAATGACACAAACAATGGCATTGTCTTTTCTGACTAAGGATCCTGCCTCAGGTTTGAGTTTGCATGACCTGCAAGATACCCATGTCTTTATCAGGAAACTTCAGTTCAGCATGAACAGGGTTAAAAAAAATGGCCAAATATCAGGGAGGGAATACATTTGTTTTCCATGATACAGTCTGTCCTGTAAACGTCTCGTGGGAATTGATGGACAAAACTGGCCACAGAATTGAGAAGGAACTACTAGCCCAAGTGAAATAATACCATAAATAGGCCCTAGACTAATGCTCTCCACTTTATATATAAAACAAGGATTGCAGCCTCACGACTACTAGGACCAGCATGCAGAAAGTGATCCTTTGAGCTTCCAAAGACAGCATATATTGGGTGGGGAGACACTGACAGTGCTGAACAGACTGGGGCTTGTGAAATTGTCACTGAAAGCCAGTTTTTCTAATGCACTGTTTTTTCATACGCTCTATTCAACAGATCTGAGAATGAAAGGGGATTAAGCAATCTCCTGGTCTAAAAAAATGGATTAAGCATTTATTAAAACATCTATTGAATATGTATTACTACATCCAAAACCATTTATTAAGGGACTGCCTGAGCATTGTGCAACTGTGCTACAGTTGCTATCCATGTACTCCAGGACATTTCTTTGGGCTTTCAAGATGCACAGAAAACAAAAAAAGTCTTATTATGTTACAGCCCCATAGAGCTTTCTTGTTTTTCCCACTCCAGATGACTCTGGTTGTAGAACAGGGTGGTTCAAGGAAGACATGTGTGATTGTCCCCTAGATGGACCCTATCTAGGGGCCTGATCCACAAACGACTCCATAGCATAGATTTTCAAATTCAGAAGGCTTGGGTTTATTATTTCATTTCATTTCATGCAAGCATATAAAGCAAAGTGCAAAAATGCAGAAGCAAAAAGCAAGAAGGCTTTTTCTCTCTCTGGCAAGCAGCTGCTCAGAGAGATTGTCCCTCTGTGTCTGTCCATGAATAGCACAGTGTCCCACAATATATGAAAACAAACAAAGATAAAGCTTTTTCATTGGCCAAGGAAAATACCCTATCAAAACTTCTTTTTCATATTTACATTCTTTGTCAAAGTTCTCCTGGGAACCTGCAAATGTTCCTTTTAGAAATGGAGAAGTGAACTCAAGCCACTTAAGAAGAAATTGCTTTTTTCAAGCTTGTTGCTGGATTTCTCTAAAATCCACTAAAAAGCCAGCCCCACATACATGTCTGCATCAAACTGCCTTGTGGATGCTGACAAGTTGGTCAGAGAGAGATTTTCCAGCTCTCAGTTCTGTTCGTGAGAAGAAGTTGCTTTCTCACAAGCAGGACTGAGAACCAGGAGAAGTTTGTGTAAACTGTCTTGGGTGTTTTGTAAAATCTATCTTGCAGGTGGTGTTTTTTACATTTTGTTATTCTAACGTGTTAACTCTGTAACTAACCAATGATGTGAGAGAGGTGTTCACCCAAGAACCAAAGGTTGTGTCCTGCTCTAGCAATCCTGGTTATAAAAAGGACAAGATTTTCTTAATAAAGGGTTTCTTTCATCTGAAGTTCATGCCGCATTCTTTGCCATTCCCAGACATAGTGTGACACTGCCTCTCAGTTTATATTTCGTTAAAGGGGCCTTCAGTTCTTTCTTCATTGTACACAGCAGGTGTGTGCAAAGGATTTAATCCTTTGGGCTATGGTGTATTTTAAAGGGCTAAAAGGGACTAGCAAATCAAATTCATTTTTTTATTGGTGATGTATGCTGCATTTCTACCTTGTGTTAATGAAATACTCTATTTTTGTTGTGCTTTTTACTACAAGTCACTTAATCTCAAATAAGAACCTTTGAAATATCCACTGCCAAAACCTGATGAGAAGCAGTGATGCTGTTGAAATGGAAATTTGGGAACAGAAACTGTGGACATTTCAAAGAGACACCAAGAAAGAGTCAGAACCCAGAGCTCTCCACAAGGAGGAACAAATAGGTAATGGGCTCTCTCTGAGCACTAATCATCACTGCTTGAAAGGTGCAGACCCAATGCCAGCATGGCATAAGCCATGAACTCTGGATCCTGATGAAATCAAGGACACCCTACCTATGTCTTGTGCCTCTGCTCAAGAGTTTACTGGTTTTGTTGGTCTAAAGTGTTTGCCTTTCTTAGAGCTCACTTGTGACTAACAGCAAAGTATTGAGTGATAGCTCCTGTTTGGTTTTAATTATGGTGGAGATTTGCATAGAAATGGGCTAAGTACTCCCCCAAAATGAGGCTTTCTGCCCACCTGACAGCACTGTGTGTGGATCAGGGATAAGAATACCTGGTCCCTCCTAGACAAAATCCTGGCACTTGCCCAGCCTGCTGGTCCCTTAACATCTCCTCTTCCTACCCTTTCCTCCTCCTCAGTGATGACTGCCTTCTCCATGAAAAAAATTCTCCCTGCACGTCTCCTGGATTCCCAGGGGCAATCCTCAACTGTGACTGTTTTCAGAGGGACAGTGGAACACCACCAGGTGCTCTCTCTGTCCATATAGGGGTGCTCCTGTTGCATGGGAGCACAGTGGTACCAGCTGGGCTGAGGTCTTTGCTGTCATACCACCCCAGCGGCAGCTGCAGAGGGAGGTAAATTTAAGGATACAAGGCAAAATATGTCACCTGCTCCCCTAGAATTTTGTTTTAATCTCTAACAGTGCCTAGACTGAGCTCAGACCTTTTGTTTGAAATAATTACTATAAAGCATAATAGTCTCTTCACCCACCCAGAAATCTGTGTTGGTGTATAATTGAGTCAAACAAAGTTAAAAAAAAAATTGCAAAAAAATAAGAAAAAATGAGTCCCTTCTGTTTTATTGTGAACAAGTTTTCTTCAACATTTTTATCCAAAGGATAGCACAAGCAAGATCTGAAGAGCATTCCAAAGAATTCCCTTCATGGCTCTGCTTGGAATGACTGTTGGTGGGTGGGCAAACTCTTGGGCTGTGCTGCCAGGGCTGTGCATATCTCTGCAGGCACAGAACAGCTCAGCTCACTGCTCACCCAAGCTGTGCCAGGGGCGGGTATGGTCAAACCTGTCACGGTTCATGCATCCTCCCCCTGCATGGACTGGGCTGTCAGGAGTGACCCCCACTCTGGGCAAGAATGGGAACTTGGTCAGTCTTAATCAGATCTTCATTAACCCTTGGCACTATAAAGCTGGGTTTGTTTTATGTGAAAATGTGTGAATTCACACAGGGGGTCATTCCTGAACTTACACTTCGACTTTATTATTCTCTTTCTCTTTGAATTTCTTTGACAAAATTATGGCTGAAATCCAAAGGATTCTGGTTTAAAGTCAATAGCAATCTAAGTTGCTGGAGTGCAGCATGTTCTTTGTGATGAGGTTAGCAATGAAATGTTCACAGGTTTGAGGTATTATTATTTGAATCTTTATTCAGGTAGCTCACTGAGGGAAGCATTCATAATCTGCATGAATTTCCAGTGCAACCAATATAAAAATGAAAAAAAAACATATTTGAAGCAGAAGTAATTAAACTGATAGTTAAACCCACACTGAAGGAGCTGTAGGGTGAAGAAAGTCACACAGCTTATTTTTTCAGGAGTTTGTCTTTTGTTGCTTTCTTTCAAGTGATTTCAAAGACTTTTCAAAGGGAAGATTAGTGCTGTTCCTGGGTTAGGCTCCAAATCGGAGCAGTCATGTGGGATTTGTTTCACCTGGAGTTTCTTGCCCAGCCTTCCTGAGTTCAGGTCCCCTGCCTCAAAACCTGCCTCACCCCAGGGCAGCCCCTGTGGCACAAACCTGTGTCTCATTATCTCCCTATTTGTGCCTGGGCTAAGGCCAAGTATGGTCATGTCTCTGTCAAAGCAATCTGAGAACAAGTTTATCACCTCTTATGTTTTGGAGTCATAGAGCCAAAATCGTCCTCTTGCAAACTCTGCAATAGGCTTTGCTAAGAAGTACCCTTAGGAAAACTGCAGAACAATAAAACCCTGGCCTTCCTTTCAGGCTCTGCCCATGTGGAGACTGCTGGGGCTTCAGGCAAGGCAATCACAGCAAGAGGAAAGGAACTGGGAATTGTCTTTGGCTGTAGGACTCACTGTACTCTCAAAGGAAAAAAAAGCATCAGTAAAGCAGAGAGAAGAGTTCATAGCATTTGTAGGGGTGATTTACTGAGTACAAATTAGCTATTTGCAACAAATATCTCATTTTACTGTGTTGTCATGCACTACTTTTCAGTACTGCCGTTGCTGGGACCAAGCAGGAAATAAATGAAAACAAAGTTGCAAAAGGAACATTTAGGTATGAATTAATTGAATTGTCTCTAGAGATAAGATTGTTCTTATATTTCAAAGCTGCAAAAATTACCTGAATTTATTTGTTTTCCCTTCTTCTGCATGGTCATTCAACTCCTCTCTTTTATTTCCTTTCCCTTATGTATGAGTGAACAGATAACGGCTTGATCAGTATAGGGAGGTGTAGTTCTTGCTGGAATGAACTGGAGAGAAACTGGTGGGATTTTTCTTCCCTCGCAATCAAATATTTTGCATTGAACCAACAACTTTTTATAACTTTTTAGTGCCAAAGAAGTGGAGAAGTGGTTGGGGAACCCATGAAACCTTTAGCAGTCACTCAAGCTATGGAGCTAAAAAGGTATGAAGGTTAACTGTACACAAACTCATGGTTTTTTTCCCCATGAAGTGTCAGTGATTCCTCATATTCCTGCAGGACCCATGCCCAGAGATTGGCAGAGAATGTTAATATGAGGGCTGGGCTTGAGAATTTTCTTGAATTTATTTCTTGCATGTTTCTTAGATAGTTTTACATTATTTTTGTGTCATAATGTAATAGGATTGATGTATTTTTATATCCAGCTCTCCTCAGAGAATTGAAATTTAGTGATAATTGAAATATTTAATAGTAGTTGCCCAAATTTTTTAAAAAGATTATTTATGTAGTGTATATTGTTCCACTGTAACATGCCAGTAGTGGCCATGTATATTTTGTGGAATGCATATATAAATATGAAAGTTAAAGAGAAACATGGTATTCTGAAACCCAAAGTCTTTGAATGTATTTTTGCCAGTGTGTATTGGAAAGAAGACAAATGTTGACGTATCCAGCTATTCTGCAGAAATATTGTCATCTAGCCAAGAGTACTCATTAAAAATGACTGCAAAAGAGAAAAATTAGAAAGTAAAATAGATTGAGAAAAAACAAAGTCTGGGGAAGGACAAGAAAGAGGTGACAGGATTTTTAAAAAAAAAAATTATATTTGGATTTAGGCAAGTCAATGAAAGAACAGGATTGTATTCCCAGAAAACCATGCCCCTGATACTAGATAACTGATCCCAGGAATCAGGAAGTTCAGTTCTGGGTATTGTATCTTTTCATGTAACCATCAAACTAGATATTTACAATTCTTTTTTTTTTTTTTTCATGTAACCATCAAACTAGATATTTTCAATTTTTTTTTTTTTTTTTTTTTTTTAGTTAATGATGTCTGGATCCTGCCATTCTCCTCTTACCAAGTGAACAGCATTCTGAAGTGGTTTCTTGCTGACTCTAAGGTCAACCCAGGAAAGTAAAACTTTGCGTGACTTTGCATAACTTAGATCCACTTTTAACACCACCAATTTTTTTGGTAATAATAATTTGGCACCCAAAAAACACGGCTGAGGATTAACAGCCTTAAACATGGTTTAAGACCAAGGTTCTATTGCCTGACAAAGAGTGTAAAAAAAGAAAGAAACAGTATTAAGGACAGGAATTCAGTGTCCAAGATTGGCGTTTGGGAATCTGCATGGTTCAAGGTCTCTAACCCTCAAAATGTCCCCAAGAGAGGATGTTCTCAGAGGCTTCACACGGGGCAGTGCCTGAAGAGGGGAGCCCCTGTCAGCAAGTCATCCTTTCCAGTTCTGATTAATATAACAACTCACAGAAAAATCACATTAAAGGAAAAAAACCTGCTCTTTTTTTAGCTTCAGACTTTGGAGTGAAAATTGAAGTAATTTACAAATTAACCTGACTTCTTGTATCCATTTATTCTCATTAAAGACAAGCAAATGGCTCTGCCACAAGGAGCTTTCCCCGACTCAGTGGAATGTGTCCATGTGGGAGGTACAAGAGCAAATCTTTGTGCTAATTTCTGCCAGTTCTTCCCCCTCAGAGGGAAGAACACGGGTGCCTTTTCCAGCTTGGAAGATTCAAAGACTGTGCATACAGTGGCATCCAATTTCAGGCTCTGATCTTTGATGTATTAATGGGCAGTTGCACCCTGGTGATAACAGCACCATTACTTAATGCTGGGTATAGATGCTGAGAGGGGGTTTTGCTGGAGGGTGTTTGTAGGCTTACAGCTTCAGTCTGAAAGTCTCAGGGTGGTGTGTGGTCTATTTTACTGCCTTGGAGGATATGAGATCCAATGACATGTTTTCAGAGGAGGGGGTGGAATTATTATGGATGCAGGACTAGTGTTCCGTGCCCATTCAGTGCTCCCTTCCTTGCTTTCTGGACTGCCTTTCTTCTTCAGTATTACAAATTAATCACAAGATTCACTTGTTTCAGCTGAACTTCACATCTTTCCATCTGATAGACAGCAAATAGTGGTCAAAACAGGGAAAAACGTAATTTGAGCAGCACTGGAGTTTCTTTTGTGTTCCTTGAGCTAGAATTTAATAAAGGATCTGACCAAAAACTGAGTGAGCTAAAATGAAACACTTCACTGGACTTTATCTCAAGTCTTGTCAATATTACACGTTTGGAAAAGAAATTGAAAACCTGAGTAGAAGGAAAATACAGAGGAGTGTGGTAGAAACTGGAGAGCTATTCCACTTGGCATCTGTGCCATGGTTGTTTCTTGTGATAAAGGGAAAAAAAAAAATTCCCAGTTGTACCTGTGCTCTGAAGGTAGGCCAGTAGGCATCATTCATCCAGGGAAGGGATAGATCCTAAAGGCTACAGAAAGCTCCAAGCATTTGTTTCTCTGCAGAAATGTAAATATATTGCACCTCTACATCCTGTGTCACAGAGCTCTCAACTATATTTCTGCCATCCCTTTCTCTTGACCTTTGCTCTTGCCCACAGCTTCCTTTCTCCTGAAGAGTGCAGGGAGAAATGGTGCCTGCTTGGAGGCTGCTGCAGCTGGGGATCCAAGTGGGGATCAAGCGGAAGTCCAGTCCCCCAGGACACGTGGCATGGTCCGTCCTGGTTCAGGAGGGCTCCTGTGGTGCTCCTGTCTACCCATCCTCTCATTCTCCACAGCACAGTAAAGTAAGTGTTATCAGCTGCACCCAGCTGCAAGTCTGGCCTTGTACCAGCCAGCCATGGTATAATTCAGGACATTCCATTTTCCCCAGCTTTCCTTCCATGAATTAGTAGCTGTAAAGCACAGCTATGGGCAGCAGAAATCTTCCCACAATTTCTGCTTTCTGGAGCCAGGTAACAGTCCAGGTTTCCATCACCTCTCTCTCCTCCTTTCTTGCTGTCTTTTAGGGACAGGTAACAATAATACTCCATATTACACATTCTCCTTACAACTAGATAACTAATGATTTCCACTGGGTCTCTGCCAGAATTAGGGAACTGCAATACTCTTCATTTTATATTTGTCTTAAAGGCAGTAACCACAGTACTCCAAATCATGTACCTTTATTCTTTTTTTCTGTGTCAGGCAGGTATATTGTTATGCTCATTTTATGTGTCTTTCCTGGAGCTGTAATAGTTTTCATTGGATTTCCTCAGAGCTTATTATGGTAATGTTCCTCCTGCATATCCCAGAATCAAAAGTGGATGTTTCTGAGTCATCTCTGCAGTATTTTACCTGTAACATTTATTGCAATTTGAGTAATTAAATAGTGTCCTTAGGTTAACAGCTCTCAGAAGGGTTGTGCTTTTCCTTTCTGGAGCTCTCTATGGACTGTCTTGGGGTTGGAAGTGTTCTGTAAAGAGACCTGTGCCTGCTCTTGATCCTGGGACTGGGTGGTACACTCTGAAATTTAGCAGTACTTTACTGCCAAGTCACCACGACTGTGGGTGCTGAGAGCGACTTGGCCTCTCCTGGCACTCAGCTCATCATCAGAAAGCTGTTAGTGCCACATGTCTGCATGTTCATGTCCAGCATTTTGCAAACCAAAGTGCTGAATTCCTCAGATGAACAGACTGCTCCTTCACAGTGTCTTACATCCTTATTCCTGATTTTGATTTCAGTATTCTTCCTAGCTCATAATATGAAATTTGCTGAGCATGGGCAGCTGAGGCAAGCTTCACAAACTCAGCAATGACTCCTTGATTATTTTCTGGGATTTCATTGCTTGCTCTACATTTTTCTCCACATAGTACAGTGTCTTTCTTCTGTGAGGCTGTGATGGAGCAGAAACAATACTGTGTGTTTTAGGTGATCTTCCTCTTTGCTACATGTATACTAAATGGGGTAACAAACCTGTACCTGTTCCTCAATTTATGTAAAATAACTCCAAGCAGCAAGCCTAACCTGAAAATCTCTTAATAAACTATTCAGTAAATGTGTCTGTGTAAATAATACACAGGCATAAATTGGAACTGGTTTGAAAGCAGAGAAGGACTACATTTGCAGCATGTTTCAGAGATTATAAATTAAATCACACCAATTTTGTTTCCTGTTCCAACTTTTATTAGAGAATCAAAATTCAGATCAGTCTCATGAAAAGATTTCCTTGTACTTGCTGAATCTCATAAGTAGGTCTGACTCTACTTGCAAGAGAACACTGCCTCTGAAAAAAAATTAAAGTGCTGCCTGGCCATAATCCCAGCATGAAAAACCTGAAAAGTAAAATACATTATAAGCAATATTTTGTTTGAATTTTGAGATGAAGTTGAAGTAGAAGCTGATTAGAAAAGCAATGTGATGTGGCTCCAGGTTAGGGGCATAATATATGGAGAACTCTTAAACTTCATGGGTAATTAATAGACATAACTGAAGAGGGTAATTTCAGAATTGTAGCCATAGAAGTTGATGCAGACCTGTGAATAACATTGCACCCAAGAACTGTGTTATTAAAATTTCCACCTTATTGCCTGGGCATGGACATGAACCACAGAGGAAATCAGTCAGAAGTATAAAGATCTAATCAGGACAAGCCGGTGAAAATGGAGGTCATTCTGCAATTCTGCTTCTTTCTTGGAAAGAAGCTGCAAAGTTCATTGCAAGGAGCACTACATATAGGAGAAGGGCTTCTAGCAAAGCTATCCTAAGTGAAGTTACCTTCGGCTTAGATGAGAAAAATATGCTGGCCATATTTTTTCATATAAAAGAAAATTGAATTCTTGGCCAGAGTAAAGAGAGAAAAAAATATTGGAATCTAGTGGGATTGTGAAATTCCCTATGTGGTAATCTGATCTATAGCCCATCAGCCAGGGGAGGCTTTATCTGTCATTGCCTGACAAGGATTTTTAAAGAAGAATTTCCAGAGGAGTGAGCAGAGGTGATTTTCTCAGCAGCAAAGTACATTGACTGTCATAAGAGCAGAGCTGATCTGGTGCTGGGCACCTGTCATGCCAACATTTCCTTCATAAACCATTGGCATGAAGGTATTGGGTGTAAATTGCTGTTGATTTCAGCACGTGGAAAACCAGCCCTCACAAAGAGCTTGAAAGTGATAGGTAATTTCATGCTGCCCAAAGGGGTTCACTACTCTGCACCTCTTATTTCCTGGATGAAATGATTTCATGTCTCACTTCCTTGCTTATAAAACAGGTATATGGCCACTCCAGCCTTTGCCAGGTGTAGAGAGGGTGATGGGCATTGAAAGGCCACTATATTGCATCCTAACTTTACATGTTAAATGTTCAATTTATTAAACTGAGGTAGGGTGTGAGTATGAATGTGATTTCTGCAAGAGAGTTTTGCACAGCCCTTCCCAGGCTGGTTTTAGGCTCCCTAGAAAGTTGACAAACCATGAGTTCACCCACACTTGTGGCCCCAAGATCTGTGATACACAGGACCAAATAAGCAGGTTCCCTGTCCAAGAAGAAGTCTTTTTAGATGACACTGACAAAAGTCCCTGCCTAGTACTTGTTGTGTTGCATTGAATAAATTAAAGATTTTTACCTACTTGCTAATATAAGAAAAATTAAAACTGGCTATTCTGGACATCTAACAAGGTCTGCCAGTCTCAGATAGCAACAATTCATACAGCAACACATTACAGCACAGGCAGCTGTAATAAAAGCCAATGAATTTATTGAGGAGGAGCTGAAGAAGTTAAATTCTGATAACCACAAATAATTTACATTGAGGTAGTTTTTCAATTTGTTTCAAATAAGGCCCTATCACTCAATTGTTTTTTTATAAAACTGATAAGTTTTTACAGATTTAATGTGTTCAAGGTAGCTTATGCTTTTAAAGAGATCTGCTTTCAGCGAGCTGCAAATACTTATGTTCTGATGGAGGTGGTACTTAACAAAGAAGAATTACATAAATGCCATGGAGCAGAGGCTTAATGTGTTAGGAATATTAAAAATAGCTCATCAGTGCTCACAGGGTCTGATTTCAGTAAGGCATGCTATGTCTTCCATCCCTTTATGCACGACTTCAACTAGAAAA
This sequence comes from Vireo altiloquus, assembly GCA_013396875.1. Lineage (NCBI taxonomy): Eukaryota > Metazoa > Chordata > Aves > Passeriformes > Vireonidae > Vireo > Vireo altiloquus. Next base: position 104,600 of record VZRF01008872.1, read on the forward strand.
CCATTACGGAATTGAGAAGTATCTGAATATCCAAAGCACAATGCCCCTTGGCAAATCTCATGTGAAAATAAGAGGGCTGAAGAGGGGAAACACATTTAGTATTCATAAATTAATTGACTGTAAAGTTAGTTCATTCTGTTGCTTTTTTGCTTAGTCTTCAGTTAAGTGTAACTCTTTTGTGTCTAATTTTCATCAAGCTCCAATGAAGCAGCACACAAAAAAGAAAATTCCTAAACAGAAACGTTCCAAAAGAAAATTTGACTGGGATGATCCTTGGTTTGGGGCTTTCTGTATTCAGATAGGGCCCAACTTTGAACCACTAGATCCAGATTTCCTAAGGATTCAGGGAGGGTCTTGAAGTCAGATTCCTTAACTCTGCTTTCAAGTTTTATGTGAATCCGTGCCAAATCTCTTCCTGCTCTTTTAGCCTGGCTTCAGTTGTAAAATTTGTCTCTGGAGGGGATAGTCTGTCATTCTTTCCACAGTAGCTGTTGAAGCTATTCATTCTAACCTTTCTCAAGGGATCAGAAATCTCAAAATATTTCCACAAGCATAATGAATATAAACAGCTGGATAAAAGAAAGAGTGTAGAACTATTTGCCCACTGCAAATAAAGAGGTTGCAGTGGACTCTTCCTCATAGCCATCCAGGAGTTGGAAACCATGAGGAAAGCTCAGGAGAGAGCATTTTTCTTCTTAGGTTTCAAAAATCTAATCACAAAACATGGACCCCATAGTATCTTTAAGCTTTTAGTATAAGATTTTCTATTACGTGGGACTAGCAAACAGGGTTTGCTGGGGCGGGATACGACCCTATTAGATTTGAAAATCAACTTACATACACAAACACACACTTGACCCCTGGTTCACAGAGCATGAATGCAACCAGATTGTAGTCCTGAAAAAAAAAAGTTAAATAATTGAGTGAAGAATTATGGGTTTAGTTTTTCTGTGGTTTTTTTTTTTTTTTTCTATTTTATTCTTATTAATTTGGAGGAAGAGAACAAAGAATGTGATCTCTCAGAGCATTTCACCCCTCTTCGGAGAAGAGGAAAGAAACCCCAAGCAAATAAAAAATCTTGATTATTTAATCCAATTTTTGGAGGTGTCAGGATGTTTGAATACCATAAATTACTTACATGCAACAGGAGTTCACCTGTGTTTATATTCACAAAGGCCTGGGAACTCATGCAGGAAACTAATTTTTATTAATCTCACTTGCAGTGTGTAAATCAAAGGAAGATCTGTTTTAACAAACACAGCAATTCTAGCACTTAGGAAACCTCTGATAAATCTTCAGTGTTCAAGAGTTCCCAGGTGCTTTCCTAGGAGGGTTCCTGGTTGTCTCCTCCTGATGGTAAACCCTGGGTGTTAGTTTCCAGTTTTCATCAGGTGTCTCTGAGCCAAAATGCACTGGACAGGTGTCAGTAGATGGTTGGCTCACATTTAACATACCAGCAAAAACTGTAATTATTCATTTTGAAGTGTTCTTAGTGGTTTCATTTTGATCACTGCCAGGAGATGAGAAAGGATGAGGAATACTAGGGAAAGGATTAAAGGAATAGCTTTGGTGCCAGTTTTGGTGGAGATACAGCACTTGTCTGGCATAGTTTACTCTCCATTCAAGCTGGGTTTCAGGAAAAGGTTCCCACTGTATCATACAGGTCCAGCAACCTAAAGTAAGGCTGAATTCTTGCAAGGGGGGAATCTTACAAGATCAGTGTTGCAATGGAAAATAGATTGTCAAGAAACACCAGATCAGGCATGGTAAATTAAGGATTTCAGAAGATGAGGAGTGAAAAGAGTAGTTTTCTTCTGGATATTTCATGAGCAATAAGGAGAGACAGGCTTCTTCTAGGATTACAATAGACACCTGTCTCCCATATGTCCACCATGGTAATGCTCGGCTTCATGAAAGTAATTGGACAACAATTTTTCAATATTTTTTTGCCGATCTTAAAAGCTAAGATGGGAAATGGCATTTATCTGATGTTAAGGGTTAGAGATAGGGTTTCAAAAAGAAGAATGTCTTTTTCTCCATAAATTTACACATCTGTATGTATCTCCATGGGTAACCTCATGTATATATAAAAACAAATATTTCAAACCTGTATAAAACACATTTATAGGTATACATTAACCCTTTATAATTGCAATGAGAATGACCATTCTGGCTATTGACAGACTGGTTATCATGGTGTATTTGAAGGTGAGGGTTAAGGGTAGAGTTTACCCTCTAGAAAGACACAGGAAGGGTTTCCAGTGATGCTTGTATTGGCAATAAAGATAATGTGAAAAATAGAGAAGTGAATGACTTCTTGTGTATTTATGTAGATGTACTGCCAAACTAGATGTAGATTTCCCTGGGGTTGTAGTTAGAATGAAAGCAGATCACATTGTTTTCAACATACTCTTATAAGGACAAAAAAATATTCCATTGGTCTAAACAGAGGTATTACCAGGTTTTTTAAGGAAAGTAATGTGCAGAACAGTTTTCACCCATGCATGGTGCTGTTTAGAGAACAATCCTGATGGAGGCAAGTACCTTCCTGGAACTGTTTTGTGTAGGCAGTTCTTACCTATGTGTGGGGTATTGCCAAGCGTTTAAGAAGAAAGCAATGAGATGTGCAGTTTCCTACTGATTATTTTGAGGTTAAGAAGAAGAATGGTGTTTGGTAGGAGGAAGTGGCCTCAGATTTGTTTCAGTGCTTGACTGGCTATGGCTTCCTGCCCAGCAGTGATCACAGGGAGCACTGAAGCATGGTTTTCTGGCAGAAAGCACTCAGGAGAGTGATCCTCCACTGCTTCTGCTGTGCCCAGAGAGCTGCATTAGAGAAGTGGGAGTCACACAAGCTCTGTTGATTTGGGCTGATTTGGTTTCCAAAAGGAGCAATCAGGAGAGCAGTTTTCTTCTGATTCTGCTGGATTTGGAGCAAAAGATTATTCTAGGAGCAAATGCTGATGAGGGAAGAGGNTTTTGCTGGTGTTAGATCTGCAGTCTTGGAAACTCTTAAGCATAGCAGGTGCTCTCAAATTCTTCCCTGTCCTATAGATTTAGAACACTGCAATATATATGCAGGAGTGCATGGCTTTGTATCAGGGTTAGTGTAGACTCTGGATTTCATACACATCAGAGTAAGGTTTCAGACAGGTAATGACGTGAAGAATACCTGTTTCTCCTCTTTTCTTTGCCCTGATGTTAGAATGTGGAACAATCCTTTCTAGAATATTTTCTATATAGATACTACTAATGCTGGCACATTTTGTTTGAAGTCCAGAATAGAGATCAGGTTTCAGAAAATAAGCAATTAAGAGAATAGTTTTGCGCTGAAACTTCATTTGGCTAACAGCAAGGACTAATTTAGAATGAGACCATGATCTTTATTTTTAGCATGTAGTTGTTACCCAAGTGCTATTTTCCTCAGAATTTAGGTTATATGCATTAACCAGTAACATTTTGAAAAACAAATATTAAGGAAAAACGTAGGTGTGAGATGAAAAATCAAATTGGAAAGAACAAGTAGTTTTGATTCAGTTCTGTGAATTTTTTGAATACAAACCATTTTATGGTTTGTATTAAAGTTTCAGAAAGGAGTAGAGAGGACTTTGGACTTCCTTTTCCTATTGACTGTTGAATGTTTCACCAAGTTGTAAGGAGCTTGGTTTACAGGGTAAATGTGAACTATTTATTTAGTTTAAATTAGATATCAGCCACTCAGATTTAGAATTACTGTAAGACTAAAATTTTAGAAAAAAAGAAAGCAAACTCTGTTTTTCTACTGCCTCTTGATTGGATAGGGAATTCTGAAGAAAGGTCTTCCCAAAAAGTACTCTTGAATATACTTGTGAGGATTTTGGAATATTTCATAGCATAACAGGATTACGGGAATCCCAAACTGTTGTGCAAGTCTCACAATTCCCCTGCTGTTTCCTGATCTGCCCATCTAACTGAGTGTTCTGGTTTAAAAAAAAACAAACCAGTGGGAGACACCACTGGTCAGAATAACAATTTATTAGGAAAATTAGAAATAAAAGCAGGAAAAGCACTGGTTTAAACTGACAGAGTCAGAATACGACCTGACACCCTGTTAAGGTGGTGGTAGCAATCCGATAAGATGGTGGCTGCAGTCCTCCTGACGTGATGGATGTGGTTCTGTTGAAGCAGTGATCCTATAGAAAGGTCTGGTCTTCCTTGAAAAGTCCTGTGGTAGCTATGTAGCTTTTGTCCTCTGGAAATCCAGTGGGAAAAGGCTACCTCGAGTCTTCAAAATCTCAGTTTACATCCAGGATGGAATGCTTGGTTCCTCCCTCTGGGTGGACTATCTCACAATGGGATGGTGAGTCATGTGATAAGGCCTGATGGGCCATTAACAGGAGATAGTCCAAGAGCAAGTTATCTGTGAGTCATGCAGCAAGGTACTGATGGGCTTATTAACAGAAGATAGTTTTGAGGGAGGAGGCAGGAAACACTGCCCCACCTGGTTTCAACAGCTCATGAAGATGGTGATAGAATACACACCCCTGGGCACATCTTATATTGTAACCCAGGACACTGAGACAGAGAACTTTCCAGAGAAAAAGCTGAAGTTAGAAAGGTAAAGGATCCAGGGAAAGGGTTCTGTGCTTCAGACTCTATGGGATGTCTGTAGGCTGGACAGGTAAGGCACATGAAGAATGAGAAACATTGGACCCCAAAATGCCAAGCCATACTCTTGAAATGAGACACAGGGCTCATTGCAGGTGTCTGTCCTGGGTCTTACTTAAACAGGCTGGAGGGGACTGCACTGTCATTGAGGAGCCCTGAAGTGACATAGAAACAGGTAAGCACTGAGTGCCCTGTCAGCCTTGGCACTGTGATGAAGGTAAGAAGGAGCACACAGCACCCAAACCATGTGTGGGTGGAGAAGATGTTATCAGGAGTCACAGCAAAGATGCTCTGGTTTGTGCCAGAGAACAAAAAATGCACTTTTAGTGTCATGGCATGGTTGGAATCAGGAGTTGCTTGTTATTAGGACTACAGATTATCAATTGACTCTTGGATTATCTACATGAGCAGTGTGGCTCAGTAATTCCTACCCCAGGGTAGGTAGCAGGGTCTCTGTGAGAGAGAGCTGTACTGCTGTTATGGCTAGGCTTTAAAGCTTAGCGGTAGGACTATTTCCACATTGGCAGTAGATTACAAAAAGGACATCAATAAACAAATCCAACCTCCCCCTCTCCCCCCGGAGTTTACCCTGTCTTAACTCCTGTGATTACAGAAGAGTAGCATCAATATGTGCTGGAAGGAAATGAGATCATTAAAAAATAGCAGTAACTGAGCAGAAGCAGATTTGTCAGGCTGCAAGAACTACAGAGAAAATGGACAGGGTGAACTGGGGACAAAGCCTGGGATCTCTGGAGCTCTCACACTTGGTAGTCATTTGCAATGGGAGCTGCTGGAGCTCTGTAGCATTACAGCTTGTCATTTCAAAGAAAACTTGTATAGGTAATGTCATGCCCTGTTTCTGAAGGAAATGACAACAGTTTCTCCTTTGGAAAAGGCTCCCTAGAGACAAGTTGATGATTGAGTTTTGCAGAAACTAAAGCATATATAGACTAATTCAGGGGGGCTGCTGTGCCAGTGAAGGAGAGGAATAAATCCCTCAGAGAAGGAAAACTGCAGAGACATCTGTGGTATGCATGAGCCTGGCAGCCCTACTCAGTGCATGTAGGGCCCAGGAATGTACATTCTGAGTCCAGAGCTCTCAGCACAGTCCTTATCTTCCCTCAGAGAAGTTCCTAAGGGTGGAGGTAGGCAGTGCACTAGAGGCTGCCAGCAACATCTTGTCAAAAATGCTACACTACACCAGCTGGCAAGGGTCAAAGTGCGCTGCAAAATACCTCCAAGGGCAGAAATACAAGTAAGGAGTTGAGAGACAAAATATGTCAAATAGAGTCTGTGTCGGAAAGACCCCTTGGTGGCAGGACACTACTGCCAAAACCTGGGGCTGGGACCTGCTTGGTTCAGGGCTCCTACTGCCAGGGCAAACCATGGTATGTGTACCCTGAAGGCTTTTGATGCCCCACAGTGAAAAATCTCAGGCCACAGGACCTGCATTTTTGCTTTCTGCTGCATGAGTCTTCCTAGGCTTTGCAGAAGGTAGCATGCTCTTTCTAGAGGTGGGCTGGGGTGGTGCCAGGCAGTGGGACCTTCACTGTCAGAGGGTGTGGTGACCAGTGTCAAACCCCGACAGAGGTAAACACATAATCTGTCCTGAGATGAGCTTCTCACTACACTGTAAAACTGCAATTTTGCCTCTATAGAGGCTGGTAAGGCTGCCAGTGAGCACACCAGAAACAAGACTGACGCATCCCCCTGGCAGGGTATGCCCCAGGGAGATTCTCCCTAAGTTAGGGTGACACAGAAGGCCTCTCCCAGGATACCTTGTTTCCTTATGCAAATGTGCCCCAGTTCTGCTTCCCTGGTTGGCCCATTGGCCTCCCTGCCCCTTTCTCTCATATATGTTCCTGCCCCAGAATGTTCTCCCTTCCCCACTCTCCCATTGGCCCTTGTTTCTCATCCACTCCCTCTCTATTTCCCCACTGGCTCCCATACCCTAGCCCTGCCTGTGTTCCACCCCCAGGCTCTCAGATCATTGGCCCCTGATGCTCTCTCCAACCCTATCACCCCCCATACTTAAACCTGATCCCTCCATTTTTCTTGGTTCTTGTCCCTGGACCGTTTCACGTGCATGGCTGCAATAAACCCTCCCGTGTAATCCAAACAAGGGCTCTTCCTGTCTCTTTGCTGTTGACCATCTCTAAGGCTATCTGGCATGACTGTGCATGTGTGTGTGTGTGTGGTACCAGTGTGCATGTGTGTGTGTGTGTGTGTGGTACCAAACATGCGGCTCTATAAGGAGACGCTTCTGGAAGGTTGTGGCACCTCACCACTGCCTGTTACAACAAGTGGCCTCCTTTCTTATTACACCAGGAAAATCCTGTTAGCCCTACAATGTAGCTCATTTAACTGTTACAAAACTGCAGAATGCATATGCAGTCTTAAAAAACAATGATCCTTTACTCTGGTGTTATGTATTTTAATGGCAGTTTGCAAGGACTGTTCCAACAACACATGAGCAAAGCATCTAAACATGTCTGATTTTGTGTAGCTTCTGCAGTTGGTTTTCTTTAGAGGCTGGATGTTATATTAGATAATGTTATTTGTGTTCTTTTGCTTTTGAGACTGGACAGGATTTTGTAAAATCACAGCTGTGTGAAATGAAGTCCCTCTTCTAAGGCTATGAATGCTGCAGCAACGAGGAAAGAAAAGATATTTATGCTTGTACTTTCTCCACAGAGCTGGAAATCATCTTGTGGCTTTTCTGAGTGTAGAACTCTTATAAGTGGCTTTTTGGGGCCAAAGACAAGTCTGAAGGACAAGGACTCAGCAGCCCTGCTGGCCGCTTCATGAGCTGGAACTCCAAGGAGAGCTTTCCCAGAGCAAAGCTTTCTGTTGTCCCCGGTGTGGGGTACCTGGGGATACTTTGTCCCGAGTTGTTTTGCTCTGTGCCTTCTGCAGGACAAGCATAGGTGAGGCTCTGGTTTGTCAAGACTTCATATCTATCAGCATATATGGTCTCAGACAGTCTTTTATGTCTGGATGGATAACCCTTTTAGCTGTTTTTTGAAAACCTGGAAACCTACATATACTGTATTAGTTACACATACAGCCAGCTTACTTCCAAGTGGTCTCATTTATCTATGATCATTTGGGTAACTCCTCTGTGATGTGTACCTGAAGAGTCCTAGAAAATCTTTTATTGGCAAATAAGACATAATTCTAACCTTCAGTAATTGTGAAAAATTGAGAAAAAAACCTTAATAAAGATATATATTTCTAGGGTTTTACATTGGTTCCCTTTTTATTAGCTTGGTAAAGCAATTTTCAAAATTACATTTGAGGGCTTTTAAATGACCGCAGTCTCTGGACATATCACTATCTTTAGACTATTAATTTGTATTTTCTGCACAGCATACAGGTTAGCTCTCTTTTCTTCTTCGTGGGAGAAATATAGATTTATCTAATGAAAATTAATTTAGGGGGAAAATCGTCACATTGGACATTGAAATACATCTGATCTTCCCCTGATGTTGATCCACATGGCACGGCCCAGGCAAAAATGCACTATAGTGAAATGCATTTGATGCCCAGTCCACTCAGCTGTGTTCTTCCACAAGTTTTAGACAGGATTTTAGCAAATATCTTGAGAAGGAAGAAGCCAAAAAACAGTTTTCTTATGCAGTTCCTTTGCAGGCTGAAGTCATGATGTGCTGAACTGCCAGTGCCTGATCCAAGGTGAGAGATCAGATACATTCTGTACATTGCACCCACTCAAACACCTTGGGGTGGTCTGGCATCTTGCATGTCGAGGCTCCCGGTTTGAGGTTATTCTTTGGGATGCTGTGCCTTCTAGTGGTTTGGGGTGGAAAGGATGCTGGCAGGAACGCTGGAAGAGGCTGAAAGCTTGGTTTTGCCTATGCAAAAGTAGGCAAAGATGTTGAAGTATAAAACATGGTAGGTGCAGGCAGATGGCTGAATTGAAGAAAGCAACAAGGTGTTATTAATCTGAATAACTTTTAATTCAAAATACAGATAAAAATCTACACTTGTGTCTGTATGTATATATATATATTTAATATACGTATGTATTTATTTTGTATGTATAGTTTCAAACTTGTGTCCAGCTTGAAGCTCACAAACAGCCAAAAAGTTTCCAATTCCTCACTCCCGGGACTTCAAGACTACACAGGTACCTCAGCTGTAACAAAGTTCTGGGAAAGGATATTTTTCTTTCATTTTTGTGTGTATTTTTTTTCTTTCTTTATTACAGTAAGTTAGTGTTTATTTTGTTTTTCCTCTTTGAGGGGGGAAAATTTTTCTCATGGAGAGTTGAGACTTGACATGCTGCAATGAACAGCCTGTGGGTTAGCGATATATTTAGACAATTTTGAAAATTTTTCACGCCACTTGTAATTTGGAATTGAGTTCTCGATTGTGTGGGGTTAGCAGAGAGCTGAAAGAATGCACACCAGGTGACCACATTCAAATTGCCACAGTAACAATAGACACCAAAACATTTTCAAATGCAGTGTTTTGATGCTTACAGTAAGGTGGCCTAAACCCAAGCCTCATGTAACTAGCACTCCCACAGGGCTTTTCCCTGGGCAGCCACTCCTTCCCCAGCCTGTAGCACTGTCCGAGATTGCTGTGATCCAAGTCCAGGACCTGCCACCTGGCCTTGCTGAACATCATACTGCTGCTCTTGGCCCATTGATCCAGCCTAAAATGAAATAAAAAAAAACCACCAAAACTAATATAGAAGAAGCAGCCTAAGGGAACAATCTCCGCAATGAATTTAATTTTACTCTCTCAATCCAAATGGGATTTTATTTACTGTGACCTCTGGAGCACACTACAAAAATGGGGATACATTTTCTCTTCTAAAAGGCCACTATATAGTCCTCATTTGTGTCCAGAACAGCTCTTCCTACAGCTGTCACAATCCTGTAAAACCAAGTGTCACAGGTGACTCAGATATTCAATGTTTTGGTTGTGTACAGAGGGGTTTCATTCTTCTGACTCCAAACCAACACTGTGAGTGCCCCGTGTTCCTCTACTGAAGTATGGCTTACAAGTGTAAGAAGAAAAAAAGAACCTTTTTCATTCCTTTAGTGAGATCTCTTTAAAGTGTCTATCTCCAAATGGCTCCAACTAACTTTCCCAAAACAATTAAAATGGAAAAAACTAGCAACAATTTTGAACCACAAAGGCTAAGGAAAATGAAAAAAACCCCATCTGTCTATGCAAAGAAACCTTGACACAATGCATAAAATCAGTTGATGAGAATATGTACAGACACTGTGCAGTAGTAATGAATTTGTATCATTAGTGTGATGAAAATAGCAATTGTATTAATGAATATGGAAAGAAACACATGTATTTAATGAGGACTTCTGATGTCAGACTTGGGAACCTTTTCTAAAAAAACTATGATTGTGCATTATCTGCCTGATACACTCCTATTTTCCGCTCCTCTGGTTTCTTTGGTAAATTCATGGCATTAAATGATTGGAACAGCTTCTGTCTGCCCCATAGAGCAAAGCTGAATATTAGAGGTGTTCGGCATGGCCAGCATACCACAAAGCTGTCCAAGGGTATTAGAGCATCTCTCCTAATACACTCACATTGTATCATCTGCTAACGCAAAAACCAGACTTTGAGGGATGGTCCCTTCATGGTACCACCTTTGGAGTTAGCACTCGTGTCTATTCCTGTTCAGATAGTCTTATATTCTGGGTTTTACCTCTGGCTCCATTGAGATGAAGCTTGAGCTTGGGTTTCTGGAGGCTTGTTTTTCATATGGTTTCCAGTGTGCCATTTTAAAAGTGCTTTTTTTCTTCCCTCCACTTCTGTGATCTTAAAATGGCCAGACAGATTAAAATTTGGGCACACAAAAATATATGGCCTTCAAAATGCATCTCCTAGGAAATATAGCTTAGTGTTGGACATGGAAGAGTCAGACAAATTTTAAATGACGTAGAATTGCTCACCTCATTCCCCAGCATGTTCCCTGCACAGATCCAGAATGCAACAAAAAGTCCAGAAATCCAGGAATGCAACAAAATTACTATGAATAAGAGGCAGAGAGAGGAAGGGAAATGAATGAAGATTTGCTCCCTCCTGTCCCTTCTAATGCTGCATGTTGCCTCCAGAAAATACTTATGTATCAAGAGCTAAAAGGACATAGGGGGCTATTTTCCTCTCTGGAGGACTTTATGTAGTCCTTCTTTTACTTGCAGAAGACCAGCTGATAAATACCACAATGTGTTTTTAGTTCTATGGCACATTGCATTTTTCTTGTCATGTGTATGAGGCAGGAGAATGCTGCTCTGCTCTCTGCACAGCAGGAATTCCCTCCAGTGACTGTTAGGAGTAATTAAAACAGCTTCTCCACAATGAAAAACACATGGTAATACCTAATTAGGAGAACTTTTGCAACAGAGAGAATAAAGGGCCTGATGTTTCTCATCTCCCTCTGACCAAAGTGTTACCATGGGACAGACTTTAATCTGGCACAGGTAACTTTTCATTTCAAATCTCCTGAAGTGTTCAGTTCTCCAGCAGTGTTTTCAGTGTGGGAAGCAGCTTCATGCCTTCAGTTGAAACTCTCTTGTAGCAGAGGAAGGGCTTTGGGTGGGTGTGATGATCCACATCCCTTTTCTCTCTATGTCCATCAGCCAGGAGCCAGCAAATCCAGCATACCCAGACCATCCTGGCTGCCTGCAATGCACTCTTGCCTCTAACTCTTAAAAAATGTAGCACACTCCTAAACTTCCCGTGCTAATTGCTGACACAACTAGAATTATGTAGTAATAAAGAGAGAATTTTACTGTTGCATAGGGAATTATTTAGAGTGGAGAAGTATGTGAATGCTGAATTCTGAGTGATTTCTGTGTGAATTTCACATTTAACTTATGGTAACTACCTTGATAAAAGCCCAGAGAGAATAATTCCTTCTTGTAACATTTCATGATTGCTATTGTATGGGTTATCAATCTTACACTTTACATTTAGATATGCTAAATAGGGCTTTTCTTCCATTAATAATGAGAAAATTTCCCTTTTTGTGTACTTTATGGAATTAAAATTAGTTTTAACATTATTTGGCTATCTGTTTGGACAGGGAATTTCAGTGATGGGAGAAAGAAAGTTAATTTCATTTTTAGATTAATATTACTGGGTGGAGAAGAGCCACACAAAAGAGAATTATGAGATGACTCCTCTCTAGCAGATTCATGAGTGGTCAGCAATTAGTAAAATTCTTTTCTTTTTGCAGAAAATGGTTTTGGAAGCCCCTCCCTGCCTTAAAAGTAACAGCCTTATTCTGTAAATCTTTAAAAAATCTCTCTGGTCTCCCAGTGTAAGCATGTTTTTGTAGACTCTCAGAGCCCTGGGGTGAACGGTGTGGGCAGCAGTTTGAAGTCCCCCTATGTAAGCTGCAATTCTGCAATTCCCTTAATTTTGAGCCTTTTCTGCTCCCACACTACTGCAAAAGCCTGATGGCCTTTTTCCTCCAACACAAACCCTGCAGCAAGCACAAACATGTTTACAGATATAACACAGGTGAATTATTTCTAAGGGCCAACTTTATCTTTAAAAGGCTAATCTCACTGGGAGAGTCCTGTATGGTCCACAGAGAGAGGTTCTCCCCCAGGGAGAGCAGATTCTTGGGAATTATAGTTGCTGTGTTAATCCAGGGCAAGAGCCTCTGCTGTCCTCCTGAAATCTCCTCTGACAGCTCTTATCCTGGCTATCACGGAAGTAGAAAACAGAATTTTTACCACAGCTGAAGGATGCCATTCTTTCCTGTCTCAGTTTTCTTCTTTTTGGTTATTCAAATTCTTTCAGAATTTTCCGTAGAAATTTTGTTTTCTGGACCTCTGATTCTGTTCAGTGCTCTAATCTAAACTCCTCCCTCATGGCATCTGATTTTCTGGAAATGCAGAGCTTGAATGTCATGCCTCCCCAGGGCCTTTTCTCTGCTGAAAAGAGCAGAGGGTGATTTCCTCTACCCCACAGGCACCACAAGCCCTGTTGAAGAGCATTTGGTGATTGTGGCTAGAGCGCTAATTTGTAAAACTATTTTCAGTTCCAAGTCTGTTCTCAGTTGGCATCACCTGCAAACTTAATCATATGCTCTGTCTTATCAACTGGATCATTAGAGGAAGTATTGAAGAGTCCTGGGCTCAGGGCACCTCCTGGTGGAACACACATGTCCATACTGCTATTTTGATGCTGAAACATTGATAACTCCTTTCCAAGTGCTGCTTTCCAACTACTTTTGCATTCCTCTCAAACTGTGAAATCCCCACACTTCCTTCACTCAACTGTGAGAATGCTACAAAAAATCATATATAAAGTCAAGTTATGCGACTTCTGCTGTTGTTCTTCTACCTACTAAGCCTATCATCCTGTCTCAGGAAGAAAGTATTTAGGATTGACACAATTTGTTCTTGAGAAATCCATGGTGCCTTCTACTCTACTTCCTGCTCTTTCCTAAGTGCATGCATGCTATGTGTTCAGCTATTTCTTTATTGGAGGTTAGGATTTTTTCCTTTTTTATCTTTTCTTTCTCTCAGGGAATTTTTTCCCACTTGTTGGCTAAGAGATGGGAATGACCAATACTTAAGGAACAAAGGATGTGACTAGGAGGAGGAGGAGGGGGAAGGGTGCAGCTGGCTACACTCTTAGCTCGGGGGCTTTCTCTTGGGATGGGCAGAGATACCGTGAGATTTTGGCTGGGGGTCAGGGGCCGGGCTCAGCTCCTCGCTTGCTCTGTCGCTCTTGGATCAGAGGGGATTGGTTGAGTTGCTGCTACCTCAGGAGGAATTCACTGCCACCGCGGAGTCCAGCCCGGCATGGTTTTTTCCTTACCGTGGGTGAGCTTCTGCTCGTAAGAGCAGTCATTGAACTGGGACCTTAGTAACACCCGATCACACTGGAAAGGACCCTCACCATCTACTCGGATGCCTCAGGGGAAAACCCCGTGACCCCTCCTCCTCTGCCCTCTGAGGGAGTCTCTCCTGGCTGCTTGTAGGAGCCTGGCTGTCACTGCCCAGCCCCGCTGCCTTCTGCCACCGCTTCGGGTTTTTCACTACATTTTGCCTTGATACTCCATGTCTGCTCGACCCCCTGCGGTTCCTGCTGTGGCTGCAGAGTTTCTGCTACGTTTTGTTTGCCACCCCGGGGTGTGCTCGCCTCTGCCGTTCCAGCCTGCTGCTCCAAGGTTCCCGCTACAGCCCATTCTGCCATCCTGAGGGCCCCGGGACCGGCTGCCCCTGGGGGTTTGTAAAGGAAGCCCCTTTTCTATCTCTTCCACCGCCTCGCCCGCCATGAACCACGTGCAGAGGCGGCCGAGCTCGCGCCACAGCGCCCCCTGCAGGCGCGGGGGAATCATGGCACCCGCCCTGCCCGGCCGGGAGCCACCGGCGCCCCTGCCGGCCGTGACCGTAACTGCACCGAAGGGGGAGGTGCCCGACAGCTGGGAGAGGCTGTTCCTGCCTTTCTGGGTTGGTTTGTTGTTGCCGGTGTTGATGTTTGTTTGCCTTGTCATACACACACATACTAGTAAAGAACTGTTATTCCTTTTCCCATATCTTTGCCTGGAAGCCCCTTAATTTCGAAGTGATAACAATTTGGAGGGAAGGGGGTCCCACACACAAGGGAGGTCCCAGCCTTCCTTGGCAGAGACCTGTCTTTCAAACCAAGACATTGTTCCACTTTTTTTTTTTTTTTTCCCCCAGGATTTCACTTTGCCTCTGTTCAATTTTTCCTTTCAGAGAAGGAGCCAAACCCAAGGGTGTGCAGACATGGACACTGATATCACCCATTTCACATGTGACTACTCTTTCAGGTAGGGGCAGGTATGCTTCTGTGTGTGGAGTAGAGGCAGAAAGAAGTTCTCTCCATTAGTCCAGGGTGACAAATGTTGGTGACCAAAGGCTCTTTGCAGAAGGTTTGCAGACAGCCTGTCCCAGTTCACACAATTCTATTATTCTTTTGGTAGGTTTTTTTGCACTTACATTGTGCGTCTAGGACTTCTGCCTTGGTTAAGAGCTCAGAACAGACACAGATTTTTAAGGGTGATGTAGTTTCAGGTGTAAACTTTACATGTAGTTACAAAAGGAAAGCTCTCTGTTACAGAAAATGGTGTTTTCTTTCTTTTCCTCAGTTCTCTCTCCTGTAAATGAGGTCAGGAATGTTATGAATCCAACATCATTAATGGTTGCAAAGTATTTTGAGATCCCTGAATGGAAGGACTTATATAAGTGGGAAAGTCTTATTAGGATAATTATGATTGCCAGCTGTACTGGCACAATATAGATCACCTAATGAGTTATTTGGTTTTTCCTTTATCTCCCTTTCTCCTTCTTAGCTCCCCTAAGCCACAAAAACAGACTGATTTTTAATTGGCAACTTTCATTTCTAGCAACTGGATTTCTCTCTGAAATTCAAACTCAGCAGCCAACATTTAGAAAATGCAAGTTGGTTTCGGATCAACTGAAATTTGCAGGGCCACAGTAAAGAGGTAAGTCTCTGTGCACTTTGAGCTAGAGAGGCACACGCTGAACCTACCTTTTCAATTCCGAGCACTTGTCTCTGCATTACCTTGATATGCTCACCATTTGTGGGTGCTTTTGACCAATCTGTTGAAGGTGAACTGGGGACTTAGGCTGGTGAGTGACAGGACAGAGCTAATGGTCTCTGTGGGGAAAAGAATCCCCTTTGTACTTTGATCTCCCATTTGACTTGTGTTGGTTTGAATGTATGGTCATCTGGAACTGATGCAAAGATGGGATGGTAAGACCAGCTCTTGCTGTTGCATTAGGACCTAAAATACTATTGATAATCAGGCAACTTCCTCCTCATAAAACTTTTTCTCTCAGCTGCAGTAACCACTCCTGTTCATCCCTTGACTGGAAATCAGCTTTATAAAGCTCAAAGCTTTATAAAAGTGGATTAAGAAAAATATTACTAGTTAAGAAATTATGATCTCCTTGTAGGTATTATAACCTTACAGGCAGAAATATCAATGCTTAAACCAGTAGGGGTTTATTTCTTGTTGAGCCCTGAACATTGGATCTAATACGAAATGTGGACCCATCTGGAAATAGCAAGGATGTTGACTGCTGTAGAGAATGTATGCCCTTTCTTTCCTTTCTTATGTCTGGTGTGTTAGAAGTGTCCTTAGAACTCCTCCACTTCTTGTCCTTAGAAGTGATCTCACAGCTTGTTTGCCCGTGCGTGAAAACACATTGTATATAATTGCCATAATAAGGGCACAGTACTTTATTATCATTCCTGCTATACAATATTTAGCTGAAACTCATACCTACAGATCTGCCCATTTCTGTTAAACGTTTTTCAAATATACAAGTCTCAGTCTGTATTTGCTGTTCCATCAGTATTTTTCTCTGCTAGTAAACCAAACTACTTAGAGGGCAACAAAACAAAAGGAGTTACTATTCTATTTAACTTTCCAGAGTAGCTGAGACTTTCTTGCTCTGTTCTTTAGGATGTAATCTTTACCTCAGCAGTGTTGTGTCTGCTGGCTTTTAGTGACAAGCCACAAAGAGCAACCAGTGCCAAAGCTGCCCAGCTCGGGTCAGCCCTCGTGCTCCAAACTTTCCTTCTGAAAGCATGAGGGTCACAGGGCCCTCACCAGCCAGAGAGCCTCATGGCTAGCTCAGGCATCTTTGCCCTCCGCAACATCGCAGCAGCAAAGGACAGGAGAAGAGGCCTCCGTGTGGAGAACCTGGAAGGTCTTTATTCACATGGTGGCATGCAGATTTCCAGAGGCAAAGGCAAAAAGAGGCAGAGGTTCTGGAGCTTTATGGGGATCGGGGGAAGGGCAGAGTTGAGGTTCCTCAGAGACCAATAGGAGGAGCTTGAGGGAGTGACCAGGATTTAGCAGGGAAGAGGGGGAAAAGGGGGTAGGGGAACACTGTTACAGCAGACTCAACCATACTTTTAAAACATTGGGAAGGCAGATGCATGAATCTCAGCTCCTTCTGAGGCAGCAAAATGGGCTGAGTTCTGCCTCTTGCCCTCCTTCCATGCCTTTCACTTGCTGCACCTTACATTGTAGAGCTGCTGTCAGGTTTTTTCCTTGGACAAGTTAAAAATTTGCATCTTATTGCCATCCTTACTAAAGATAATGCTGATGCTTACAATCCCTGGAAGCCCTTAGATAAATGTGCCATGTCCATATTGCCTGCCTTGAATCCAAAATGTTCCGTCAGGAATCACACCCTGTACAAAACAATAAGCTCCAGCAGAGACCTGTTGCATGTCTAATTAGCTCTGTATCTCTGTGTATAAATGCCTGTGTGCACGTGTCAAAAAAGCACTTGACATGGAAACCCCAGAACATTACTGGATCTCTGAGGGAATTCTGCCTCATCTATGCTCTCTGTTCAGCATTAGATTTCCTTCCACCTTGTGCTCAGTACTCAAGATAATGCTTCTGATGCTCTAGGGTGGGAACATAGGCAGAGTTGAGCTGGTGTGGGGGTGCAGCTCTGGGGTCTCTTGCTTTGTGAGTTTCTGCAGTTTTTTTTTTTTTTTTTTTTTTTTTCCCGTAAAATGTTATTTTTAAAGGCCTTTCCCTTTAGTTAAAACAAATTGTTAATATTGAAGATATGTTACAGTTTCTAAAATCAAAGGGAATAAAGTAGAATGGCCAGCAGTGGCACTGCAACCGCTGCCACCAGCGTCTGTGTTGAGCAAGTTTCCATTAAATGCTTCACTTCACACTGACAGCTCTGCATCTGGGGACACAAGTGGCAGAGCAGATTGCTGCGGTTACAGGTTCAGGGCTGTTCCTGGGGCACAGTGACTGAGAACAAGGAGGCATTTAAATAATTCGGGAACATTTTGTCTTTCCATGCCATGGAATACTCCTATGCTCTTGAAATACCCCATAGTTCCTTCAGTGAATGCTTTGATTTCTGCTGTTCTGTGGAGTTGATGTATTCTAGAGTCCCTCCTTGCCTCTTCCTCCCAGCTTTTGTGACTTTCAGGGAAGGAGCTGGACCAGGACTGTGTGGTGGGTGACAGGTCCAGGTAGTCCCATCTGTTGCTGGCCAGAGACTGCCCAGAGCAGCCGTGGGGAAAGCTGAGGACATATAATGAATATATCAGTAAAAAAGAAAGAAAAGACATAATTTGCTCGCTCAGTGAGGACCTGGCAAACCCTAATAGCCTCTAAATGGAAAAGAAGATAAAGAGAAATTCTCAGCTAGTTCATTCCTGTGGTTTGAAAATAAAACTTGATTAGCTTTTCTTTCAAAAAGGCATCTCTTTATTCAAATATTGACCTACGAATTTAAAAGGAGAAGAGGTTTAGAAAGAGGATCAATAATCTGAGATGAAAGATTTTGTTTTGGAATGAATGGAGCATTTACCAGAATGGGCTTTTGTCCTTCTTTTTATTGGCTGAAAGATATTTTTACTTGGACTGGAGTTAATTATTTTATTTCAGCATTACAAACTTCTGCATGATTTCAGGGTGACACAAACAGGGGAGACTCAAATTACTGTTTATTAGCTATGGACCTCACATGAAGCTAAGGGAATTAATTCTTGGACTTGGGATTTTTTTATGCTGTTTTTCCATGCTTTATGAATTTTGGCTAATCCTTGCTCACTGCTTGCTTGCATTAATCCTCTTTCTTTAAGCACTGCTTCAAATGTGAATCTGGCAGCATTTTGTTTGTTTGTTTGGATTTTTTTCTCTGCTCACTTGTTCTTTTACAATTGTTTCACCTACAGAATGTAGAAGCTCTTAAGGTATCACCAAGGAGAAGGAAATGTGGATCAGGACTGAGCCAGGCGAGCCCAGTGTATTGCTAGGACACTTTAGTGACAAAATTCAGTTCAGGGCAATTTTATGCCAACCACTTGTGCCAGAAGCAATACCTGCCATGGGCACCTTGTGGTCCAGGTAAACACACCACGCTAAATAAGTAAAAGCAGCATACTAGACAGGTCTTGAGTTGCAGTACCAGGAGATGGGTCTGTCCTCAGTGTGGATCTGGTTGCAGGGCCTCAGTGTGTGCCTGGTCCATTGGGAGGGATAGGGAAGGAGATGCCAGGAGATCCCTGCTGCTCTCACGTGTTGCAAGAAGTAAAGCCAGAAGGCAGGATGCCATCTCCTACAGTCAGCCTGCTGTTATCCTGATCTGGCATGACAAATTGGTGTTCCCAGAGTGGCAGCAGAGTAATCAGACTGTGACAAATGGTTTACTTAGAGCAATTTGTTTTCATTTTACTGAAAATTTCTGCAGTCTCAACAAAAGGTTCCCTCCTGCCTCCTCACTCCCAACTGCCTCCCTCTTCCTTTAATGTCATTTGCATGGTGTTAAGAGAGGGACCTGTGACCCAGAGGGCAGCGTGGCAGTTGGGAGATCACGTTTCCAGGGACCCTGGGCTTTCTGCAGCTGCAAGCTGTTGCTGGAGGCAATGTGCTTGTTGAGTGTGAAGTTAACCTTCATTAGCTATAAGACTGTATCCATGCTTTTGCCTCATTTCTCACGCGTGAGCTGAACTACCTCACACCTTTGGCAGATTGGTTCTTGGTGGATGAAGAGTGTGTGGGATCAGGGGTTCCCTGTGTCTGAAAAGGGTGAATGTCAGTCTGGTACCTTTCAGCTACTAAACCCAAGCACAGCCCTGTAGCAGTGGTTTGTCTGGAAAAGGGGAGCAGTATCTGCCTGAGGTACTGCCAGCCACAGTTGTCCTGTGGATGACAGGACAGCTGTAACAGCTCCATCCTGGGCCCTGGCACAGCTGGATTCCTGCGCTTTAGCACATTTGCAGAAGTCAAATAGTATGGAGAATAGGGAAAAACTGCTAAAAATTAAACAATGCCCAAAACAATCTAGGAATTTGAGAATGTTCAGGTCTCTGCCATACAAGTGCCTGCAGCTGGCTCTGGGATGGGAACTTCATGGTCTTTTCCTGCTCGTGTGTCAGCCCGGTCTTGTATGGGGCTTCTCCGTGCTGTGATGTCACTGCAAAGTTAAGCCTTGGATGGTTTGACCTGCTTGGCTTTCATAGAAGAGAGATGAAAATTGCCTATTTAGCAGGATTTTCCCTGTCCTACAGCAGAGAGAGAATTGCCATGAGACTGACCTAGGAGAAGCCTGCTGAACTCAAGTTCCTCATCTTCTGCTTACTCCAGTTGCTCTCATTTATAACAATACCTATTTCTTTCAAGCACAGTTTTTTCAGTTTCAGAAACCAGTGCTTTCCATGGACTGCAGGAAAGGCATATATAAAATAAAAGGATAGTGGTATGAGGGGACTGGAGCTGGGAGCTCTGTGCCATGGGGAAGGGGACAGAAGGGCAGGGAAGAGCCAGGCTGGTGTCAGGGCACCCTGGTGTCACGGCCTTTCAACATGGATTTTTGAGATTAACATTCTCCAAAATAATGCCCCAGGATGGGCTTGGTGGCAGACCTGGCCAGCCAGCCTGTGCCATCCAGCTTTTCTTCACTTCTGGCTTCTTTCCTTCTTTCTCTTTTTCAAAAGTGCATCACTGCCTTGGGCAGAGTACCTGGGGCTCTTCAGGTGTAACGTGCTACTGCATTCCTTTCAATCCACCCCAAAGCCAGGAAAACCTATTTGAGGCCTTCTGGGGTGCAAGCCTTTCTTCTGGATGTATGGTGAGTCCAGAGGAGTAGAGGCAAAGTGATGGAGTCAAGGCTTTTCTCCATCATGCTGCCTCGTGCCTGTTCCTTTTCGTTTCTGCAAGCAGGTGTATAAGGATGACCTCAGTACAGGCTAATGGGATGAAATCCTCAGGTCACTCTCAAAGGGGGGTTGGATGTGACAGTCCATAAGACTCCTTTGACTCCCAGGTCTGCCTGCAGCCTCACTTGATTTGCCAAGCTGTTGCATCAGTGCTGCTGCTGCATCAGCTGCTGCTGCTGCTTCTTGTGTTCTTGTGCTACTACAAAAATACTCAATAGTGTGATGCAATTTACTGCTGTGTTCCCCCTCCAGGCACTAGAGACATCCATCATGGTCTGGGGGGCAGCCAGGACAGCGCTCTTCCTGCACTTTGTCACAGTGGCAGCTGGGTCTGAAAAGAGTGCAGTGACACTTAGAGAGCCTAGCAGTGTAATAGCTTTCCTTAAATTAAACTCCTACTCTCTTGGCAACTTGGCTCTGCAGAAGCCCCTGGAAATAGCACAGTGGTGTGTAACTAAGTGGTGCCCACTGGAACATGTCCCTGGCCTTGGCTGGAACGAGCTTTCTGGTATGTGCTCATACAACAAAATGACTTAAGCCAAGAGCAGTACCACAACATGGTTTTCATAATGTATTGGCACACATTGCTTTATCAATGGAAAATTACTTGTACTAATCGGACATCCATAAATAGACTCAAGTTGTAAGTTTGACTGCATTGAAGTGAATAATTTATCAGCTGATTAAATCTGATCATTTTGTACAACATGCCAGTAGTTTTCCAGTGCATGTTTTTACTGTCCATGTATCTCCATCAGATTGATGGATTTGGGTGGTTCAGAATGGCAGTAGTCAGGGTAATGCCATGTGTAAGGAAATAAAGCTGGATTTATAGCATATGGGCCCCATTCTCAGATCTCTAACACCAAAATGGTTACGTATTTAAATAGAAGTTCCTCTGTGTCTCACAGATGATTTCTTAAGAGCTAGGGAGAAAGAAAAAAGCAAATTCCAAACCTTCAATCACCAAATAACACCTTGCAGCCATTACAGGTAGGACAGGAAAGATACCCAGAGCCCCCTCAGTGCCCTCTGGGCTGCTCAGGGGGGAGCAGGCAGACACGATGGCCACAGCACTCAGTGTTTCTGTCCTGCTGTGTTGGGAAATAAGTCCCTGTGCTGAACACCCTTCAGATCCATCTTTTCCTTTCCCTATCCTCCATCCATGCCTCTTGTCCCTGTCCCTGGTCCCACCTACACTGGCATGCTTGTCTGCACCCACATGGGGATTTTTTGAATGTTTTTGAGTTTACTTTTCTGCACTCATGTTACTCAGTGGTCTCTTTTGCCATTGGGATATGGGACATTTCCCTTGATAACAGAGCAAAGTGTGTATTTGGGTGCAGAATCCTGCATGGCTGCAAAACTGCCAACAAGATTCAGTTTAAAATGATTACAATTGTGCATAAAATTAATATTACTTATCTGGTGAGGTCTTAGGCAAAGTCTTCAGAGAAGTGCAGCATAACACTTGCCCAAGAGCCCCTGCTGAGGCTTGCTCTGCATGGTCATCTCGTCCTGGGCAACACATACCCAAAGTCTTGTTATAAACGACTCAGATCTGGTATGAAAATGAGATATTAAAATTTTATTGGGAGCTATAAAAAATCCACACAGCAGAATGGGGCAGTGCTGGGAGCGTGGCTTGGTGCCAGACACTCGCCCACAAAATGGTGGTTTGGCCTTTTATACCCTTGTGGTTTCATCAGCCTAATGCCTATTTATTTACGGTTTTGCATAGCCGCGCCACCTTGACAATCTTTTGGAAGCCTGCACTTTTCTGTTGATGTGGCATTCGGGATCCCCATTGGTTAGAGTCCCATTCCTCTTATGGTGATGTCTTCAAAGTCTGGCTGGCAATAGCCTGTCCTTTTGCAAACCCCACAGAACTGACATTACCACGTAAAATCAGCCAACCCCCATAGAGCCAACTTGTATTATCAAACCACCACAATGACATTAAACCTTTTAACATATCTTATCCCCTTGATATTTCCACAGGATAATATCACAATATACAACATTATCATTCATAATATAATGATATTATAATATAATTCATAATTAATGCAACATATGGTGAAAGCCAGCCTCCAGCAAGTCCCAAGCACCTTTGGAGCCTGTTGCAGAATCCCAGGGTGTGGTTCCTGTGCCTTTGGCAGGCAGCCTGGGGCTGGGATTGCCCCCTGGCCAGGCTGGTGCTGGAACTGGGCCACTGCAGTGCTAGCAAAAGGAGGTGGATTCCACACGCCTCCAATAGGAGCAGCTCACAGTTGTGGAAAGTAGAGGGCAGTCAAGTCTAAAATGGTGATGAGGAAGCTGAATTGCTCTTCCTTCTGCAAACAGTTTAGGTGTGCAGGAATCCAAATACAGATGCTCTCTTTTTTTTTTTTCTTGGCTGCTTCTTTTGCTCTAAGGGAATGTGACGCCAACCTGTCGAACCAGGGAGCATTCAGTGCTTAGCATGATACCCCAGTTCTGCTATCCAAGTACTGCACCAGTGAAAATTTTGCTGGCTTCTCTAGGAGGAAAGGGAGGAACGTGGCATCAGACAATTTGCAGGGTCGCTTAGCTGTAATTTAGAAAAATTAAAATGAAAAGCAGCAGGAGGCTGAAGGAGTTGGCAGGGGAGCATTTGTTGGGCTAGCTGTGTGTGAAGCAGGGATAATAACTGTTGCCTTTTCCCTTCACATTTGTAGCTTAGATCTCCCTCTGATCCCCACAGGCCATCAGTTCAGTTTCTGACTAAGGAAGAAGGAGAAATGAGAGCAAAACCACAGATTTTCAGTAATGGATCAATACTTCAGGCAGACAGAGATACAAGTATAGAATAAGTATAAAAAATTAGTACATGTATCAGCATATGAAACTAAGCATATGGAATATACACGTTTAGCAAGTCAACAGAGTTAGTGCTGGTGTTTTTATTTTGTACTGGAAATGTTTCCTGTGTCTGCCTCAGAATGGTGGCAAGTTAAAACCCATCTTAACAGGTTTAATTCATCCATCTATTTAATAGAGAATAAAAAGCATTTTTTTCCTCTGTTATATTTCTGCAAAACTTCATCCCAGTGTGGACTGGCACAGAACACTGAAGTCTGGAGAGTAAATAGGAAGACATAGTGGTTTTTTGAAAGGAGAGGGTATCTACATACACCAGAAACACAATTATATTTTTATTTTACTCACTGACAGTGTTGCTTGTTATTTAAAAACTGAAGCAGTTTCTCTACCCGTGTACTTCTGTCACTCTTCAGACCAGCCTGGGCTAAGCATGGTGTGAATGAGGGATGTAGCCAAATAGGAAGAATGGCCAAAATTTTGGATTTGGCAGAGCTTTCTGACGCTCACCTTTCTTGAGTAGAGCCACTGCCTTCAGTAGGACTAGCTTTTTTCCAAGCTGCTGTGTAATTAGCACCACTGGCAACATTATCCTCCTCAGCCAAAAACAGTTTTGTGGCTCTAGGCTGGCAAGCTGGGACACGCAGGGTTGTTGTTTGGAGGCTGGAGCTGTGTTGTGCCACTTGCCAGTCTTCTCACAAGAAGAATTAGCTCAATTCTTGGATCAGGTCTTCTGGGAATGGACAGAAATGCTGCTTTACCACAGTTTCTGCTCTTGCTTCTTTGGCTTTTTGCATCATTAAATCGGCCTTGAGGATGCTCCCTGGGTTTTGTTGTTTATGCAACATTGCAATTTGTCTTTCCTACTAAAAGGGTCAAATGTTTAGCAAAGCTGCTAACCGTTCTTCAATTAGTGAGGAACTAATTAGTCAGTGATAAGCAGCTGATGTTCAGGTTTGTGGCCCAGCATGGCCCAGTATTGCAGCGTCACGTGGTCCAGTGGTATGGGAGGATGCTACTTTCCAAAAGCGGCTCCAGCTGGGGAGGGTGTTCTGGTCAGTGGCAGGCACACCACACACACTCACACATGTGGTCACTAAGCTCTGGAGAGCAGGCAGGCAGATGGAGACACAAGAGGGGCTTTGGTATAGCAGTCCAGGGCTGGTTTATTCACCTCAACACCAGGGGAACCAAGAACCAATAAAGGAGTTACCACGGTTAAAATACAGGGAAGAAAAGGGGTGGAGAGAGCATCAGGATCCAATGGGCTGAGGGCACAGGGGTGGAGCAAAGGCAGGGCTAAGGTCTAGGCATGAGCCCCAGAAGAGAAAAAGGGGCGGGGAAAGCCGACAGGCTAACTAAAGTACATAGAACTGAGAAACATTACATAATGTGGCAAAACATCCTTGGGGCAAGCTTTTCTCTATGCTTAGTATTCTGCTTCAGGGCTTCCTTACAGGACATTGCAATAGTGGGTTCCTGGGTCTCCACAACTCCCCCTTCTTTACTAATTAAAAAAGCCTGCCCTATAGATTTTTGCATAAACTTAACCGTACATGACAACATGAGAAAAACAATAAAACAACAACCGAAATCCAAAGGAAACCTACAACCAGTGACCAAGCCCATCCCGTTAACCCTAGTTGCTTTAATAAATTGTAAAACCAGTCACTATCTCCTTCACTGTCCTTTTTTTGCCTGGTCTTCTTTTTCTGTTTGAATGTCTTTTACTTGATCTCTCAGGAGCTGGATGCTGCAGTGGATGGATTGGCTTCATGATGTCAGATTGAAGCAGCACATTCCTGTTGCAATTTAGGCCAGGTTCTGGCCATTTTCAGCATAAGAACGACTCCATCAGAAGGCAAATATCTTTATTTCATGCAAGCAAGAAAGCAAAGAGATCTCTAAAGAGATCCACCTGCTCTGACCTAGGTGCTTCTTCCACCATGGTCAGGTGCAGAGAGAGACAAGAACAGCTACAATTTGCTAGTTACAGAGAAATCCGTTAGGATAACAAAAGTAACAAATACCATTGAGATAGGTATTCTCAAAACATCCCAGACAGTTTACAAAACTTTCTTGAGGTTTCTCACCCTGACCATGAGAAAGTCATTGCTTCTCAGAGTCAGGCTGAGAGCTGAAAATTTCCCTCTGACCAAGCTTGTCAGCGTCCACACATTCCCTCAAATTTCTCGCAGCCGTGTCCATGGGCAAGCAGTAGATAGTCAATAGCTGCTCTGTTTTGGAGCGTTGTGTGTCTGGTAGTCTCTTCATCTTTCAAAAGATTGTTCAGGACAGCAGATGTGGCATTGGCCTGCTTACTAAGCCAACACTCTAGGTGAGAAAGCTCACCAAGTGTGGGAATGATGAAGCCCTAATGCTAGGGCCTGATCCACAAAAAGACTCCATATTCATAGATTTTTCAGAAGGCTGTAGATTTATTGTTTCATGCAATTTCATGCAAGCTAGCAAGCAAGGTGCAGAAGCAAAAGAGCAAAAAACTTTTCTCTCTCCTCAGCAAATGTCTGCTGCAGAGATTGTCTGTCTCCGTCTCTGTCCGTGAACAGAGCAGTGTAGTACAAAGTATGAAAACAAACAAAGATTGAGTATTTAATTGGCCAAGCAAACACTCTTTTTCAAAACATCTTCCCATTTTTACATTCTTTGTCAAAAACCTCCTGGGAACATGCAAATGTTCACTGAACTGTTCCCTTTAGAAAGTGAGAAGTGTTACAACTTAGGACATTTAGGAATAAAGTGCTTTTTCAAACTTGTTGCTGGATTTCTGTAAGATCCACTAAACGTCAGCCCCACAACCAAGAGCCTTTGCTGTGGCCACCCATGGCAAAAAGATGGAGACTGCGATTTTCTTTCCCTTGTTCCAATGATAAATTTGGCTGTCACAATTTTAATCAAATTCAGAATAAGATTTCTTTTGGCGTGCCAATTGGCTTTTCTGTTTCCAATTATGTAATAATTTTATGTTTGGAGTGAGGGTAGAAAGCTTGCCAGGGCTACAACTAGTTAGTGATAAGCAGTTGATGTTCAGCTATGTGGCCCAGCATGGCCCAATATATTTTGCTGTGTGCTTTTCTCTTTCGAGCCTGAACATGACCACAGATTTGCATGTGCCCCTTCTTTTACTAAGTGAAACAGTGGGATCAGGAACTTGTTAATCAATGTTTCATTGTCATCATTTTGAAAACAAAGTTTTGCTAGTGTCAAAACACTTCCTGACACTGTTTTACTCAGCACCATTTGCAACCGGAAAGAGGATAGTGATGAGAGGGAAAACACTAGCTTTTCCTTTTCTACATCATCGCCCCCCCTAAGCAAATATTCCTTTTGAAACAAACTCAAGGAAAATATTGCAGTTCACTACAGTTGTAGAGCACAAACCCTGAGCCATTTAGCAAGGCCAAAATATGATTCTCAGCACTGAGACAGGAGGAAGGTGCAACTCAGCTTCCCTCCCCCAGCCTCTCTGAGGATTGTGGAAAGGTGGACCAGGGAATGGGGATATGGAAAAACATATCTCATCCCAGTTAGACCCCAGTTACCCCTGACCTGAGAGCTGCAGCATGCAAAAATAAAACTTCCATTCTTAGAGGGCAAAAAAGCAATGCTTTTTCCCAGTGCTTGCCCACAGCAGGGCTCTGGCATATCGCTGATGCAGTAAGGGCTGGGAAGGGATAGTGCTGTGTATCTTCATTCATGACCTAAGGCTTAAACTATCTTACTCAGCCTTATATATTTGCCCACTATGTAATCTACAGCCTGGTCCCTCCAGTGACCTGTTCATGCCACACTGGCTTTAGCATAGCATTGTCATCTTTTAACATTGCTCTAAGGCTCACAGCTGCATGAATCAGCACTGGGGGATCACAGGAAAGACTGATTTCCAAGAACTAAACAATATATTATTGGAGAGCTCTGGAGGTAACCCTGGAAATGATCAAGCCTGTAAGTTTGCTGTTTGTGCCTTTACCCACTGAGAGGTTTGAGTATTTCAGGCAGGGAGAAGCAGTGACTGGATATGAAGTCAGGTCCTAAAGATTCATGAACAAACTAACCAGCAAATCCAGAGGTATATATAGATAGTGCTAGAAAATCCATACAGATACTTACCTTCAATCCCCACAAAGTGGAGAGGACCTTCTGAGATTCTGTCTGAAAGAAGAACCCTTTATTTTTACTATTTATTGCAACAAAACTGAAAGCAGACTACAATGTGTCTGAAATGGGAAGCATGACAGAGTCAGTATTGCATTTTCCTTCTGGATGCAAGAAGATGACCTTCATAGCTCACTTGAGGCTCTGTCTCTTTAGAATTATGGGCCATTCCCTTGTTAGTGGTAATAAGCTGCATTATATTGCTCTTCACACTGATGTTTTTTTCTGCATAATACCAGGGAACTGAATAAAAAGAATGAAAGAATAAAGGTCAGTGAGTTTCAAAATGTGCTTTACTGAAAAGTATATGAGAGAGAAAGAGCTCATATCACTTCTCTGATGACATATGTTATATTAACAAGCCATTATGTTTTAAGCACTGTTTGTAAGTGTTGTGCACACATAGTTTGGGATGGTAATATAGTGTCCACAAGGGCACCAGATGATCAGAATGCACTGGGACAAAAATCAGGGGGAAACACAGAGAGGGTGTCTCCTTTACTGTTGAGGAGCTTCACCTCAATCATCTGAATCAATGGCAGGTCCCAGTACCTGAAGCTCTCCCAGATTTTTAGCTCTGCTTTGGGATAACCTGACCTGAATAACAGAGACAGGACAGTGTATTAGTGCAAGCCCAAAACCCTGTTGAAGTTGATGCTGCGCCTTTAAATAAATATCAGAAACCCCCTTATCTCCCCTCTGCACTTCTGACCTCCTGATAAGCCTATAATTAGCACAGATTTTTCACATCCGTGGCTAGATTGGAAATTTGGAAGCACTTAATGAAGAAGGTCAGTCACCTTGACAAGGCTGAAGTTGCAGTTAGAGGACATTTGCTCTCGTATCCATGAATATTAATGTAGAAATGCAAACACTGTGCCGATGGTTGCTAGGATAGGACCCTGCATTCCATGTGACTTCAGCTCCGAGGGCTTTCTCCTGTTTGGGGGCATTTCCTTCTAAACCTCCTAAGGCAGGGTTTGCACATTAGGACATGACTCCAGGTACAGATTAACTAGAAATTCAGATTACCCGCCTCCCATAAGATTTGAGCCAAAGACTAGGTTAAAGTCACATAATTATTGCATGGTAGGGCCAGCATCTCATCTTCTACAGCTTTCGTGGTGCCAAAGCCTGTGTTCCCCATAGACCTTGTCTTTGAGAAGCTAGTTTTTATAGGAGATGAGGTGAGATTTTGATATGGGGTCAGGATCAGGGCCGCAAGGATTTTGGTTTTATCTTCTTGAAAAAAGGAAGTACAGGAAAGATCCTTTCTGCAATCTTGTTTGCATTGAGGTGATTGAAAAAACTAACATGAATACAATAACACCCTCTGAATATAGGAAGGGAGGGCCTCTGTCTGGTTTTGCTGCCATGGCATCTTCCTGGATGTTTGTGGGCTGCAGGATGGCAGTGGAGGCAACCTCCAAAACCTTCAATCCAGTCTGGGAAATGATGAAAGGAGTCATGTGGAAATGGAAGAGGACTTGTGAATCATTATATGATTTCCTGTCTTTCCCTGTAGTTAATGAGTGTAATGCAGGTTTCTATGACACTGGACAATAATAGCATAACACATTTTTATTTATCTATTTGTCTCTCAGACTGTGATTGACTATGACAGAAGTAAAAGAAGGAACACACACAGCAAATTCTACAACCATTAAATTAGGAAAGATCAGATTCTTTCAATTCTGGATCTCTTAGGTGCAGTTAATATATAATGGGAGAAAAAAAGAGTTCCTTGTAATAATTACACAGTTTGAACTGAAGCTTATGGTAGCTGTAAGGATTCTTTCAATAATGTGCAAAGCATCATGTCCTATATTCATAAAAAGCACCATGTGCCTTTAAACGTTTATTTTTACTGTGTGTTTAATACTAAAAATGATCATAGCACACAGCTTTCACCTTAATTGTCTGGCAAATGTCATATTGTAAAATCAAATCCGTCTCTTGCCGTTAGAATACCATGGCATTGTCATGCTGCCAAGAAGTCCCTGCAAGATGCTTAGGAGAGCACCCCCCTGTAGAACAGTTTGTGAGCATTTTGTAAACCTTTCATCCCTCAGAGATGAGTGGGTTTTTTTATTCCTCTTTACACCTGGAGAACTGAAGTGCAGAAAAAGGCCCAGATCCCCTATGGTGCTTGGGTGCATAAATCCCTCTGAGTTATAAATTCATCCCACCAGACTTTCAGGAAGTGATTGACAGGAAGGTTGTGCTGGAAGTTTAGTTACCCTTAAAAATAATTTCTTAATCAGAAAACCTTTTTGCTTTCCTTTCCAGTTCTCCAGAGCCCTAAAGGTGGCTTGCCCACCAAGTCTCCAGCAGTGCATGGCCAGATTTCCACAAGGCATCAGTGCTTATTATTTGAACCTCTGCCACCATTTGGTTGCAGTGTTCGGTTTTGTTTTTACCGGGCCAGGCTGGTCCCTAGCACGGGCACCATGTGTCAATTTAATGAAAGAACAAGTGTGATGACCTATTCCTCCTTAGGAGTAAAAGCAGAGTGAGACTCACAGCTCAGAGCAGCCAGAGCTATCAGAGCAGAACCAGCACCTCTGTGATTAGCTGTATGAACAAGGCAGGGACAGGTGGGTCTTCAAGATCTCTGACTGCCTGTGAAGGTGCCACTGGTGAGGCTGCAGAGAATTTGTCAGGTCACCACTAGGAAAGGAAATTCAGGACATTCAAGCTTTTTGCATGTGTGAACATTAGTGCCGGGATACTGGTGCTCTTTGCTGTTGTTTGTTGGTTGTCATTTAAAAACAGAGAAAATAGAGCTATGGGCACCTCAGGAGATGCCCAATGCCTTGCAAGATTGTGTTCTGGGAATAAGGAATCTGCTCTATATCACAGTGACTGTCACCTGCACTCTGCTCCACTAACTGGATTTATTGTAGGTCTGTATCAAACAAATGGACTCATAAGCTGTACTGTCACCAAGGTGGCAGGATGGATTAAAATAGCCAAGACAATGATGAATGCTGCCAGAGGGTGTTGATATTGGGCTGCTGGACTTCTGGTCCCTGGCAAATCCCATGAAACAGTCTTGTCACAGGGAGACTCCCAAACTACCATTCTAAGTAACAGAGGGGAGTTGGTCCCTTTTCTAATGAAGGGGCAGCCAGGCTCTGCTATAAAACATACTGGCTCTCCCCATTTATGAAAATGAATTATCTTCAAATTTAGCTTTCACATGTCTCATCACCTCCTTCCCTTCACTGCTCCAGAATTCATGGAAACAAAATGTAGATTAAACCTAAAGTAAAAGAACTGTGATCCTTATGCAGCTCCCACTGAAATTAGGTAGTGACAAAAGTCCTTGTCAGTTATATGAAACCAGGTGTTGGGGTATACTTTTTTTTTGTGCTTTCTTGTTTGTTTGTTTGTGTCACTGAAGGTGTTTTATGTCACATATGTACACTTACGAGAGATGAGCACCTGTTTGTCCCCAGGACACAAATCCTGGAGTGTTTGTGTACAGGTAGATATATGTCTGTGTGTGCTGCTAAGGTCTTTAAACTGTCGTCAGGCCAAAATTGTGTTTGTAAAGTATCCCTCACTAGTCTGCTCTCTACTGCAGAACCCTGTTCTAGATGTGAGCTGCAATTGAGACCTTTGATTCATAAAACCTTCTCTACTGGTGGCTATTTGTGTAAGATATCTGTGTGATTAAAATATCTAAGTTGGTGATGGGTGGGTTGGGTGGTGGGATCTGTTGGGTTGCAAGGAGAAACTCTACAGGGAACCCTGTCAGGTACAAGCTCCTTCTGCCATGCCATTGTATTTTACAGGTGGGCAGCCATCCACTGGGAACTTAAGTCTAAGAGAGTCTGTGCTTCACAGCAGCAGTCCAAAGCCTTGCCATGTCCTTTCCATTGACCCCTTTCGTTCCTTTCTAAAAAAAACCTGTCTGGGAGGAAAAGTCAAGGAGAGTAACAGTCTATCTGTTCATGGTAGCAGTGGCCAGCCAAGCCTTGTGCTGACAGGCTGGCAAATGACCCCCTGCCAGAATACATGACCAAGGAGAGGGGTTTTGACAATGCTGTCATCAGACACTCAGCTCTCACAGAGGAACTGTGGCCCTTGCGAAGGCCAGGAGTGGGCTCTCTGCTTGAGGGAGAAAAGCAGGGTTTGTATATGAATTCAGGGATGACTAAAATTCCAAGTGAGGTGACCAGTGCATCTGTTCATACCCTGAAGAAATCCATGCCCTGCACCTTTGTCAGCTGTAGTGAATTGGTCACACAGCTGCAGCCACCTGGACCTGCCTGCTCAAACATAGAAATTGCACAGTCCCATCTTCAGCATCCTCCTTCTCACCTGGTGCACCTCTTCCCTTTCCCCAGCCCCATCATCCCCTATTTGCATATTTCTGTCTCCAAAGAAATCAGTAAGGAAGAGAGACCTTTCTTTTCAGCATCATGCTGACCCCCTTTCTCCTCCCCTCAAGCTCTGAGATTAATTAAATGATGTCACACTTGATTTTAACTGACCTTGAAGCAATTCATCACCCTTTTGCTTGTTCTATTAGTCCAAGCGATCAGCACATTAATTCATTTGTGAGACTAAGCTCAAGGGTAATTACAGTGAGGAAGCTTAATGCCTAAACTTGTTAATGTCTATAATCAGAACTATTTCCTCAGTGCAGAACAATTGTTAGACAATTACACTTGGATATAATTGCTTTGGTAGGCATCAGATGCTGTGTCGAGAGAGGAATAGCAGAAGAAAGTAGTGTACTATCAGCAAATCCATCTCTTTGGAATCCTGTGGTGCTGACTCCTTGGTGGATCGTAGAGAGATCACAGCAAAAAGCTGGAGAAAGCAATTCCTTTTTTAACTTGTCTTCAGTTATAATAGTTAACTTCATTTCTAAAGGGAACTTCTGTAGCTTCCCAGGAGAAATCCTTGACAAAGAATGTAAATATGAAAAGATGTTTTGGTAAGGTGCTTTCCTTGACCAATGAAAGAGTTTTGTGTTTTGTGTGACTGTGCTGGAGAGACAGACACAGTCAGACAGACAGACAACCTCCAGCTACAGGCTGGAGAACGAAAAGATTTACTCTCTTTTTTCTTGATGATATCTTGATATAAATAAAAAGCCTTCTGAGAAAAATCTATGAAGATGTGTGGGAACCCCCTGTTAAGAAGGGACACAAAAATGTGCCCCTGTCCTGCCCTCTCCATAAGCCCTGCCCCAATTCCAAGGTTTGCCTACAATCCCCACGAACCCCTGATCCTCAGCCCACCCCCACCTACCCTCCTATTAGTCCTCCTACCCTGGCCCCACCTTGGTATGTGGCCTGCCCATAACACCCTACATGCTTAACCCTTATCACCCTCCAGAGGCCTCTGTCTTTGCCTCAGGATCAGCATGTGTGTAGGGCTGGAATAAACTTCTCTGAAGACCTGTGCAAAGACCCTTCCTCACTCCTTTCCACCAATGCAGCCGGCTTCCAGAAGGTTGTAGCCCAGAGAAAACCACTCTGGCTTACAACAAAGATGGAGTCATTTTGTAGACCAGGCCCTAGAAATAGGGCCATATCAATTCTACACAATCCCTCTTCGGGATTCTGTGCAGCTCGCCCCTTCCTCAGGTTTTGCATTATTTAATAAGTTAAAAAGTCATCATCCCTCTCCCTTTTTCAGTCTGGTTTCTGTGGGGCACAGGAAAATAGACATCTCTGCTTTTTCTTCTGATATGTCACTAGCTTTTGCTTCTGGTGTCCTGGTTTATGTGCATGGGGGCGGGGGGAATAGCTAATTTAATATAGGGAAGTAAACTCAATTTTTTTTTTCCTGTTCAACAATCAGTGGTTTCCAGTGAAGAGATATTAAAGTGTCGAACTTTAGGACTGAGACTTCCCCTGTTTTGTCCATCTGGTGGACTCTTCATTAACCTCATGGTGGGGAAGTGTCCTAACAGGACATTTCACAGGGTGATTCTGGACTTTCTTTAAAGGAAAAGTAGCTGTTGATCAGGGGATCCATATGGGCCACAGAAGCATAGCAAGGGGGCACAAAGTCTTTCTGAACAAGGACATTTTCTCTCATCTCCTCTTCTCACTGAGCTGTCGGTGCCCTCATCTGACTAGAACGTTTCTAGTGTTATATCAGGTATCCTAAATGGACTGTCTGTTTCCTTCAGGTCAAGCTCCAGACGGAAGTGAGAAAATTACAGCTACTTGTACAAAGTTCAACTTTTAATGAAAAGGCACCAGTCCAGAGAGTCAGGAAATGCCCTTTCTGTGCAATCCTTCTGCACAGCCCCTGTGATACCCTGAAGGGACATCTGGGGATAACAGCCTAGTGTGGGACAAGCAGGCACACTGGAGGCTGCATGGATATTCCACTGTTGCTGCACGAATCCAAGCACTGTGGCTTTTCAGATGGGGAGAGATTTTATTCCAGCTCAACCTGGAGGTCCTCCAGTACACAAGGCACTGTACCTTGCAGAAATTCTCATTTGTGGTAACATCCTTGTTAGGGTTTTCAGAGTTCCCCTATGGTTTTCTTTTGGCTGTTGGAGAATTTTCCCCATACCTGTTGCTAGGAAAGAAATAACCGGGGGCTTGGGAGAGACAAAAGACCTGGCCACAGGGGGAGGCTGCCTTCTTCTAACTGGGGATTTCTTGCACAGGGCAGGATGCTGTGAGATTTGAACTGGCAAAAAGGGGATGGGTACAGCCCCTGGCCCTCTTGTTCTCCTGGGTGTTTGGAGGAGAGAGAAGCCACTCTCGTGGTGGAGGAAATTAAGCACCATTTCGGGCTTCTGCTTTCTGCTGCCTTCTTGCTACTCTGAGTGGAGCTTGCTCTCTGGAGCGGCTGCTGCACTGGGACCCTATTTTAACACCCTACCTCACAAAAATGGACTTTTCTCACTATCTGCCCTGGTGTCTCAGGGGACCCAGGGATCCCAAGCCTGACTTTCCCTGCCCTACTGGGAGCCAGACTGAGGCTGCTGTGCCCCTGCGGTTCCTTTGCCACTGCTTTGAGCCTTTGCTACACGGTAGCCCCACACCTGCCGAGACATCCCCGAGCTTCCACTGCAGCTCCAGAGCTTGATCCATCTCATCTACAACCCGGGATTTGGGTCCGTCCCTGCTGTTCCAGCCCGCTGTTCCCGGGGGGTCCTGCCGGGGCCCCAGGCCCTGCTGCCCCAGGGGTTTGTGCAGCAGCTTCTCGCCGCCATCACCGCGTGAGGGCTGAGCTCGCTCCGAGCGCCCCCTGCAGGCGCGGGGGAACATCGCACCCGCCCTGCTCAGCGCCCCCTGCCGGCCCTGAGCGTCACTGCAGCGCAGGGAAAGGGCTGAGAGCCGAGAGAGGCTGCACTGGGGCCTGCTCTGCTTGGGGTCACTGCCACAGCTACTGCTGCTTGCTTGCCTTGTTATAGATATATATGAGTAAAGAACTGTTATTCCTATTCCCCATACCTTTGCCTTAAAGCCCCTTAATTTCAAAATCATAATAATTTAGAGGGAGGAGGTTGCATCTTCCATTCCAAAGGAGGCTTCTGCCTTCCTTAACAGACACCTGTCATTCTAACCAAGACAGTGCCATACACTGCTGCTCTTGAAAAGTGAATTTCTTGGTATTTGAAGGAAAGCTTCTGGCTGTGCTGGACTGGCATCATCCTCAGAGCATCCTATGCAGTCCTTAACAGCAGTCTCAGCCTCCTGTCAAAAGTGAGGCAGGGCAGGAAATAAGTTTACAATAATGTATTTTGCAGATATGGTGAAACTGATGCCAGTCACAACCACAAGAAGAGCTGTCTTCTGTCTAACCCAAAGGAAGGTATGGTAAATCTAAAGTTTTTGTTGTCACTGGTGGTACACATGAAGAACAAATTATTCTTTTTCCTCAAGAGAGCAATCATCTCTGGTCTCCAGCTGGACTTGCAAAGCGGCTGTGGCTGTGACTACCTCCTGTCTCCACATCTGATGTGACAGGACTGTATTAGCACCTTGCTTTCTTCAAAGCCTAGCATACAACAAAACCCTGCTGGGGCTAAGGTCTAAGCCCCCTCTTAAAAGGCATTTGGGGCATGTTGATGTCTGGGCTTGCTGTTTGCCATCCCAATGCAGTCTTCTAGTGTCTCACTGCCAGCTTGCCAAGCAGTGGGGCACAGCAGGTGGATTTTGAAAGGATGGTATGAAAACCAAGAAGATATCACCACTTCCATGAGTTAAAAAGTAATGCAATTCAGAGCAGTCTCACATCTCTTCTCACCCAGCTTTCAGATCTGACAATAGGGAGTGTAAGCACAACTTACAGAGAGTGTGTCATGATTTAACTCAAACTCAGCTGCACCCAATGGGACAGGGTAGAGAATCAGAAGAGTAATAGTGAGGAAAATTGTGAGATGAGATGGGATGAAGACAGTTTAACAGGTAAAGCAAAAGCTGCCACAAACAAGCAAAGCAAAACAAGGAATTAATTCTCCTGTTCCCGTGGGCAGGCAGGTGTTCAGCCATGTCTGAGAGCAGGACCCCTTTGCATGTAATGGTGACTTGGGAAGACAAAACGCCATCCCTCTGAATGTTCCCCCTTCTTCACCTCTGTTTTATATACTGAACATGATCTGGTCACATGGTCTGGGATATCCTTTGGGTTGGCTGGGGTCAGTTGTCCCAACCGTGTCCCCTTCCAGCTTCCTGTGCAGTCCCAGGCACCCATGTTGGGCTGCAAAACAAGGTGATCACCTGCTCAGTGGGTTCCTGGCCTGGGAATTAGGAGGTCAGGGTTTATTTGTTGGCTCTAGCACTGGCATGCCAGGAAAGCTTAGGCAAAGCAGCTCCTGTCATCTTTTGCCTTCATTGTGACTTTAATCCTAAGTCTCTCAAGCCTTCATTCTCCTTATAAATTCAAAATAATTTTAAATCTGTTATTCAGAAAGGCGCTGAAGCCTGGGATGGCTGAGCCCATTGTACCATCCAAGATTTCCTAATCTTTCCTGTGTTGCCCTTGTTGCAAGGAGCAGCAGGAGACACAGCCCATATCTTGTGTTATGGATGTCATTTCTCAAGATTATTCCCAAATTACTGTAGATACCATTAGAAACTATTGAATAATAGCTTCTAAAATATCCACCTACTCCTCCTCTTTTTGTCTTTATTAAAAGCTAAAGAATATTTCTAATGTGACAGGAAACATGCTCCACTGTTTCTCCATTCTGTTTGACTGAAATGAAGCATATTCCCTGCACAAAGGTACCCACTGAATAGTTTGCTATTCTGAGCTTTGATAAATTCGGAGTCTAACTTATTTTAACTATTGCAGTTTCAGAGAGTGACCTGGTAAAGTTCTTCCATGCCATTAAAGTTCAGTGGGGTTTTGCCCCACTTGCCAAGAAAGAGCCAGAACGGTATGTGGATTCCACGGAAATACAAAATACAATCAGCAGAATCATTTAGGAGATTAATGTCTCTGTCATTTCTCCCACATTTGGTGGCTGGATACTTTGAGATGTTTCTGTCCACCAGACTGCAGTAATCTCCATCATTCTTTAGGCCAGGGGCAGTGGGATAACAGATGTAAGAAGAAACAAAAAGTTGCCCAGGAAACCTTAGAACTAGACCATCCATGTGGTGCCAGCAAAACCTGCTGAACCCTGCTGTGCCCAGTGGGGCTGCCCCCAGGGCTGGGGAGCAAGGCACCAGCATCCCCTCGGGATGGGATGTGTCCCTATGCATCACTGTGGCAGGCGACGCTCTCAGACCTCTCCATCCCACCTGCAGTGTTCAGGGACATCAGCTGATGCTCTCCCACAGAGGGCATAGACAGATGAAAGCTAAGCTGCTGTGTGGATACAGGTAACTTGGAGCAGTGAGGTTTTTCTGAGAACAAACTGGTGAGTGTCACCATGATTCAGGAGGTGAAAGCTTGCTGTTGCCACCCTGGCTGGGATGCAGGGGTTGGAGGCAGAGCCATGCAGCACTGGGCTTTACAGCCTCAGGTGTTTCAGCCTCTATGCTGGGACACAAATAGCTGTTCTTAATCATTTACATTACAAATGCCCTACTTTGATCCACCTGCAAACTTCTTTATAAATTTGTGTGACATTAGACCCATCAGAAACTGCTTGCTCACAGATTTTGGTTGCCACTGGTTATGGCTCAAAAACCGAAAAACAGGAACAGTAAAGTCCCTGACACTGAGTTATTTTTCCATGTCACATATCTGTGTATGCTGAAGTGGTCACATGGCCACTGTGGCATTGGTACAGAAACAGGGCTAAAAGCAGCCAGAGAGCACAGGCTTGTGGGGAGGAGAGTGGCAGCACACCTAAGGTCTCTTCCAGACAAATGATCCATCTCTCCAGCCTCACTGGTGTGCACGGCTTTGCACTCACCAAAGCTGCCTTAATGAGCAGACCCACTGCATGTTTGGTGTGCCATATTGATGTGTCTGCCTGGTCTGTGCCTATCCCCTGAGGTCAGTGAGTACATGGTGGGTATTGGTGCTGACAAGCCACGGACTGGCAGGGTCAGCTCATGGTTCTGCAGCCCTTGAGGACTTGGGAGCCAGCTCAGCCCATGGTAACTGTGCTGTGGACCAGCACTGGAAAACTACTCA
The DNA here is from genome assembly GCA_013396875.1 of Vireo altiloquus. Taxonomy (NCBI): domain Eukaryota; kingdom Metazoa; phylum Chordata; class Aves; order Passeriformes; family Vireonidae; genus Vireo; species Vireo altiloquus. Next base: position 142,556 of record VZRF01008872.1, read on the forward strand.
GTCATTAGTCTGGCCTTCCATGCACAGTCATTTTCTCCCTTGAGGTTAGAGATACCTTCAATCAAAATGAGCATGTTTTACTTTGCTCCAGAAACAATGCAAACGCAGTGCAAACATTTCACTGTTTGATGCTTGGTATTTCTGCATAATCTGACAATTCTGCATAGAGCAGATAAAGCAGCAGAGAAATAAAGTTCTTGCCTCATTACTCTCTTCTGGCCAAGACAATACATCAAATGGCAGGACATGCAATCTGTCTGCCCCAGATACACAAACAACTCCTGTCTAAGTCTGGCTGATATCATATTTGCTCGGGTCCTTGGAGGCTCTATGGTCCCCTCTTCCTTCCACAACTCCTGGCTCTTGGTTGGAAGCCACCATCTCCTCACCAAACACTGGTTTTAGCAAAGCAGCAAATTCAGTCAAGAAAATATTTCTCAAACAATTCCTCTTTCCTGCTTCCCTGCTCTCTGTTCAGGTCACTCAGACCAAACTGCACAGCATGGCAGTGCTGGGGTAAATGGCTTTGTTCATGGGCTGGTGCCTCTGCCTGTGTTGGTGTGTCCATTTGGTCAGGACCTCCAGAAATTCCTGGTTCAGCTGAGGGAATCACCGTGCTGGGGGGCTGGAGCATGCCCAGAACACAGCTCCATGCAGACAGGCAGCACCTGACAGGGACAGGATCCTGCTGGGTTTCTCCTCATCTGTAAATCACATCTTACAGACAGCAGTGCAGGCAGGGTAGCCTCAGTGTTCAGTCATATTAGGTGTGTATCCCTAATTAAGGCTTGTTTCCCTTGCTTTGGTAGGATTCAGAGGTGCCACAGCTCCTTTGAAACATAAAGCAGTGATGTGGCATATAGCACAACTGGGGAACCCAAATGTGCCATCTGCCATGTTAGAAGGTAATAGAATAAGGAAACAACTCCTCTGTGGAAAACTACTCCCATTTATAGCAAAGGAGGAGCAAAGGGCAGATGGTTTCCATCCCCAGGTGCTGCTTTGGGTCTCTCAGAGACAATGGTGTGCAGGACCACTCATTGCTGACTGACCTGTGTTTGAGTAGTTGGATCCTGCTGCTGACAAGCTGGATTTTGCTGGAGCTGTGTCCTGCTGGCTTTCCAGGCTGCCTTCCCTGCACCCTGCTGCAACGTGTGATGCCTTCATGGTTCAACTGCTGAAGAAGGTAGGGGGAGTCCTGCAGTCCCTAGCCCCAACTGGACCAGCACGGTCAGAGGCAGAGACACAGAGAAAGTCACAGGTGCCAAAGCAGCAGGGCATGAAAAAGTTCAGATGCTTCTCAGGCAATATAGTTATTTGTTCATCCCTCCTTTCCTCCCCTGTGCCCATCCCCTCCCTAATCCTGGTCCTTGCTTTGCCAGGAACACATGTTGGTAAAGAGGTCTGAAAAATCATAGTGATTTCTATTCTGTGGGAATAAAATATTTCCTTTGTTGTTATTCCTTTGTGCAGCTCTGCGCAAGGCCCTTGCAGGGGGAACAACAACAAGTGCCCTGTGTGACAGGGACAAAGCAGATTGCTGTGGGCATGGCTGAAAGGAAAATATGACTTCTTCCCTTGTTGCCACAATCTTGTTGACTTGCTGGTGTATTGCACGAAGCAACTCCTACAAGTTTTCTTTGCATAATAGCAAAGGCTTTTCTTGGTGTGAAAAAAGCAGAGGGTAGTGGGGAGGATTTTTCATAGGGAAAAGAATTTTGCAGTTGTGCTGGCTATTTACCAGGTGTTCCTTCTGTAGCAGTGAGCAGGCATGACAGGTTAGAGGCATGGAGTGGGTGCCCCTTTGGAATTGCTGGCTGTGCCCTTGAGCAAAGGCTTTGGATAGACTTGTGTGGTTGCAGTTAAAAACCCAGCAATGCCTTGGTCTTGGTCTTGATGGGGAAGATGGGCTGGAAGGGAGGGTTGCAGACCACATGGAAACAGTTTTCTAAGTGTTATTATTAAATTTTTTTTATAAATAGTCACCTATAAAGACATGCCAGCTCCCTGAGTTGGGCTGTGGGCATGCTGGGGGACTTCACCCAGCTGTTCCCAGCAGTATCTGGGAACACATCTCTTGGAGGATGGGGCCCTGTGATCTCAGGAGCTCTTCTAGGGGCAAATTATTGTCACAGGTATCCATGACTGTCCACACAATTTGCCTTTATCTGCCCCATTGAGTCATAATCACCATGTCCCATGCCAATTTTCTCTGTGGCTGCTGAGACAGTCTGGGTGTTATGTGGTGGCCATGGACTGGGACATCTGCTTGGTACCTGCACTGGAGGCTGGAGAGGGCTTGGACTCAAACAGCAAAACCCCAGGTGAGTGAGGAGCAAAGATCTGAGCTGTTGTTTGATGGTTTAGCCTTCTTTCTGGTCAACCTTTAAAATAATTTTTGTCCCAGGAAGGAACAAACTTTGACTGCAGAAGAGCAGATTATGCACTTGGGACAGGCTGGAAGGAGCAGGGAGTGCACTGGTGCTGTACCAACACTCCAGAATGTCCCTAGGAACCTGCCTGGGGGGAATCTGTATAGGGAGCTAAAGAAAAAACCCAAACAAAAGCTCCCCCAATAACACAAACCAAAAAAAGCGCCACTGCCCCTACACCACCCTCCACCAAATTTTCAAAAGGACCAAGCAAATGTTTTAGTTGACTGAAGCCAAAATGCTCCCAGTTGTTCAGCTGGCAGACATTTAGTGACGTGGTCTTAAAATGCCTCAGGAGGACACATTTCAGACTCAGCCTTCCTGTGCAAGGACAGGATTTGCAGAAACAAAGGGATCAGGGAACAAATCCAGCTTTTCAGGTAAGCTCCCCACTCACTGCCCTCGCAAGCATGGATCTTGGCTCTCAGAGCCCCATGTTTCTGCCCAGTTGGAGTGAATGCCTGGTACAGCCTGGCCCACCACAATGATGGGCTCTCTGTAAAACTGGCAGAGAAATTAGGTTGAGCAGTGTGTTCTAGGTTAAAGGTTCAAGGAGCCAAAAGGAAGCTTGGTTTTCTCTCTCCTGACTTCTTCTAGCTTCTGGCAGCAGCTTCCAAAATGTTTGCTGACCCAGTTTTTGAGAGATGATATAAGAAATGCCCCTGAACCTTAGCAATAACCTCAGCCTCATCAGTGAAGCTGATTTCTAACCTGCTGATGGTTTTTTACTTTCCTGTTTTACTTCAGTGTATTGGAGGGCTTGTTTTAAATGAGATGCTGATTTGGCCTCTTCAGTAGCTTTACAGTCCTTGTGTGGTTTGCAAACTGAGTGCAAGCTTTAAAGAGATTTGTCTGAATTCTAGCGCTGTTAGTGAAATTGGTAAAGCAGCCTCTCCTGCGGGGAAGGTCCCAGGCCTTAACAGAGGTGTTGCAGTGCCAGCAATGGCTGCTTATTTCACATTTGGAGGGAGCAAAATCAATTTCCCCAGTGCTCAGGGCACAGGCTTGTTGCATTGGGATAAAATGTGCCAGCTAGCCAGTATTGTTTTCCGCAAACTCCAGTAAGCTGAACACTGGGCAGTCATGAGCCAGACTGTAGTGGGCCAGCTGGGGATGACACCCCTACTACTACTACAAAAACAAAACAGATTCCTCAAAAACCCCTGTAGGTATTTTTTTGTTTTAGTGCAAGATCAGCTTTTTTCAGTGATGAGGCGTCAGGTTTGAATAATTCCATATGTGTGTGGCTGTGTAGTTCATGGGTGACAGAGGGCTGCAAAGAACATCACCAGTAATGCTGCATGAAACTGCTTGTGAAAGCTAAACTCTGCTTTTCAGTAGCACCTTAAACACCTGAACCCCATGGCCTTTGCCAAGCTTCTCTGAACAAGTAGCAGAGGGCTTTAAATTAATAAATTTGACTAGAAAATAGGTAGCTGATTTACTCTTTTCTTTCCTTTTTTTTTTGGCCAGTTAAGTAAAACCCACTTGGGGAAAAGGGGTGTGTGTTTGCATGTGTGTATGCATGTCTTTAAAACTTGTATTGCTCATTTCTGAAGTGTTGCTGAAGTTCTATTGTGACCTATTATGTTGTGAAGATCAGAGTGATGCCAAACCCCTGCATTAGGCACTGTTTCCAGTGTGTGAGGCTTCATCAGCTGCAGCCTTGCAGCATGTGTGTGTCCCTGGGTGTGTTCCAGACGTGGAAGGGCCTTGTGGTATCAGGCTGGATGTGGAAGGGTGGGCTTGCAGCAGAGCTCTTTCATTTCCCCTTCTCCTCCTTTGGAAAATAGAGTTTATATTCCTGACAGCTCTAAAGTGTGAACGCTTAATAACGTCACCCTAACCTGCTTTGAGCAAGTGGTGTCGTTACACACAGCTTGTGCTTCTGCTCCCTGAAGGCAGAGGGGAATGTTCCAGCATTCCAGCATTCCAGCACTGAGAACTGCGTGTCTGCAATGACCTTTCCAGGCTGCTGGGGATAAAATGTTGAGGCCATTCATGAAACAAAGACTTGCAATCCAGGGACACTGGAGTGTTTTAAAATGCACCTCGAAGAGCCAAATGACCTTTACGGGTTTCTAGCTAAATTTAAAATGCTTTCCAGAGGCCTGGCAATGCAGGGCAATGCTCACCAGCCAGACTGGGGGTAGCAGGATCAGTTTGAGTTAGGGCATGTGCCAAACCCCACGGGAATCAACCTGCGGCACTGGCAGGGAATGCCTCACTTAAATCTCACAGGACTGTGTGCGAATCATGGACTTTAAATGAGACACAGAGTGGGCATTGGACTGAAGGCACCTGGCAGCACCTGGGGGGGTTTATTCAGCCCCTTTGAGAGCGTGGGAAGCATCTCTGTGTTTTCCAACTGGATTTAAAGGTGCAGCTGCCAAAGGCAGAGCCAGCCATGGCCAAGCTGTGGTGCTGGGATGTGAGAAGGCATGCAGGTGTGGGGTCCATGCCTGTTGGCATAGTGGGGTGTGTGGTTTTTGGGGCTAGATTTTATGTATGCACTGAATTAATGTGTCTAAATATACATATGCATTGTTCCCCCACACCAATGGAGCTGGGGGGATAAATCACCCCCACTGAGCCAGGGCAGCTGTGCGTGAATGAGCTGCAACTGGACACCAGTGAGTGAGGTGGAGCACAGGCACTGACACCTTCATGGGCCATGGTTTGTTTTAAAAAGAATGAAAAACTCAGAGTTGCACAACCCTGGGATTTTGGGGGTAGGGCACACACAGAGGGTTATGGGATGTTCTGGGAAGAGGAGAGCTACTGGACGAGCTGCTCCATAGGAACTTGGTTGCTGGAACCAGGAATCAGGTAGGCTGTGCTCCTGGAACCAGGAATCAGGTAGGCTGTGCTCCCTGCGTGTGGGGTTCTGTCTTGTGTGTGGGGGGAGGGAGTGTGGAATGTTTTGGGTTCTGTGTGTCTGTAGGGTGTGTGTGGGGTTCTGGGTGTGTATGGCTGCCCCAGCTCAGGGCCATGCCAGGGCTTTCCATGGACATAGGGACTCTGTGACAGTGGCAGCACTCAAGCCACCGTCCAAGAGATTTCACATGTGCACAGAGACTTTGTTTCATATTTTATTGAATTTCATTTATATTAAATTAAAAATATATTTCTGACAGATTCATGTAACAAAAAGGCAGAACAGTTTTCAAATTGTTCAGCTGGGATGAACGTGGGTTGATGCAAGGTGGGTTGCAGTCTACATTTGCCTTAACAAACAGATAAAGCTCTACCCCAAGGACCATGAGGAGAAACTCCGGGCTGCACACGGGAGTGGGGAATAGAACCACACAAAGAGAAGATCCACAGGTTTCTTCCCAGCTTCCAAACAAGACAAAAGGGAAGGGAAAGGAAAAAAGAAAAAACCCAAGAAACCATGAAAAGAAGGGAGATTATGCTAAAATATGTACCTAATATTAACCCAGGTCAGTAAGTATTTTAACAGTGTTTAATTCTCGACAGCTAAAATATGAGAAACAAAAGGTTAAAGTAACATTACGGCACACACGATTGGCATACCCTACTGTGTAAGCAAGTGCAGAAAGTCTGAACACACCACAATAGTGCTAAAACACGGAATCACACAGAATGCTGAAAATGGTACTTCTAACCAAAACCAGAGGGTGGGAAGGGAGAGAAAGGAAAGGGGGGGGGAGCGTCTTAAATCACAAGCAAATTACTTATATACAAATCAACCGTAAGGACAATTATGTTCCAAACAATGATGTCCACAAGGAAAATAAAAGCAACATTATCCTTATTTACAAATGCAACTAGCTGTGTCTTTAACAAGCTATAAAAATACTATTCACATTTTCAAAGTAACATACAGTAGGTTTTGAATTTTTTTTATTTTTGTTTCAGAAAGGCAGCTAACTCTGAATGCATCGCTTTGCAAGAGATGAGTGTCTTCCCCAACATGCTGACACTTCTCTTCTTCTGAAGGTACTTCATAAGGCAGAAGTATTGTTGTTTTATGTTGTGGCTCTTTCAGAACGCAAAGAACTGACAAAAACCCAGACCACCCCATCTGTGCGGCTGGTTCCTATGGGCCATGCCATGCTGGCACAGAGATTAGGAGTCACCAGGAGCTCGGTGCTATCCCAGTGTCACTTCCCAGGTGGGAACCTTTGATTCCAAGGGGACAGTAATGTCATCCCCCAGGGCCTGAAAAGTCAGTGGTCAGGGAATAGAATTTGGCTATCTCTGTTCTTAGAAAGACTTCTTTTCCCCTCAGTTTCTCTTCCCTGTAGCAGGGCTGCTACCTGTTTAGCAATTCCAGATTACAATGTTGGGGAAGTAGCAAAAACTGCGCAAAAGAAGGGATTAAAATCATTGTGAATGATGTATCGAATGGGTACCAATTTCCATCATTAAAATGCTGTTAAAAAATTACCAGTTTTCTCATTCACCTGCATTTTCCTCTTGCATTACCCCACCATAAGTACCCCCACAAGTAGCCAGTACCTACCTCCCATCCCATGTTCAGAGGAACAGCAGTTTCATGCATTCAAAGTTAGCTACCCCCTACACAGCTGCTCAGTTAATAATCGACCCATTTAACAGCAGGACCAGTTTATGCTACATATGTCAGAGTACCTTACCTCAAAAGAACGGCATACATATCTACACTTAGAAAATACCAGTCACAGCTCCCTACTGTGGTTATCCCAAAAGGGTTTAGTCTTCAGACTGCTATGGACAATGCAGTGTTTCCCCCCTAGGAGAGCTCCAAAGTTGGGCTGGGGACCAAACTGCTGGCAAACGGCGCTCCGTGACAGCTGATGGCTCTGTGTACCTGTGGCCCTGGTCACACTGAGCCAGCAGCCCGAGGTTGCTGGGCAGGATGCACCTTCACCCTGGAGGGTTCATCCACAACACTGCTGGAGCATGATTTCATGGCTTTTTTAGTGGCGAGAAGAACTGAGACACAAATACTCACACTGTCTAACGCCTTACAAAAGTCTCCTTAAAACCTCTCTCTGCCAAGGTCCACAAAACTCACTTCTAAAATCAAATAATATAAAAGGGAAAAAGACCCCAGCTTTGACTTCTCTTGTTTCCTATTGGGATGTCCTTGGGCTTCCTCCTCACACCTTTTCCTGGACTGCTGCCACAGACCCCAGCTGGAGGACGCCCTGGGCAGAAGGTGTCCCTCTGGCTCTGGTTAGGAGATGCAACTGGCGACAGTTCAAGCCCCACTGAGTCCCATCACCATCAGTCACCTGAACATTCACAAAGTTCCCTAAAAGGTGCTCTGCATTGTCCAAACGTACAGGCAGATCCCAGCCATCACTGCAGCACCACCACCAACAGCCTCACCTGCCCATTATTTCCTCAAAAGCAAGGAGCCAACCACTGGAACAAACCACTATTCCACATAGCGGTAAAATAAAATCGTGCTAAAATAACATTAAAACTAACATGGAGACGTCATTTTTGGACATTTTAGAGTTGTGCTTCTAACCACATAGCTTTATTTCTGTTATTTGTTTCCAGTCTGAAAACCCCATTTGTAATGCTGACCTTTTCCACCTGTATAACAAACACTTAGCAACAGGCTGAAAATAAAATGAGGGAATCCTGCACACACAGTGGTGCTGCACCAAGGCTGCTCTGTGGGACAACTACAGCTCCCTTCCTGATGGAGTACAAGCACTACAGCCAGCCACCCTCCCTCACCCAGCCCTGGCTTTCTGAAAAACAATCTGAACCTAAATCCAAGATTTTTATCTAACCACAGATGAGCTGTTTTGTCAGCAGCAGAGGTCAAAAATCCACAGGAGTGAGACTATAGCAAGTGACAAGAGCTGGAAATGAGCAGGTGCAGAAACTTCATGTGCCACCACCTTTTGAAAAAACCTTGTCAAAGGGAAATCGTCCACTCTGAGGTGCCCCCTAAGAGCCAAAGACGTGACTGAAAACTGCAGGCCCGGGCCTCTTTATTCTAAAGCCTCTGTTTCACCAGTCACCCTCAAGTCAAACAGCCTTCCAGGCGTGTAAACGCCATCTGAGCTCCATAGTTCCGAAATGCTCTTGGAAAACCAAGGTGGAAGCCCTGACACACCAGCTGTGCAGGGTGAGGGCAACAGTCAACCCTGACTCATAGGCACTGCCCAGCTGCCAGCCCTGGGCACATCTGGTGCTCCCACTCCTTCTTCCCTAAAGCACTGGCACACTGGAGAGTGTCCCTGTCTGTGCTCGTGGGTGATGCAGTGGTTGCTACTCCTTCTATAAGGACACGCTTGCCCAGGGTGCCTGGGCTGCCAGGGAAGCACAGCTCACAGGGATGCCTCCAGTTATCCTGGGGAATTACATGACCAACAGCCTCATTCTGTTTTGTGTCAGTCTCCTCATCTCCCAGAGGGAATAAAGGAGCTCAAACAATCCCATCATTCTGTTAGCTGCCACCATGATCCACAATACCTACACAGACACACCATTAGACAAAAAAAAGATTTTTTCTTTTAGTATCTGATTTTCAATCCCCCAAAGCAAGCTGTATTTCTAGGCTGACTCACCTCAGAGCTCATACTTCTCCCCTGTGCTGCTCAGCTCTACCTAAAGCTATGGAAAGAGTGGATCCACAGAGTAAGGTCTGAGCTGCTCTTCCAGATCTGCCACTTTCCTTCCTTCTGGGCTGGGATTGGTGGTGGCTGAGGGTGAGGGAAACACTCTCCCGTTCAAATCTTTAGTGGAAACAGGTGTCAGATCATCACATATGAGTCTTGCAGTCAAGAAGCACATTTTCTACTAAGTAAGAGGTACATCCAGGGGTAACACAACATTTCTTTGTACACAGAAAAGGATTTCAGGGTACCTGAAACAGATCCACATGGTGGCTCCTATTGCAGATTTATTTCCATCTCTTGCTACCTGAGAAAGACAACCTGTTTGAAATATAGTTGTAAATACGCTGCTACCTCTGAGCCAATGGCCATGTAAGAATTCCTCCTGGCTGTTTTGCAGAAAAATCTGAAAAGAGCTGAAGAAATAAACTTAAAAGTAGTTGGTTTCAGCCAATTATGTTACAGTGAGTCGATCGGCCCCAGCATCAGCATCTGCTTGCAATAACCGTCAGGTAGATAATAACAGCTAAGACGAGTACCACTGAAAGAGATCAGGAAAAAATAAGCTGTTCTCTTTCCTTTAGCACATTGCTTTGGGCCTTGGACAATGGCTGATCCACACTTGGATAAAAACATGCTCTTGAAAAGTTGGTCACTGCTCTCCTGTCGCACAGGCCACAAAAGGAGGAAGGAGAACATTTATAAACAGAAGACTGCATTCTAAAACCCATAAAACCCAAGTGTGCCATGTACAGATACTTCTGTAGCACTAGAGAGTGAATTACACCTGAAGTACTTCTGCTGATGTGCTCTTTGTGACCTGCTACTTTGTGCTGACAAAATGCAGTTTGTGTGTGGAAATACATGCTTTTCCCTCAAACCTGTCATTATGCATTAAAGAGCCTGGCCCTCACCTTTCATCCCATATGAATCCCAGTTGAATGTTTGCCATGATTTTGTCATGTGCACTTGCCCAAGTTCTTTCCCCAAGCCAGCAGCAATACCCAGTAAGGCAAAGATGCAATTTAGGGACAGCCACATGTTTCTGCTCATCAGATTAAAGCAGCCAAACAATTCTGCTCTCTGTTTCTCTTTCTTGTTTTCTTTAGCCATTGTTAAACTATCTGTTGCAAAGAAGCAAAACCTGCCAGCATAGCTCAGAACTTCTCTTCCAGAGGAAAGGGACAGGGTTCATATAAATTGCTGCTCTCACCAGGGAAAAGGGGTTGGTTCACCAGCAGCCTCAGCACCACACAGGCCCATCTGTTGGGCAAGAGTCAGTGACTGGCATGGCACAGAACCCAAGGGCCAGTTTTGGCAATTTCAACTCAAACCAGAAGCCCAGAAAATAATAAAAAAAAAAAAATTGTGAAGCTGCAGTGTGCGGAGTTCTCCCTCATCCCAAATCACTGTGTTCATTAAGCCTCTGCCTGTCCTCTGCTATCCCAGACCCCACTAGCATGGCCTAGCAGGCCTCAGCCAGCCCAAGCTCCTGTTCCAGCTCTCCTGCTGCCCCACTTGCAGAAACGTCTGCATTTCCATGCTACTTAATATATTATAGCACACTTACAGTCAACAAATAATAAATAATTCAAGCCTTGTAAGAAATGAAACATTAAACTGTTAAACCCCATCAGTATTTACATTTGGATTACTCCATGGGCTTGTTTCCAACATGAGTACTACTTCATTACCAGAGGAACAAACAGGCCTCAGCTTGTGTGAGCAGCTCCATCCCAGTGCCTGGCTCTGGAGGTGTGCCTGCCTCTGCCCCAGCAGCCTTTGAGTTCATCTCTGAATTCAAATAAAATATGTGAGCTGCAAGAGGATTTTATTTTTTTTCTCCATTAGGAGTTACTCTGTTACAAGACTTGTTCAGGGACAAATCAACCTTTCTCCACCTGCCTATGGTACTGCAGGCAGCTGCTGTGCTGAAACAGAACACCCACATTCCTGTGCTGGTCTCTGTCCCCAGGCAGCTTGGCAGCATTGTCCCGGCCTGCCAGACCTTGGCCTGTGCATCAGACAACACCCTGTGAGCACTGCTGTGAGCAAACCTTCCCTGAAGCAGCCATCCAGGGCCTCATGCCACCCTCTGTGCCCCAGCCCCTGCCCAGTGCCTACCCCTGTCCCACTAAGATGGTGAGGAACTACCAGAGGCACCAGAAGAGGCCCCTCAGTGCAGGATTGTATTCATCTATCCCATGACAGTGGTCTGCTGGCCATTTGGTCCTGTTACCACAAACCACCTTGGTACCACTTGACCCAACATGTCTTTTTAACAGCTCAAAGATCTGTACCTGCTCTTGCTGCTTTCAGAACCTTCAGCTACATACTTGGTGTACATGTGGTTGCAGCTGGCCTGGACATACCTGATGCACAAACAGCTCACTGGCTGAACCAGCCTTGTGATCACACACAGTTTGTTTTCCATCTACAAGGGTAACAACCAACTCAGTTTTGAAATCTCTTCACACCTTTGTCAAGCCAACCCTCAGCTACCAAGCTTCAGTTAACTATTGCTTGTTTCTTACTCCTTCCTCTGCTTCCCTAAGATTAAAGGTGGCAAGCTGTTGGAACGGCAGGAATTTAGAGGGTGATTCCATTTCCAGACCATTGGTTGTTCATGGTTTTGTTGCCAGGTTAGGTCACCCCAAAGATCTTAACCCTAACAGAACTGAAGCACATAAACTGAAATACTGTTGCACCACCCAAGATTGCCATCCATCAGGTTTTGCTTCTTCCCTTTAAAAGCCTTGATGGATAGAGACAGGCAGATCTCCAAAGGTACCTAATAGTTCCTTAAGGTGTTTTGTGGGAAGTAGGCTCACAAATGCTCTTACACACACAGTCTTGGTGTGTCAGGAGCAAGCCTTGGTGTTTCTGGCCCCTATGCCTCCTTTCCCAGCTCCATCTGCCCCAGGTCACTAAAAACATCTGTAACTCTGGTTTGAAAGAGATTTCCAAAGAGGAGCAGGTCAGGGGGTGTCTACCTAAAAAATGAGGTTGATAAAAACAGAACTAAGTGCAAGGAGACTGACTCATTTACATTTTTGACAGAAAGCTCTGCAAATCATGCACATTTTGACTTCTCAAATCTCATATGCACTGTCTTCTGTGCCAGAGTAATTCTCCTTTTAAAAAAAATCGTATTCTGTACTGTGCTGCAAGCCAGAGCAGGATATTTGCCTCCTCTGATCCTTTCCTGGGCTTGCTCTGCTGTCCTTCATACAGAAGCAGGAAGAGCTGGCTGCTCTGTCATTCTATTCTCTGAAGCAGTCACTGCATCAGCCTCTCAGAACTGGGAGACGTTGTTCCAAAGACTTGATTTTCTTCATTTTGGCATTTCCACAGTCATCCTTTACATATAATTATTATTTATTTTTTAATTTAAAATTATTATTTTGTATTTTGCTGGTCACTTCCATATTGCTTCATTCAAAATCCAGAAAACAGTTCAAATAAAACCAGAGGTTAAGTGCAAACTAACTTTCCAGTGAACTGCTATGTGCATTTTCTCCAGTCCAGTGTCTGTTTTCCAGTTTAAAGAACCCTTCCCACCCCACCCCATAGAACATCAGTGACCCCTATCAAACTCTTCAGTCCTCTGTCTTGTCCTCAGTGTTGCCTGATAGCATCCCCAGCTCCCTTCACAACCATGAAGAAGAAAAAGAGGGAAGAATTAGTGATGATCTTTTGAAGTGTTTATAGTCAGCAGGTATAAAAAGGGAAAGCAAAGCTTTTGGCATACAAATCTTCATTTCTTGGCCTGTTTTTTAGCTTCAAAAGGAACATATTGGAGGTGTGGTTTTGTTACTCTCTTCTGAAAGGTATTTTGTGTTTAAAAGTGTTTGTTGTGTTGGCACACATACAAAAATGGTCGTGTCAGGGTACTAGTTCTGAGCAGGCATCTCTGTGGCTGGGAATTGGCAGAAAATCACAGTGTGGCTCAGAAGAAGGGTTTAGCTGTATGTGGGAGTCACATCATCATTTCTTGGAAAGCCACAATGAAGATCTGAATGTTTCTGAAAAGCTATGCTAGCCATTTTCAGTTGCTGGGATAGAAAGTGTTAGAGAAAGAAATTGGATTCTCAATCTCAATTGCTACACTACCACACAGGATATAAAAATTGTCCATTTTTCAGCCTGATGGTAATTGCATGGAGATTTCCAGGAGTGCTGTACAGACTCTCATCAGTTCCTGCTGAAAGAATCAGCTTTTCTGTGGCTTTCCCTACAGTGTCTGGTTGAACCACTGAGAACAAGCTTGACAGCAGCACTGCTACTGGCCTTTCCTGGTACCAACTGGCTTCTCTGGACATCCAACCCCCTGCATCTGCAGAGAGTGAGAAAGGCCAGGTTGTACATGCCTTCTTTCAGTGTCTTTCATTCCTTCCTTCCTTCCAGGTTCCAAACCCAATCTGTAACCAACTCCAAGACATCCTTTCACTTAGAAATATCAAAAATGAGTGAACTGGCAAGAAGAGGAAGCTCATGAGAGACAGGGAGGGAGGGAGGGAGGACAGACAACGGCAGGGAGAAAGGGAGAGCGAGAGAGTAAGAGTGAGGCAGCTAGAAGGGGTTGCCTTTCCACTTCTGTGAGAGCACAGCCACTACACCACGGTATTCCGGTGTCTGTAGGGCGGCGGGGGCAGCACAGTGCCAGGCTTCAGGGAGAACTCAGAGAGGTATTCAGGATTCTCTGCCACTATGGGCCGGATCCGTCCATTCTGTTTGTAAAAGTATTTTGTGCTGTATTCTTGCAGGTAGTCTGGGTGCTGGAGGGTGCTCCGTGGGGGCAGGCTGTGGTTCCAGTAGTCTGGGTTGTCAAAGGCCTTCTTGGCTTTCTCCGGCAAATTGTTCTTCAGGTACTCAGTGTTTTCCAAGGTGTTGGTGAAAGTGTTGAGGTACAACGGCTCGTTCACGTACTCATCCTCTGCTTTGGGCTGCCCGTTGGGAGCATTGTGGTACTCTGGGTTGTCCACAGCTTGGAGATCTCCATTCTTTCGTCGGGAAACAAATGGGTTCTCTTCCACTGGGTTCAGGTAATCTAAGGAAAGATAAAAAGTAAGTCAGCCAAGAGTGGCAGTAATCCATCCATGTAGCATCATGTGACAAGAAGCAGCACTTGGACTAGAGCACCATTAACCTCAGCCATTCCTAGAACTCTAGATGGGATCAGGAGCCAACTATGTTGAACACACACTTGTGAAAAATGAAGTACTTACAAGCAAAATAGACAATATGGGTTAAAACAGATACCTTGGAAGACTGACTTATCAAACACACTGTTCAACTAAACTACAGCTCTTACTGAGCCATAGCCCATGTGGTCCCCTGGACTTCCTCTCACTGTATGAACTGCAGAGCCAAACATGCTGCCTGACTCCCGCCTCTGCAACCTTGGACCTATTAGCAAACCCTCTGCTCTGCAGTCCTTCCATCCAAAATACTCTGCAGGAATCCTAGTTAAGCCTCTCTGCACAAACCCTATCCCCAAGGGCTAACTTTTAAGACAGCTTCATTTCTAACAGAACAACTTGCCTGATTAAAAACCTTCCATCCCTGAAGGACAAAGGGCCTTGAAGTATTATGAAAAAAAGTTATACAAATGAGCCCTAGAAAGGGAACAAGAGAGCCTTAGATCAGCTGCAAAATGGGACTTGGAGCAGGTTACAGTTGCCTCAAATCACTTGCTGTGGATTAACACCCCATTTCCAGCAGCATAGTGCTGCTCAAGGGCTCTGCACACACCTCCACAGAGTCCTGGTGCAAGGAAAAAGGCCGTGCCTGCTGTCATGGGATCATCTGGTTTTATCCAGAATGGGGCCAAAACTATTAAAGGCAAAAGTTCAGGACCCAGTGAACACATTTAAACCTGCAGCTGATGTCACTGAATATGAGCTGAATAGTGGGAACGATTTTTTTTAGTGATGACAGCCAAGCAGTGCTTTGATTTGAACCCTGCAGCTGGCATAGAACACACAGTGTGTAGCCACACCATGACAACCCCGTGTCTGTGCCCAGGGAATCAAGAAGGAGCTGCTTTCTCCTGAGCTGCTACTGCCACATCCCTGAGGGCTCAGGTGGCTCCTGCAGAACTCTGAGGATCCCCAGGGTGCAACCTGTATGGGCACATATATTTGGGCTCATACTGAAAGTTAACTCAGTGTAAGGGAGATTCCCACAACTGCTACTGCTGTGGGTCAAGCCCCAGGGCTCCCTCCATTCCTCCATCATGTAACACAAAGGACAAGTGACTTAGCGAACACAGTAGTGGCTTGTCATTTACATTTGCATTTATTAATTTGTTTAAAGCTAATGCAAAGCTTTGGATGCAAATAATTAATGACACATCCCCTTACATCTAAATGACTGCTATCATTACTTAAAGAGGAAGAAATGAATGAGGGCAAACTGGGAAGTGCAGCATGCTGAGCCAGCACAGATTTAGGCAGTCTTCCCCTTGCAGTGATGCTCTCTTTAAAGCACATCTTGTTCTTTCAATCCTAGACTTCTCTTGGGTATAAAATGCCAGCTGTGTGTATCAGTTCTGTGGTAGGTTCAACATGACATTTACCAAGCACAATGCCAAGAATAAGATCAATAAATGAAGCAAAGTTGGGACTATGGCTGGCCGAAGCTAGATCCTTTCCTTGGAAATAACTGAAGATTTGTGTTTGGATAAGAAGGGGACTTGGCTTTTTTCATTCCTCTTGTTATTTCTCAGAAAAAAAAAAAAAAAAAAAGGGGGGGGGGAAATTAACAACTTTGACCTACTGGCACATTTGAGCATTTCAAAGTAGAAAATTAAGGAGAGAAAACCAAATCCCCATGTAAAGGAATATTAACCTAGTCAGAATGCTTCAACCTTGATGGGTAACTAAATAAAGCCATTTTTGATGAAAAGCTGCTGATGTACAAAGAAAAGAAGTGCAGCCAGGCTAGACCAGGAGACTCTCTGGAAAGCCAATATTTTACCTGTTTTAGGTTTGTCTCGCATTGGTGTCATGTACCCATCCTCATCCAGCTCTCCCCGCACGACTCGCTCAGGAATGAAGACTGTGGGATCAGCGCTGTACCTCTGGGTGCTGCTGTCCTCTTTTGCCAGGGTTGCCACCTGTTTCCGCAGTGTGCCATTGCAGCAAGTGTCTTCAAAGATCTCTGCTGTGGCTCCTTGAGCAGCTGGGGCTTCTGGAATGATGCAGCCCGGAGCCCTGTACGGCATCGGCACCTCCGCAGCATAGCCACCATCCCGGTACACAAACTGGTTCTGTTGGAAGAAAGAACACAGCATGGGAAAGGAGGCTCCCGAGGGGAGAAGCTTCAACAGCAAGTCCTGGCTGTGCCTCCTGTGCCTGCCCTGCCACGCTGGGCAGGGAAAGCCCTGCCCATCCTGCCCTTCCAGGCTTTGGTGTGGACCCACAAAGCATCCATCTGCCCAGTTGTGCCCAGCAGGGATAGAAATGGGGCAGGAAAACTTGTATCTTACTAGGCTGGATACACACAGCTGCAAGAGGTGACTGTGGTATTTCTTCTTCTATTACTCTCAAACGCCTTAAATCTCGTGCTTGGGAAATCTGCTGACTGGGGATAGAGGCCACCATTATCTGTTTATTCCTGGGATGATACTTTTAGTGTGTCCTGTGGTGAGAATCATGGGGTCACCCACACCATGTGTAATTCCATCATGAAGTGCATTTCAGGCTGGTGAACTGTGTACTGGCACCTCAACTCAATGGTTTAACTCAACCTACCATTCTGCTTGTCAGCACAGGCATGCAAGGAAATTTCAAAATCATGACCTACAGATAGGAAGGAAAGATGTAGAGATTCATCCAAGCCTTTTAACTAAATGCTTTTTCAAGAAAAGTTGTCAGAATTTTGGGTGTGGGTCCTTAGAGTTTGCACATGAATCCAGGCTGAGTCTGGAGATCTTAACTATTTGATTCGTTATATATACACTTCATTACCTGTTGGCTTTTAGGTCATTTAAGCCGGAAAAAGGAGTTTTAAACAGAAAAAAAGTAGTGAAGAAAGGAGTAAAGCCTAAAGGATGAAGTCTGAATGTGAAATACTCCTGACATAGGGGTGTAGGTGGGAGAAGGGCTGTGTCCAATTTCACTCTAATAGGAAAGAAAAATGGATAATGGATATGTAATAAGAGGTCACATGAGTGAAACAAGTCGTATGAGCTAATTGGGAGACACATGCACATCAGTCAGATTACCTAACTGGACCTAAAATTCAAACAATTCAGTCACTGCAAATGCCTCACCCCCAGCAACAAGCTCTGTGTCTCACCAGTGTTAGACAGAGCCACTGATCTCACCTGGGCTCACTGCGGAGTGAAGGCCATAACAGAAGAGGGAACATGAGACACTTTATAAGATGTTACTTTTTCAAAGGCAACAGACACCAACACACACTGGATACAGACTTTGCAGCAAGCCTCCAACTTCACAGGCTTGTGCAAGAGGATTGTTTGGGACAATTAGGAAGGTCCCTTTAATCAGGGAACACCTTGAAAACTGGAGATGCTGTGATTGCCTCTGAATGCCTCCAGATTTACAGTCCACTTTTAATGACACATGGGCAACGACAGATTACAATGCAGAATGTGTTAGACAAATGGATAAAAAACATCTCCTGAGCCTGCCAGATGCTACTGTAAAGCCCTACTGATGACTCTAAGACACTGCACTGCAGGAGACTTAACCTGTCTTGCCCTCTGATTTCATATTTACTTGAATTCAGGCCAGCTTTCCATCTACTCTGAAAAGATGGAGGAAACTGAAGATAGGAAAGTAGCAAACTGTGGTCCCTGGAGGGTGAAGTTATAGGCAAACTCATGGTTACATGTAGGATCCAGAGAAGGAATATAAAGTGGTGACTAGAGAGAAACAACTCTACTAACAGTGAAGAATCCAAAGCTCTGTTGGGAACCCTCTACCCTCCTTGTAAAGCTCCCAGATTCCTTCCCCACACCTGCAAGCTATGACACTGGCGAGACAGCTTCCTGCTTTTGTCTTCCAAGGTGGTTGCAGCCCCCCAGCCTGCAGGAGTGGAAGGAACTGTGGCAATGCTGTGCTATCACTGTGTGGCAGGGCACAGTGTTTGGCTGCTGTCCAGGGTAACAGGCCCTAAACCTTTTCTATCCCGTGCCACACTGGGATGTATCATACACCTTTCATTTACATCTCTCTGTTTCCACACAGGCACTCCCATGAACTTCCAAAGTTGGTTCATTGATTCTGGATGAAAAAGGGCAGAGCTGTTGTTGAAGTACTTTCAGTTCAGACATCTTTCAGTGAAGTTGTGAAGACAACTAAGAAAAGCAAGTCTTTTGCCAATAGGCTTGACTTCAGCATACTACATACTTCAGCTCTACCCCACTGCCAGTGAACGTTTAGAAGATTAGCAGCTAAATAAAATACTGTTCTAGGATGGCCACATTATGCATCTGAGGGCTCTGCTCTACCCTCAACACGAAAGACTAAACCCACCATCCTATCTTTAGCTCTTCCTGGCTGTGACTAATATTTAAATACATACTCTGCAACTATAACAACACAGTAACAGGCCCTCTTAGCACAGCCCTGTCCCAAGATGTCAGAAGACAATGGACTGGCATTAATACTTTCATTGCTATTTTTGCTGACAAGACCCTTTCCAGTCAGTGGCCTGCCACCTAAGATCACTATAATTGTGTTTTTTCATGCCTCTCCTTTAGTGCTGTACTAAATATATCTGTCTTCCAACACCCCTTACCATAGAACCTTACACATGGCTCTTCTCCACCACTGCTGTCTGCACATTTTTTTACTTTACTGTTTTTCTCCATGAGTTGATACCCTGCGGCGACTGTTCCATTAGAACAGGAAGCAAAGAAAACAGCTGTGGTGCCATTTAGTGGGCTTGAAAATTTATTATAATTGTTTAAGTGTCCTTAGATTGACTGGTAATTGCAATGTGAGGTCATAACTTTGTAAGCTTCCAAGATTACCCTCAGACAACTCTTACTGGTCAGGATGTGAATCACACTGTGAGAAGAAAATATATTTGGATTTTACCAGGTAAAACATGAATAGCTGGTTTTTTTATTTGAAATCCAATTTACTGTTGATTTTTTTTTTTTTTGGGGGGGGGTGGGGTGTTGTTTTTGCATCTTAAATATTATCTTGAAAAAATTAGAGGATGTTCCTTTACTGAAAAGCTCTAGAATTTTGGGGTTCTGATCCTGAAAGGCTCACCTGAATTATCATCTCTGTCTTTTTGAGATAGAGACCTTTGTGGCCAGTTGCTCGAAGACTTCACTATATAAGCCTACTTAAGAAGTCTCAGCTTGTATACTGAAGAAAAACAAAAAAAGAATCAATACTGGCTCCCTTTTGATGGTGTAATGTGTGTGATATCCATCAGTTGTGGAGTGCACACATCCATCAACAGGGGAACTCAACACATTCCAGAAGGTGCCTCACTTTTATAACTGCCCACCAGCAGCCCTCCTCAGAAGCCCAAGATTTCATTCTGTACACATGACTGAATTTTAGGCAAAAACATGACAACAGGGAGAGAGGATAAAACCCAAGAAAATGTCTCCTAAAGCCTTTTCCCAAGGCCCTTTGGTATGAAATACCAATGACACATCAGCTGTTATAACAGCTAATGTTTGTGTAAAATGAGCCTTGATCAAAGAGTGGTAAATAACATCTCTGTGAATATTGGCTTATGTTATTGCTTTCTATTCATTAGTTTCATTTTCTAATTCCTTGCTTCTAAAATCTCCCAAAGGTAAATATCTTCTCCTTTATAGCAGGGACATAATATTTTTTGGCTGCATCTTATACTGTAATGAAATCAAAGCCTTGTTGGGTCCTGCCACTCATATTTATGTAGCTCTGTGAATATGCCTCTGCCTTGTCTCTTCTTACTTGGGTCTAGTGTCATGTCCTAGCCTGGCATCCAGGGCTGTGCTTCTCCTGCTGACCATGGCACAGCTCATCCCTCTTCAGCTGAGCACTGCTGCCTTCATGGCTGCACCCTGAGCACATTTCATGGAAAAAATGCTGGAGGCACTCAGTGCTGCTGTGGGATTATGGGTGGTACAGAGCTGCCACTACATAGAAAATATGCAACACTTTCTTTACAGCCTGAGCTGGCACTCCCATGCTTTGCTGCCAGCACAGACTCCCCAGAGCTCCCTTGCTGCTGCAGTTGGTTTTCCTGACCACCCACAGAAATGTTGATAGGGTTGCAAAATCATTGATGTTTCTTGCTCTTAAGCAGCATGCTAAGCTCACAGGACTGAAAGATTTTTCTCTACTAAAGGCAAGACTTTGCCAGCATGAATACACACGTTTGAACCCACTCTGATACTGCTCAAACTGCATAAAACCCAACTCCCTATTCCTCTCTTTCTGCTCTCGTACGCAAAAAGCACCAAATGTAGAGCAGGAGTAAAACACTCCCACCTTCTCACTGGGATGCTGCTCTCAGGTCCTGTTCAGGGGCATCCTGTGGTCCATGTCTCAGGCAACTCAATGATTATCTGTTTTGAGCAAGCTCTAGCAACACTACTTCATCAGTCTGGCAACAGTTCATCAGTGCTGGGCTGTGTGCCCCCAGAAACAAGTCACTCTCCTCCTTCCCCTAGAAACTTTACCTAATTTCAAACCAAGGGAGTATCCAGGCTCAAGTCACCAAACCAAAGCATCGTAAGATATGACACCTTGCTGCAAGCACCAAAATTTCAGCAGCTCTCCAGGAAGGACAGCTTATATGAGTGGATCTGAATAATGTTTGGGATGGTCTGGCAGGGCTGCAGGCAGAGCACACAATGCATAGTGTCCCGCCAGCCCCCAAGCAAACTCCAGCTACATTCCAAGGGAGTAGCCTGATATTTACAACTGATTCGAACTGAAATTCAAATAGGAAAGACCATTCCAGGAGAACAGTCACCTCTCTTGGCTGCAGCCCTGCTTCCACAGACTTTGCAGATTACTCTGCCCTGCTCCAGACAGCAAACATTTCTGAGATGAAAAGCAAAGGAAAAAACATGCACCATGAGATCTGTGTAATGTTAAATAGAAATGGAATGCTGTTTGTATAGTAATTGCTAGAAGGCTTTTCAGACCTCTGAGGGTTTCTGGTCCCAGCCCCTACTCAGAGAAGGGCCATAGATAAAAAGAAAGGATTAGACACATCCCTGGGCTGTTAAGGTTCAAGCATATCTGTCCCTATGGCACCTGACACAAGTCTGGCATTCCTTGGCCATAAAGTTCCACTGGGGATCGAGGCATCGTTATGGGAAATGATGACATCCCAGCCTCTTTTCCAGCAGTACCTTTTCTCAGAATGTGTCACATGTTTTAACTTAAATGTTGATCACAAGTATAAAACAATGTAAACATCAGTCTGTGTGAAGTGTTTGCTCCAGTCTCCAACAACTGCTTCTTCTACAATCCAGAAACAAAACATCCAGCTTAGATCAGTGAGGGAAAAAAAAAATAAATAGAAGAAACAATGAGTAAGTCTTTTTCTACATCTAGGTTTTTTTCTGATTGCTGTTTGCCAGAGGACAGGTGAGATTTGCAGGCAGCCTGAGTGTCGTAGTTTGACGCTGATTTAAGTGCCACGCACACGAAATCCAATTATATGCATAAGGGGAATATGGATTTATTGAGGAAAACAGAAAGGAACTTCAGGGCAAAACAGGTGTACACTTAAAGAGTTGGAATATAAAGAAAAGTTTATTACTAACAGAATAAAAAATGAAAAAAAAAAAAGATAAATCAAAACAAACTTTTAAACACCTTTCTTTCCCAGTGCCTCCCTCTACCACAAACCTCTCACAGGTGGAAACAAAACAAAACCTGGAATTTGGTCCAGAGTTGCATTTTTAAAGAGTTTTTTTTATGCTTAAGGAAAAAAGGTTCTTCTGCTGTGCCATAGAATCTTCACAAACTAAAAGTCCGCCAAAAAAACAATCTCTTGAAGTGAAAAAAAATATCTCTCCCATGAAAACCTCGCAGTCTTCCCACACTGCCAAGTCATGGGCCACAGAAAAAAAACCCATGGGGTTTTTGTCTTTCAAGAATGAGTTGTCTCAGCCTCAAAGCAAAGATTCTCTGCTTTGAATCTTTAACAACTTCTCGCAACTCCTACGTGGCCTGGCCTGGGCCTCTCTTTAACAGCTTCCCACAGCTTCTGTATGGCCTGGTGTGGGCCGCTCTTTAAAATCACAGGCTGCACAAGAATATCCCATCCCCCCAAGTTTTTCAAATGGGTTAAAGTTTTTTTCTACAGCTTGCAGGAAGGATTTTTAATCTCCATGCCAGAAGTGCAACTGCACTCTTTTCCTGCCATCAGTTAGCTTCCATCCCACGTGGTCTCACCCTTCCCCTCTGTTTCTGACCTTGGAGTTGCCACGTTCAGCTTTGTCCCATGTGACTTTACTTTTGCTTTCTTCCTCGCTGACTTGAAAGAAAAGGTGTCCTTGTTGGCTGTGGCATGTGGTGTTTCTTCAGTTCAGCTCAGGCTGTGCTGGACACAGGGATGCCCTGCCGGCCCCACCAGCTCTGTGTGGTGTCTCAGTGACTTCAGATCACCTCGGCCACGCGGTCTCGGTTACACACTCCCTGCAGATGTAGGACAGCTCTCCCCTGGGGTGAGGGCCAGCCCTGCGCCGCCACTGCATGGCAGGGGGAGCCTGGCCCAAGCCCAGGCCCAGGGCCCTCTGCCTCCAGCCACCCCTTGCCCTTGGCCCTTGAGGCCAGAACAAAACAGGAACTTCCCCTCCTTGCCTTCTTTAAATATGCAATTGCAGAGGTGTTACCAGCCCTCTCATTGGGTTAGCAACTTATCTATCAAGCAAGTTTTCAACCTACCACGTTGAGCTTTAACTCAGTTCCCACAGGCTGCCTGTATCAGTTGGATATGCCAGCCCATGTCCTTGCAGAATGGTGGGTTTAAGGCATCCCTCAACCTGTCCAAAGGCAATATGGACGTTTCACTGGTTCCCTGGGTTCAGGTCAGTACTGATGAACTCCTTAGCTTCACATAACTCATTACCACTTTCTCTTGCATAATTTTCTCTCGTAATGACTGTCCATTTTCATACCTGTTAACTCTTTTAGAGCAGTCCATATGCATTGGGATACCCAAACTGCCTTCTAGGAGTAATTTCATCTGGACTGTGAACAATAAATGGCATATATCACAAACAAAACATGCCTAATAATCTTGGCATAGTGCTATGGGAAACAACATACCTACACACTGCACAGAGTATTTCTTGTGTTGTTACTGGAAAATACCAGATACTAACCATATATTTTCAGTCTAACACTTCACCAAGTAGAGAAGTCAAAGATGACAAGACCACCAATGAAAATAATCTCTTAAGAGATGAACAATTTGGGCACAAAACTCAATATCCAGCTACACTGACAGGGAAAGGTAGGTAAAATGCTTTCCTGTAGCCTCATCTCTTTGAGCCTGATACCTCTGCTGGAAATAAAACTATTCTCCTGCTGTATGGCACCAAAGGCTTGAAAATCCACCTGTTCTCTGGACCTCAGAAAACTTCACTCTTCTTACCTTCAGAGGGGCTGGAAAATGGATTTCACATTTGCACAATATGCACTTTGATCTAAGCATGACGCAAAAATGAAGATGCAAGTATTCCCTTTGCCTGTTACTTTGTGGTAATGTACTTGAGTGTTAAACAGAGAGCAGAGCAGGAAGAGACACAGCTGGCATTGCCTTATCTTTTCCTTTAAATGTCCTTGACTCCCCCATCCTTCCTGTCACCCAGGACTAGCTTTCTGCATTCTCTTTTTTAATACACTCTCCAAGACACGTTACAGTAAATGGCACCTTTTAATACTGAGCCAATTCCCTACAATTGGAAAGGGATGAGGTACCATTTCCCACCTGTTCTAACAGTTCCCTGTGGGACAGAAGGGTCAGAGAAGGGTCAGCCCTGCTCCTGCTCCTGTGCTGTCCAAAACATAGGAGCAGCAGCATCTCCTTTTCTGTACAAAACTCAAGCTTCAAAACCCAAAACAGGGAAAAGATGAAGAATAGGACCAAACCCACAACATGCCCATGATTTGTGACTGTGACATGGAAGACAAGAGAAAAAAAAGGCACAAAAGAAAGTTGATGAGCAATCCTGGGAGCAGCAGCCCCCTCCTATGTGCACACTGCACTCCCATCTTCCCCAGCCTATTTTATAGAGTAATCAAAGGATATTCTGAGCCTCTCAAAATGCCATCAACCCTCATTGAGAATGAAATAGAGCACATCTCCATCGAAGCCTTTACAGCAGTAATCATTGCCGCATGCTGGCCTGAACAGGGAGCTCTTACAGACAAAGATGGGTTTTAAAAATAAAATAAAAAAGCCTTCCTAAAATCTGAATAGAATCTTGATGATAATCTCCCAATTTTATTATGCAAGGGGGAAAAGAAACCCATAATTGTGCACTCTTGGTCTCTTATAGCAAAGAATAGGCTTCTTGATGAAATGCTGAGTTGATTTAGAGCAGGGCTGAGGTTCTGGTGGCAGTAATAGTCTAAGAGAACAAACCATCCAGCTGATTTGGATAAAATAATCATTTTTCTACATTTTAAATCTACACTTCATCTGTGCCTCCTCCCACTTCTCCCAACTGCATCTTTTGGAGAGGTTTTTTTTAGCTTTGAAAATTATTTTCCCCTCCCCTCATGCAGCATTCAACAAGAAAGACTCTTTACTCTGGCTAACAAAGGGCGATTTTTAGGCTGTATTGGCATTTAGCTCCATTGCATCTATGTTTAGAAAGTACAGTATTTAGTATTTATTTTACAGGATGCTCCGTACACCTCCTGCCACCCAGGAGTCCTCCCAAAGCATTATGCCAGGAGTCCCACTGCCCTGGGACACTGAGCACTCTCCCACCTTGGGGGCCAGACAGGTGTTTAGCGGCAATTCCCTGCAGCTCCACCTGGTAAACTTCCAAATCATGTCCCCTTGTATTTTACAGGTGTTTTTACTATTTTTAGAAAACCACAAATAGTGTTACTCACAAATGGATGTTTTCCACTAACAATTTCACAGAAGGAAAATTTTCTCCAAGCTGTCATAATTATTTCCTGACTCTCAGTCCACTTTTCCATCTACTGAATTATGTAGAGTTGTTTAGCTTGCTGTTTCCCAAGAATGCCTCATCAGTGTAGTGTAAAAATATTTATTACTTACTCTTTTTTATATCTATTGACTTTTTCTTTTCAGAAGAGAAAAGAAAATGGATCAGCTGTGAGCTCTCTTTACTGTTAACACTGCCAGCAGCTATTCATGGATTAAGCAGGTGCTGCCTGATTTTAAACCAGTTTATATTAAAGCTCAATGAATTTACATGTCCTGCATCAAGGATGGAAACAGTGTACAGCTACCGATTCCACCAAGCTTGCAGAAAATAGTATGAGGTGCTGATTTTGTTATTAAACCCATATTACAATTTATAGAAACCAAAATGCCATCCAACACTTTAGGAAAGTCTCTAACTCTTTATGGCTGACTCTAAAGCTATATGCCTGAATACAGAAGACTGAATGTGACAGAAAATAGCTAATGCATTAAAAAAGTCCTGTTTTAAGGAACTTCCCTGCAAAACCAAGGCAATTTGACCAGTTGGTCCTGATAATCAGTTCAGGCTGAGAAGGGTTTACTCCTTGAGAGATCTCACTGATTTCAGCCAGCCTGGCTGCAAAACAAGAAACTAACTGTCATAAAGCATTTTCAAAGAATTCTCTGTGAAGACCCAGGAATCGTCTATTCCATTTGAGTCATCTGTAGGAATTTTCTTCCTTTCTCCTCTGGCAAACCAAGCACATTTTTAAAAGGTATTTAAATACACCTGTTCTAGATGCTCATATTTTGTAAGAACCTTTCCTTTTTTACATAAGTTATTAAGACCAAAATAATTTTTAATGTAATATATTTTATATTGTATTTTTGCATGCTTATTCTCACTACTTCTTCACCCTGAGCAATGAAATGAGGCTGACTAGAATTAGTCTTGGTTCACCTCCTGCTTTTTATGGACAAGGTTTGCCTGGTGCTATCCACACTTCCAACAAAAACTAGAAACAGACCCAGAAGAGTTTTCCAGAAGAAAAAGGTAAATAGGTAAAATACTTGTGATGGTCTGCCAGACACTAAGTAAACACTAACAGCTCTTGGGAAGTGCTTAATGCAAAAGGCAGAGCAGAACAGACAGGAGCATCCTACCACCAGAATGTCATTAAAACTTAGGAAAGCAGAAAATGGGCATGGGAGATCTTGAAAGGTGGTTTGGTGGACTTTCAGAATTACCCTAAATGTCTGAAGGCAGTAAATGCAGCCAGTTGCATAGACTTTCCTAGGAAAACACATGAAATGTAGTATTTAGCGAAAGACGTACAGAAGGGCTTCACACAAACTTCTTTAAGTAATCTCGCAGTTTTAAGGAAGCAAGAGAGCTAATAAGAGTTACTCAGTGTAATCATCAGAAATGCTATGAAATGCTTTGAATCAATGTCTAGTTTGTTTACTAGACCATCTGTTCTGGCATTGAAGATTTTATTGCCACACTTGCATAAGGAAGTGACAGATGCAAAAAGATTTTCAGAAAGTTTTTAATCACCTTTTAAGGAGCAGCAATTAAAGAAATGGGATAGAATTAACTAAAGAAGACCACAACCTGACAGACTGCCCTAAGAGGTATCAAATTTAGGGAAAGATTGGTCATATTATTTTTGGGAAGATACTGCAGGAGAAAGGTGTCAAATACCACAAACAAACAAACAAAAAAGACATCTGTGTTGTCATCATTTAACAGCAAATACATACAAGTCGTAATATCCTGTTTAGCCTTTTAAGCAGAAGAATCAGAGAATCACAGAATATCCTGAATTGGAAGGGACTCACAAGGATCATTGAGTCCAGCTCCTGGCCCAGCACAAGACACCCCAAGAATCACACCACTATAACCAGAGATTTCTAAGAGCTGGCAGCTCCTTAAATCTAGCACAAAAAAATGTGCATGGCAGACAGGAACAGGATCCAAACACTGCTAAAGAGTCAGCATAAACTGCCCGGTGAGACTTTTCTACACTGGGATGTATTTTCCATCCCCCTTGATACAATCAAGACAATCTTTCTAAAAGACAAACTCCACCTCAAACAGAATTTCTGCTCTTGATGCAGAAATTAAGAGACAAGAGATCTGGTTTATGCTATGCCAGAAGGTTGGACAAAATGCTTTTAATGGCCCCATGTAGCCCGGAGATCTTTTCACATACATTTTGGATTAACTTCAAGGTGAAGCAGTTTTACTGCCATCAGTCCCATGTGGCCAGGACACACCTGGAGAAGTGACTTGGGCAGGAACAATTAATTGCCTTCTCTTCCAGGAAAAGAAATGGGGACCAGGTGCTACTAAAGCCCTGGACACAAGAGGAATCATGGTCAAACCACAACCCCCTCCTGCTTTGCCAAGGGACAAGGATGCTGCACTACCAGACCTAAGGCCACACCAGGACCGCTGCAGTGGCACACCAGATACTGCTCAGAGAATTGGCTTCCCACAGTCCACTTTAGCCAAGCAGGATAGTCTCCACGGACATAGGGATTAGACATCTCTTAAAAAAAATTCTTGATATTTAATTGCAGGGTTGGCAGGTGCTTCCATGATATACAGTGTATGGAATAAAATTACAGGCACAGTATCAGTGAGCAATAAATGGTATAGACAGTTTTCAGCAGGAATTAGCCAAGGATTGAGAGCAAAAAGCATTGTGGGGGACACAGAGTGCTTGCTGTATTAGCATTATCTCTGCACACACAGGACAGTACTCGTTACAAACACCTGAATGAATCACCTAATGGATGTGAATGCAGGACACTCGAGCACTAGCTGGGGTCCTGTACTCATGGAAACATTGCTGAGGATTCAGCTTATCTCTCAGAAGCACAGAGCTTCTAAAACTTTATTTTTCTAGAGTATCTCTAGATAGTGGAAAATAAAAACTGGAAAAAGTGAAAGAGATAGAATTGCAACTGAAGAGTTTCAGATCCAATGAAAAAATTCAATTTACCTTAGGATGCTAATTTTTATTTAAAAGCTGCAGCAGTCTCAGAGTGGACTTTACAACAGAAGCTACTGTTAAGGGTCAGAGCCTATGCAGTGCTCTGCTCCCAGCAGCACAGTTAGGTCCCAAGGACATCCTAGCAGGGAGCTAGTGTGGATGTGATGGAAATGCTGAAGCTGGTCTGAACCTTGAAGCTTCATCAATTTCTATAACTCCTGGAGGAAGAAGGATGTGTGATTTCCCAGGGAGCTGGCAACTGCCTGGAAGCCTTTCCTATCTTCAGTCTTCTATCCATGGGCTGCAGCACTGCAGTGTTAATGCACATCCAAATAGCTGTTTTCCTCCCATGGATGGGAGTGTTTTTCACAAACCTCATCCAATGGTGCCTCTCCCAGGCAAGAAGCTGCAAGGATTTAGACTTGAGACCATTGCAGAGAAACTTAAGGGCTTTCCTGAGAAATTAAATACTCCTGTTCTTCCTTCATTCCTTGACTTCAAAGCCTACGTGTTACAAGGTTCATGATCTCCTTGCTTTCTTCCTGCCCACTTCTGGCCCCATGGAGCCATGCTGCTGGAACATTCAACCAACCTTGTCAGCACAGAGAAGGAGCACAGTGCCCTGACTGATTCCTTGGCCACTAAAACTGCCATTGGAACAGCTAAGGTGGGAAATACAGTATCCTTCATGCTTCTTATCCCTGAAAATGACATGGAGATCATGTAGCACTTGTCTGTGTGTTTTCCTTCACCAAAATGCCTTACAATCTCCCCATAAAATGCAGTTTGCCAAACACAGTGAACACAAACTACCTAAGTTGTATCTGTTCATTTGGCATCCACGGCTGCAGCAGCACCATAATGAGTTTGTGCAATATCAAGACACACTACGCTAAACAAGCATAAATCAGAGACTATCCAAAGGAAACACCAAGACAGAATCAGAGGAGCGCAGATAGAGAGCTCTGACAGCATTTCAATTCAGTGTGATTCCTGTACTGAACTATGCACAGCAAATGCACTATTACCTTAAAGGAGCAACTGTGTTTTGTTTAAATCAATCTTCCCTAAAAGAATAGTTAACATACTTAGAAACTGTGTGCTTCACAAAGTCAACAGAGATGTATGTGGCTTTCTGCACACAGGTATTACCTCCAGAAAACACCTCTCTGCAAAGGAAACCAGGAACGCTCTGATGGTGCAGGGCTTCCAGCTTGGCCCTCTCTGATGTCTCTGTCTGATCTGGGTCAGACAACTTGGCTCACAAACTGAAAACTTTTGACAAAGGGTAATTCCAGGTTTGTACAATGCCAGTGAAAAACTCCCAGCAGTAGGAGCTACTGAATGGAGGATACAGTCTTGCTACTGTCATATAACTGAATTGCAAAGCAAAGCTCCGACTGTCTTTAGTGGTACAAGATCACAGTTTCAAACCAAGATGGGAAACTGTGAGCTGAGGAAAGGAGATGTCACATCAACAATGTGATGGAGTCTCTCTGTATGGCAAAAATAAGGCCCGTGGACTCTTTCTGCTGACTTCAAAGGGATCACATGTGTGCAAGGAGCTGCAATGGTGTCCTTTGAAGCTGGGAAAAGCTTTGTGAAAGTTATTTGAATTTTCATATAATAACAACAACACCAGTAATAATACCACCACCACCACCACTAATGATAATAATAAAAATAAATGCCTGTGTTTTCATTCCATGAATATCCCAGTGACCATGTTGGTTTCCAAAATAATATTTTGTAAATAAACCTTTCAGAATATTAACAATAGGATTTTTATTGGAATTCTCTCAGCTCTAGTGAGCTCCTCAGCTGGGCTGGTACCAAAGACAGACGGCAAAAGGAACTGTTGAGAAAGCAAGTACATTTTTCTACTAAGCCTTTTCCCTTTGGATGTGTCCCAGTGTTTCCAGCAAATATGGGAGTGAGATGAATATAACAAACTCAATATATCAGACTCTGCCCTCTCAGCCCTGAGTTGGTGTAAATGGCAGTACCCCACTGTGTCAAACTAAGCTCCACTGATTTACATCCCTGTGACAGTGAGCACCTTCCAAAGGTAATTGCTGTCTTTCTCTTCTTTCCTCAGAAGTTGGCAGGAAAGGAAACAGAACTCCTCCAGAGACAGCTAGTAGTAAACCTGACTTACTTCAAATCACCATCAATTAACTCTTGTAGCCATAAAAAGAAAGTTTCTCACTTACTGCTAAATCATGCATCATCCCCACTTCACTGTCTTTCAGTGATGCAGGAGAAATGCTACATGAATCCAGACATCTTCTATTTCCTTGCCTTTAAAACAGCAGCCACTTCCTTTCAAACTGACTATTAAGATCAGATTTTGTCTTATTCCCAGAAAGCACTGATTTCCTCAGGAGAGGGTAAGGAGCTTCCTGAAGGGTAGGGTTAGAGCATGTGTCAGAGACTGAAATATTATAGTTTATGAGTGAAACATTTTTTCTGTTTTAAAACTGTGTTACAAAAAACTGCAAAGAAGAGCACCACACCCTACATGGCACAAAACCCTGAGGCACCAAACTGCCAGCTGATGAAGATAACAACTCAAAGCCAGGGGACTTTCACAAGAACACAAAACCTAACACCTTCCACAGCCCCAGACTATCAGCTGCTCGCATGAAGGGCGGGGGGAGAAGAGGCTTTGGGTGTGTTGGAACTGCCCAGCCTCCACCGGAGTCCAGCTGAGGGGTTCCCTCCTGGAGGGCGGGGAGAGAAACTTATCCACAGCAGAAGGGGTGACATGCCCAAGCACAGGGGTCCCCCCAAAGCAGCCCTCAGACCCTGCACCAGAGCACCAGAGCTGACGCAACAGACCCCCAGTGTCGCAAGGGACAGTGTCTGAAGCTAGCCCCTGCAAGGGAGGCACATGGGTGTTCCCATGGCTCAAAACGTGTATTAATCCACGGGACTCTGTTCTCGCCCCGGCGTGTGGCATGGCATGTATGTAGCAGCATGTAGTGTACGTGGCAGCATGTAGCTCCATGGCCATGGCACCGACGGCCAGAGACGGCAGCAAGACCAGATGTAGGAGAGTGATGAGTCATCCAGACTCTTGGATGGGTGATACGCATTCCATCTAACCCTTGTCACCTCTTCCTGTCCCCCCCGCACAGTTGTTTTTCTATCTTTCTTTCTTTCTTTCTTTNTTTTTTAACATTTTATGGCGTAGTCAGCAGGATGCCCGAAACTGAGAGTGTTGCTTCCAAAAAATCAATGAATTACTGATGGCACCAGAACAAGGTACCTTTCTGCTTTTTCTAACACCTCTCTACCTTTCTTACTCTCTCTTACTCCTTGAAAGATATTTTTTAAGGATTGTCCCTCCAGAGAGACTACTCCGCTGTCTGTAACTTTGTTTCGTTTGGTAAAGTAATTTTGCGGCTTGTAACTTTGGTACAGCACTAGGTGCTCTTGGGGTGTAAAGGAGTAGGACCTTGAAAAATATTTTTTAAGGATTGTCACTCGAGAGACAGACTACTCCGGTGTTTGTAACTTTGTTTGGTTTGGTGTCTAGGAGGTACCTTCCCAGAGAGAGGGGTGAAACTTTGGTAAATTTGCATTACGCGTGGCAGCCTCTGGGAATGATCACCCCGAAATGTGTGGTAAAATGTAGAGCAGAAGCTTTGTTTCTTTTGTTAACTGAATTTGGTGCCAGTTGTCTTCTGCAGACATAGTCTGCGCACTGAGAATGGTTGCTTTAACATCCAAAGCCACCAACCGGCTGCAGGCAGAGCCATCAGCCTGATGCTGAAACTTGATTGTCAAGTCCAAAGAAAGCTTTGGAATGCAAATGACGGGGAATTTTACAGGAGAAAAAACTGTGAAGTTTTGAACCTTTAACATTCTCTGAAATGTGATCTAAAGCAGCAATCAGACCAAGAAGTAAAACCTGGCAAGGGTCAGAAAATTACTACCAAATAAAAATTTGGCCTCAAACCTGGCAAAATTGAAATCCAATTCATAAAATGTAGTGAAACACCAAAAAAGGCTGGGTGAATAAAAGGAGCAAATGTTATCTGCAAAACTGGTAAGACCAGCCAACTGCTCCAGGCAGAAATGCCCTGAAACAAAGGGGAGAGGAAAAGGCAGTTTGAATACCTGAATCACTCTCCACAGAACATCAAATCAATTGGAAAAGATCTCACTGATAAAACAACAACAACAACAACAACAACAACAACAACAACAACAACAACAACAACAACAACAACAACAACAACAACAACAACAACAACAACAACAACAACAAAAAACAACAAAAAACCAAAAAAAAAAAACACCAAAAAAAAATCAAAAAACAAACTGTGGGACAGACCATGAAACCTAAATAACAAATTGATGCAATTAACAACTTGTTCTACACAGGCATATTTTGTATGGGAAGTTTCTTTTCTCTTTGTAGGAATTCCAAACACCCCTGCACTGAAAAGAGAATGGATTTGAAAGCAGCAAAACAGCAAAGCAGCACATCTCACACCCAAGACATGATAACCATCTCTTCATTTTAAGACAGCTGTGTAAGAACCAATGGAATTTTTAAAATTGTCATCCTGACTGCTTGCCTTGTCAATTAATTTGTTAATGCTTGTAATTTGTTTGTCTTTGCATTGCAAGGAAATCAAATTGATTTTATATATTGTTAAGTTTGAGTTCTTCTGCCAAGATAGTGTGGCAAAAAGTCATATGAATGTATAATTCTGTTTGTTTGTCTTTGAAAGTTGGTACAAGAACATATACATATATGAAATCATACATATATGTATTGACTTTCCCAATTCTGCCTCAAAATCATTATAATTTGGCTTTTTTTTTCTCAAAAGTTATCAATTAATGAACTAAAGAATTCTAACGGAATAAGAAACAACCTTTTACCAACTCTTAAACCCACTTAAACATCTTTAATGTACTGTTAAGTTTCCTATGTCCACGAACATTTTTTAATTCTACCTCACTTCTTTTAATCATGCTACTAAAGTTCAAAAAGAAAAAATTCCTTAGTTATACAACTAAAATTAACTCCTTTTTTTCCTTTTCTTTTTTTATTTTATTTTTAATTCCACCAATGTATAATCTATTCTCTGAAAAATGGAACATAGCCCTGATGTAAAACTGTTTGCATGAAAATCTTTTATATGAAAATGTTTTTATATTTTGTGAATTTGATATGATAAAAGCTGATTTTTTTTTTTTTTTTTCTTCACAGACTTACCCAGCGGAACAGAAATGTTTCCAGCAAAATTAACAAACATATTCGCATTTGTTCCGGGGTGATAAGAGCTGAAGATCTCCTGGAAACTTGACTCATTGATACAGGTTAATAAGTGGGGATACCTCCCCAGAAAGGAATTTAAAAATGAAAGCGTGCTGTGTAACTCTATGATCAATTTTGAAACATATTAAGTCAAAATCCCTCATACCCACTCTCCCATAAAGAAAACTGATCTTTGGGTTCACGGGGTGGGAGACACCTACTAATAAGCATTAGATTAATGATTGCAATTGAATTTGCCTTTTTGATGATGGAATAACTCTTGTATTACTTGCATTTCTTCTTCTTCTATCTTTTCTCTTACTAACCACTCTACATATCACCCACTGTGGGCAACCCACAAACTGAAGAAACATCAGAAGAAAATGTTTAACTCACAGGGTGGATTGTCAGAGACTGAAATATTATAGTTTTATAAGTTAAACATTTTTTCCACTTTTAAAACTGTGTTACAAAAGCTGCAAAGAAGAGTACCACACCCCGTGTGGATTGAGGCAGTATACTGCCCGCTGATGAAGATAACAACTGAGAGCCAGGGGACTTTCACAAGAACACAAAACTTAACACCTTCCACAACCCAAGGCTATCAGCCTGTGCAGACCCTGGCATGAACGGTGGGGGAGAGAAGAGGCTTTGGGTGTGTTCTAACTGCCCAGCCCCACTGCACCAGAGCCCA
This sequence comes from Vireo altiloquus, assembly GCA_013396875.1. NCBI lineage: Eukaryota > Metazoa > Chordata > Aves > Passeriformes > Vireonidae > Vireo > Vireo altiloquus. The sequence goes on from VZRF01008872.1 coordinate 176,662, forward strand.
GCTGAGTGAGATTTTATCCACAGCAGAAGGGGTGACATCCCCAGCACAGGGGCCCCCCCAAAAGCAGCCCCCAGACCCTGCACCAGAGCACCAGAGATGATGCAACAGACCCCCAGTGTTGCAAGGAACGGTGTCTGAAGCTAGCACCTGCACGGGAAGAACACGGGCGTTCCCACCTGGCTCAAAATGGGACTCTGTACTCGCCCCGGTGTGTTGTGTGCCATGCCATGCCGTGGCGTGTGGCAGCATGTAGCTGCATGGCCATGGCACCAACAGGGACCTTCACCAGCAGCAAGACCAGATGTAGGAGAGTGATGAGTCATCCAGACTCTTGGATGGGTGATATGCATTCCATCTAACCCTTGTCACCTCTTCCTGTCCCCCCTGCACAGTTCTTTTTCTATCTCTTTCTTTCTTTCTTTTTTTCTATCTCTTTCTTTCTTTCTTTTTTTCTTTCCTTCTCTCTGCCTCTTTCACTATTAAATAAAAAACACCAATTTTTTGGCAACAACATTTAATCTCGTTTGATTTTAATCTCTTTTAATTTAGAATCTTATAAGTTCTTTCCAGTTTATGCACAGACTCTTAGCTTTCTTGGCTTTTCTGAGCTTAAACTGGTTTTTAACAGCATGGACACTGACTCAAATTATACACTCTTGGCTTTTTCACTCACCTCTTCCCTGTCCCACATGGTGTACTCAGTTCACACCTGGGCATGAATTTGGAACTACCTCAGCTAAGGATAAATGTCCAAAAGGTGTCTAAACCATGAGGAATAAACACCAGCATTTCAAAGAAAGTATACTTAGTTTTTAAACTGTGACCAAAAGGAGCCTGGGAAGAAAACAAGTCCCTAATTAAAACACACCTGATGCCCGTGTGAATGCCCTCACATCAGTAATGTATTTCAACATCTCTTAGTTATGTGAGAAGGGGTGGCAACTGAACTGTTAAAAAGCTGAAGCCAAGCACAAGAACAGGCAGAGGTCAGAGGCTGAGGAGGGGAAACAGATTCCAGACATCTGACTTAGCTTCTCACCTGCAGCAGGGCACAGACATGTAGGACAAGATTCAACATACCACAGCTTGCACAGCAGGTCTGAGACTGCTCTGCAGCTGTCAGGAGTTAGTGGATAGAGAAAGACATCTCCAGAAAGTAACTTATCCTACTGGAAATGCCCAAGGCAGGCAGCAATGTTCACCCATGCTACTCCAGTGACATGAAATGAAGTCTGGGGAAAGAGCTTAGATTGTATCCCTATCCCTTAGATGGCTGGGGTTCTGTGAGCTGAATTCTCCCCAGACACTCTCTGTGCCTCACGTCCCCATGTACAATGAAGAGCATTTCCTCCCCTGACAGGGAGGGTGCAAAGATCAGCCTGCCAATATCTGCCATGTGCTCAACACAAACACACGGTTGGGAAGGGGGGCTGTGAAAACATTGCATGCAAACAGGAAAAGGGGCTGGGCTGGAAATCTGGCTCCAGACACAAAAGCAACATTATCTGTATATTCCAGCTGCCCTCAGTTACATCACTGCCAACCCTGCCAAGACAACAGGATGGCAGGGATGGGAGTACCAGAGCTGTGCACTTCCTGGCCACGTCACAGTGCAGAAACAACACTGCTTGCCTTCAGGAGCCTCAGCTGTGCTTTCAGGACAGGCAGCTCAAGTTGACCCTTTGTTCACTCAAAGCTGGGCTATTAATTTAGAATTCACTGAGGCACGATGAACAGGCAGCATAGTGACAACATTTTTATAGCCACTCTCCTTACCAATGGGAGCTTGTAATTCCCAAGGCAGTGCTGGGAATTGTTTGATTGGTGTACTTAAATCTCCACCCGTGCTTTTATAATAACCAGTATTTTCTGTCAGAGCTTGCTCTTACCCTGTTGGAATCAATTCTTGTCCTGGAGGTGTAGATGGGAGGAGGAATGTTGAAGGCTTGAGGAACAAGATACTCTTCAGCATCCATCATATCTTCCAGGTCTTCCTCATCAAGAAGATTTTGGAAGAACTTGCTGTCATTTGGGCTTGGGAGCTTCATACGATCATCTCCCTAAACAGATTGTATTGAGAGAAGAAAAATGTCAAAAGATAGATTGATTTCCCAAAGAGAAAATTTCAGCTCTCCTAATGTCCTGGCAGCCAAGCTGCAGGGACCACACATGCTGCTTTGTTTGTTCAAAAGCACTGTATCCACATAATTTTTTTTTTTTTTTTTTAAAAACCCCTGTTTCCACATAATTTTTTTTTTTTTTTTTTTTTTTACTGGGAATATGATGACAAAAAGGGAGTAAATGCATGACTCAGCCAAAACCATTTTTTTGGCATTCTTGTGATTGAGCTTTTATTCTTTCTTCTCTCTTTTTCCCATACAAGATCAGTTTCTGACCCAAGTTCTGACATATTTTGTGAACTATCTCAGCTGTTTGGACTCAAAAAGGAGGGGTGGGGAATAACAAGGAAACTGTTGTGTCTGGATGTTTGCTTATTTTAATTTGTGCTTAATGGGACTTAGAGGGTAAATTTCTCTCCCATCCATACGGAAAGTTCTGCAGAATGTAAGAGAGCTGAAAACAACAAAAATCAAACCAGGGAAACAACAGTGCCTTGAAATAACACCCACAAGCTGGAGAGGCAAATCTGGGCTGCACTTTGTTCGTGCCACAAAACATTGCAAAAGGCAGCCCATGCCACAAAAACCTATAGAAACAATGCTAAACTCCACTGGCTGGCTGGAGAGTAGCCTCCCACTCAAGAATTATTATGCCACATGTGGAATCCAGCAGAAAATGATGGCTGTGCTGTGGGGTGCATTACCCATTTAAAAGCTCAACAGCAAGTCTGCCATTTTTGATTGCACCTGGAAGGGATGGGGAGTGGGGATGACAGAGGTACCAGTGCAACGCAGTGACCCTGGTTTCTCCTCCAGGAGCTCATATTGTCTGCAAGGAGCACTGGAGAGAAACCTCACAGGATGAAACACACATCAGACCATGCAACAGGGAAGGGAAGGGTGGGGGGGAGAAACGGAGGAAAGAGATATTTGGAATAAGGAAATATGTCCTACCTAACAAAGTCATTTAATCAGACTGATTTTTCCAGAATCAGCTGAACTTACAGTTTACCACACTGGGGAATACTGCAAGAGGAATTCCACATTCAGCACCAAAAACCCTCTTGACTAGTATTTCACTTTCCAAGCACATTTTCCTTTTGCTGAAGCTGAAGGAGAGCAGGATAATTCAGTGTGCAGGAACACACCACAAGTCACAGCTTGTGGCAGCTCTTGTTGCCAGCTTCACTGGCAGCTCCACCCAGTGAAATCAAACACCTCACTGTGGTACTAGCACTAGACCCACTTGGGAGACATGAAGTGGCACTGTCTGTACTTCTGGAGGCTCTTCCACTAGGAATTCTTACGTCAGTACGAAGCTGAGGATCAGCACCTCTGCCCTGTGCTCCATGATGTGGAGCAGATACAGCATGAGATAGAGCATGACAATCATTACCTGGATCAAGCTGTTCCCATGCTCTGGTTTCTGGTGTTTTACCATCACCTCACTTTTAAGTTTTCATTTTCCTTTGAACTGCTCACAAACCAGGCCCTTATCTAAGAACCTTATGCTTTCTGTGCCTTAAGTCTTGAGCTGTAACAAACACATGCAGAAGTCTAGGCTGCCACAGAATTAGGAAAGGACACATGCCTGTACTCAGGCACACACAGCTCCTGCTGCCACAGGGCAGTTTCATGCAATAAACTCATGAAGGATGAACCCTCCACAGCCCTGTCACAGGGATGTGAAGCCTCCAGAGCCCCAGAGCTTAAGGAGAACAGAGAGGGAAGCTCCTCCCTAGCATTAGAGGTACGAGTGTGATACAACTTGCTGTATTCGAAGAAACTTTCATGTTTCGGCTGTGAAAAGAAACTTGCTTGTGATCTCAGCAGTGCAGGGAAAAGATTCAGCCTAATCAATTTTAGAACCAAGGAAGTCCGTGGTCTAAATATAGATCCTCTGTCTGCCTAGGGACAAAACTTGTCCCCAGTTTCATGAGGGCATGCAAAGCACTGAGCAGCTTGCAAAGCCAGCGGTTATATATGTGCTCATAAACATGAGCTTAGAAAATTAATTTCAGATTGTTGTATTATTATTATTTTTGAGATACTGACACTGCCCATTCTACTTCATGCTTATGTAACACTGGTCACTGTTTGCTTTAGGTTCAAGAGCACCTTGAACTTCAAAAGATTCAAAGGCAATGCCCCTAACAGTTGGGTGTCGCAAACAAAATTCTTTTTCCCACTCCTGTGATTCGGCAGGGTTGCTTACCTGAATTACCAGGTATCTCTGAGGGTCTCGAGCCATTCTAGAGAATTCAGCAGCCAGCTCCTTGAATTTTGGCCGACTGTCAGCATCAATCATCCAGCCTGGATGAAAGAGAAGAAAGAAAATGGTTTAAGTGTCAAGGGAGGAAATAATTCAGTTTTTTTAAATGCACAAGTTTGAAGTCCTTTATAACTCTGGCCCAAAGAAAAGTTGCAATAAAAACCCAGAAGAATGGAAAGTTAGAATTCTATGATGCTTAAAATGGAAAACACCTGGTTTTGGCCAGACTATATTGTTCATTACTGGGTGGAATTTTTCTTAATTTGCTGGGCTCCTCTCTGTCCCAGAGACAGCAATGCCACATTGCAATTTTCTCATCTTGCATATTCAGATATCAGCACTGACTGTCTTTTTTTAAGGATGTGTCCTACCAGAAGAGACATTTTTGCACTCTACCAAGCCCTTGCATGATTTAATTTCCACACCTCCATGCACAGTACAACTGTTTTCAGAAGATACTTAATTTACTTCTTCTAGTTTTCCTTCCTTTTTTTTTTTTTCCCAGGGCTTTTGTGTACAAAGCAAAAGGGAAAGGAGTATATATGATGGATGAGATGTCTGTATGTTAATCTCACTTAAATTAAGCCAGAAATATCAGAGAGATATTTATAATGCTTTTTAAATTAGAAGCATAACCTTGGAGGATACTGTCATTAGTAGAAGTATCTTGGAGATAAAAAAGTTGGAAGAAACCATGTGCAGACTGTTTTCTTTTTTTTACTATAGTAAAAATATTCATAAATTTTTGTACTGGACTAAGAATGATAAAAAATAATCCTCTCTGTAGCATTTCTTCTACTAAATTTACTTCTCATTATTACTATTGCAATTATTATTCTTGCTACTAACAATAAAACATTTGTGATATCTTTCCTTATTATTTGGAAATGGGATTTCTCCTCACGACTTTCACTGGCTGGGTATACATGTGCCATAATTATGTTTAATACTATCCTTCTTACATCAGAATCAATTGTCATGGAAATGACAAGGGTTTACAATAACAATCATACAATTTTGACTTCACAGCAAGTATATGAGATAACATCTGACAGTAATAAGAAGCTGAGCTAACTTGACTCTTCATGGCTAACAATTGTAAAACTGAAAAAGATATGCAGGCAGTATTTAAATGGAATTTACAGTATTTTGGGAAGCTTTTGTTTTGCAGCAGCAGCTTTTGCCCTGTTTCCCAGTTCTGTCAGAGACTACCCATGCAAATGTTCTAAACCAGTGTCCCTCTTGCAGCGAGCACAGCAGTATTAAAAGTGACAATTCCTTACACTTCACCATCACCATATAAACATCAATAGTGCAGATTGGGGGCTGGGGCAGCCGCTCTCCCTTCTCCAAGAGGTCGGGGATCTCTCGAGTTGGGATTCCATCATATGGCTTCCCACCAAAGGTCATCAGTTCCCAGATGGTGACTCCTAAGCAGAAGAAAGAGTGTCAGTGTTTGAGGTCACACTACTCAGATTCCCTCACAGTCTCTCACAGCAGAGTATCCTGGCCTGGTTCTGGACTGCAATCTCTTCTTTTTCACCAGTGCCTGGAAAAACAGTGCCTGAAGTTTGGACTGGGGGGACAGGAGGAATTGAGCAAGTAGCTACAGAGTGCTTAGCTGCCATCTGGGCTTAAACCATGACAGTCTGCCACTTAAAAACACTGGAAAATGGTGAAACAGCACTTTGTGGTAATCTTCAAAAGCAACTTCCCTCATTCTTTTTTTTTTTTTTTTTGCTGGCCAGCCTTCGCGAACGAAGATCCGAGGAAGGTCTCTTTTTTCTCCTTTCAGACCTTCCAGCCTGCGCACTGGATTTTTTAGGTGAGACACAGGGTGCGCAGATCTGAGCCCACCCTTTAATCCCGAGGTTCAATCTGCCGGGCCAAAGCGAGTCTTGGACAGTGGCAGCGAAGTCCTCCTCAGGACGTAGGCGGATTGCCCCCTTGCAGGGCTAACGAGCTCTGCCTGCCCGGGGAGTATCCCCAACCGGGAATCGAACCCAGGCCCCGGCAATTACTGTGCCGTATCCTTAACCACTACACCACCGGGGCTCCCCCTCATTCTTATTGGTGTAAGAAATGGTGTGATAGACCAGAAGCACACAAGAAAGATCTGAGACAAATGAAGGGTGGTAAATGGGTGCAATAACAAAGGAATGCACCACGCTCTTTTATCAAAAAGGGAAATGAATGGTTGACATACTCTATTATTTTAAGAGGAAAAAGCACAGATGTTCCCTAACTTAGAGCATCAATTTCCCACAAAGGTATACCACTGAGTAACATTAGGTCATTGGGTTTGCCTTGTAAGTCATTCACAGCCACTGCTATTATTTTTTCTCTCAAAACACCTTATGGATTTGAGTTTATGATAGTGCTGTGCTACAAACCCAAGATTCCCTTTTTAAAAAGCCATAGGATTTGCTTCAGCTTTGGAGCTAGAAATAAAGATCATATATCATAAGTAAAAGAATTTGTGCCCAAAAAGAATCTTAAATATTGAAAATGCTGCTCTCACATCATTTTCTTTAACTTTTATTTGTACTGCAAAGGTCATTTTAAGCACACCTCCAGATCAGTACCATATTTTGACAGCTGTCATGCTAATGTGAAAAGTGATGGGCAAAATTACCACGTGAGTAAACCACATTTATTTCACCCTCATTCATCTCCTTGTTGATATTAAATAAATATAACTTGTCAGTTGTTTATGGACTTTTCCTTTCTGCTCATAGATATTCTGAGCTTCCTGCATTTAAATTAATTTCATAAATGAAGGCATATTTTTTCCTGAGTGATCCAAGGTATACTGAATTTGAAGAGAAAGAGCAGCTTTAAAAGATCAGTTGAACTCTCCCAGGCTTTTCTCAGCTGACTAGAAGAGGACAGCTACCCAGCCACAGCAAACAGTGTCTTTTGCTGCTACCCACAGGTAAAAGTGAGTAATGAATAGAGCTGTACACCCTTTTGGTTGAAATGCAAAACAGGAATTGTAAATAGAGCTCCATGGCCCTAGATACTGCTGAAAATTTCCATTTACAAAGGTATACATGATTTTATTAGTAATAGCTATACCAGATAAACAGGCAGAGACCTCAGCAGATGTGGCAAACAGCTTGTCTGAATAACCATTAGCAATACTGAACGAACACCTCATTTCTCAAATATGACTTTTTCTCTGTATATGTAGTTCACCAATTCCCAAGTTATCTGTGAAATTAAATAGATGCTTGTTCTAGTTAGTTTGGAGAGCTTGTCTCTTCCTTTTCTTTCTCTTGACATATTTGCTCTGTATTAAGACAAATTCCCTTTTATCTGACTCTAGGTAGAGAAAGTCCCGTAAGCCTGAAAATGTTTTTTGACATTCAAGGCTTTTAGAGTTGAGCTTTTCAAAGACTGCTGAAAATTGTGACCTGCAGCTGTATTTTTATGAATCTGTGGCTAAGCTGAAAAAGGTCTTCTTCTGTCATAATAATCAGCCAAACTGCTACCAGACCAGACCTTGCAGCACTCACCCCAGAGGGGAACATCATGATAATATATTTCAGTGAGCAGGGAAGTAACACAGGAGACAGTAACAATTGCTGCTTAGTTACACATTTAAAGGAAAAAAAAAAAACCTGACGAGCAAATGCCTCTGGAATTAACTCCTTTGGGAAAAGAGGATATCTTTAACATACTAACACAACTTGGTTTAATGCTTTAAAAGACACACTTATTAAACTAATCACATGAAGATTTACCATAGCTCCACACATCACTCTGATGGGTAAATTTCCTGTAGTGTATGCACTCCAGAGCCATCCACTTAATTGGCATCTAGGGAAGAATAAGAGAAATGTAACCTTAGAAATACATTATTAAAACAATATAAACAGATCCTGTATGAAGACATCAGCTTTCTCCCTGCTTCCTTCAACAGCAAGCTTGAAAAAAAGCAGCACTATCCCACAGAGGAAATGGCTGTTCCTGCCCTCGAGAATGGGGCTGTGCCTCATAAAACTTGAGGTTGAGAAAGATGAACAAGTTATCTGCAGAACTTCTGATATTTACTGATTCAGTGGAACAACTCGTGTTTTCATCAAAGCTGTGTAAAGAGGGACCAATGCAAAAATTGCATATAATTCCACTAAATCTGAAGTGCAGCAGAGAAGGTGGAATGCAGAAGCTCTTTTTCCTTAACAGTTTGCAATCTCTGCAATCTGAGATAGCAACACTGCTATCTTAACTGCTGTCTAATGAGGCCAGGTTACAATGCAGTGACCATAAACTTCACCGTCCCCATCATCATCATTGCTGTCAGAGTAAACAGGAAATTAGGAGAATTTGCAGTGCTTTATTGTTAACTCCTAATATTTGTTAGGAACTTAGCCATCCCACTTCTCTGTATCAGCACTGCATTGAGGAAAGTTGCTCTCCCAACTAACTCAGCAGCCTCATGTTCCCGTGTCAGTGAATCATCCTTGGGGTGAGCTCATCTCTTCTGACAGAGAAGGGTGTGCAGGCAAACCAAATCTCTTTCATGCATTAGGACCCACCCTCTTGAGTTCGTAATAAAATGGGATGCATGGTGTTTCCCATTCCTGAGCTGGGCCTGTCAGGCACAGCCTTGCAGCCTGTGAATTTCTGATGGACAAACACTTAGGAGATTTTTACCTGGCAGCAACTTGTATGGGTTGCCTCTAATTTGGAACTATGGAAGACGTACTGGAATAAACCAAAGGGATGCGTAACTGCAGGCAAAATCTGAACAGATGGTGGGTGTAAAAGCAGAGGATGTGTCTTCATTCAAACCCTTATGAAACTACCTTCCATGAAGTTCACTAATGAACATAACCTACAGAGTTATGGCAAAAATAGCACCTTGTAATAAAGGCTGCCTTAACTTTTGCAAAGACAGTTCATCCTCCCCCACTAAACTCTGCAGAAGTGCATTGCTTTCATTCCCATTGTGTACGGCTGGGTCATTCCAGACATGAACAGTTGCTGAAGGAGCAAAGCTGCCTTGTTCATTATGGGATAACTCAGGTTGGAAGTGATTTAGGAGGCCTCTAGTCCCACCTCAGGTTCACAGCAGGTTCAGCTACCTAGGATATCAGGCCAAGTTACTCAGGGATTTGTCCCATCTGGACTTGAAAGGATGGAAAGTGCACCACCTCTGTTCACAACCCTTTGATTGTTCAGTCTGAACCTCCCTTAGCATGCTTTCAATACAACTTGATGCTGCCAATGCCCTTTGGATTTCACAGGATGCTTCTCTGGACCTGGGAAGTGACACATCTGATGTAAATTCTGCTTCAGAGCTCTCAGCGGGGTAACAAGTCCAAGACACAGCTGCCAGGGTACAGCTGGTTTGTAAGGATCAACTCGTTTTCAGTCATTTACTGTCTGAGGGAGGGAAGAGGCTGAGGGGCTACCAAGAAGAGAATTACAAAAATGAAGGAATCAGGGAAAGCTGCCAAAACCCCACCTTCCCTGACAGGAGCTATCTTTCCATGGGGAAATGGGAAAGCACTAGTGGCTCCTCTCAAGCTCTTCACCTTCTTGACTGACCTGCCCAGGTGATCCAAGGGCAGCAGCTCATCCCAGAGAACAGCACACATTGGCAACAACTGTTTGTCCCAGACAAGGGCATGAGTGAGCACAAAAAACCACAGATAGCAGGGAGACAGAAAGCAAACAGAACATCCAGGAAAAGGAATGACAGGTAAAGCAGAATCCTTTGGGATTCTGTGACAGATTGAAATGGGGAATTTCAAGATATTTAGGGAGCAGCCAGAAATACCACATACTTACTGCCTTCTGAATTTTATCATGCATTGATCTGAAATTAGCAGAAATTAGGTAAGGCACTACATGGCCATGGTGTGGTTTGCTGGAAAGTAATAGGGGAAAAATGTCTGGTTTCAAAATTATTCTCAAACTGGCTTTTGGTGACCTGGCATTCAGCATGGTACTGGAGAGGTAGATGCAAGACATAACATACACAGGCTCTTCCAATGTGATAGAAGAGCTAAATTCTCATGTTCTGTGGCCTTCCCTTTTGTTTTCACAAAAATTACTTGTCTGGGAAAATGGGACTGCATGTTACTGAGGTGTATACTGGCCAGCGAAAGACGCTGGGCAGAAATGCCCCAGAATATCCATCACTCATGGAACCAAAGTATTCAAAACAAGACACAAATTGGAGCATGTTCTGAGTGTGAAAACTCATGCAATTATATTTCAGTGCCTGGAAAAGCTCACTGTGCAAAAAATGAGCAGCTTTTACGTATGCTTTCACAACACATTTCTTCTGCAAGGGCTTTGCTCAGTCACTGACAGACTCTCTTGCATAAATAACAGTCCCACAGGAACACACAGACCTAAGGAGTAACTTCAGGAGGTTTGTCTCAGCATGGTAGTTTACTTCCAGATGCGTTCAGTACTCACCTTCCCCCCATCAGCGTTATACTCCTTTTCATCCCCTTCCAAAAGTCTGGCCAAGCCAAAGTCAGTGATTTTCACATGGTTTGGTGATTTCACCAGGACATTACGAGCTGCCAAGTCCCGGTGGACGAGTCTCCTCTCTTCCAGGTACATCATTCCCTGAAGGAATAAGAACAGTCAAATAGTCCTAGTAAGTCTTACATGTTTTTTGAGAACTAACTTTCACTGGTGATGTGTAAAATGTCTGGTTCAATTATGAGTATTTATAAAGAGAAAATGGCCTAGAGGGCAGAAGTTCAACATTGCTCTTGCTCTGAGCAGAAGGTAGAATCAGATGACCTTGAGTTACTCCAGTATGAATGATTCTGTAAGAATCCAAAAGGAAAAAACCCAACAAAATAATACATAGATAACTCTTTTGCTTCAGCAAGCTTAAAATCTGGAAATGTGAGACAAAGAAAAGAAATATTACAGCCCTTGTTCTTCAGACAGGAAATCTGATTACCATAAAAAATAATCAATTTAGCCAAGCCCCCCAGAAATTAGACCACATTGGAAACAATCCCAGCTCTGTTACATTCCAGACAAGTGTCTTCAATTCAAGATGAAGATTCTTGTCCATCTTCAAATGGTTTTTAAGTTGGTCACAAATTTTCACTACCCCCAGTGGATTAGAAGGAAAACAATTCTTTATTCCAAGTGCTGCAACTCCCTTACCTCTTCACTCCCCTAAAATATTGCCTGTAGTATTATAATAAGCCATTAGATCAATGGCCCTTTTTTTTTTATGAGCATATATATTCTGTTAGAAGTACTTTTGTTAACAAGTCCATCCAGCTGCCTTTAAAGATAAGGTAACATATACTCAAGCTGCCTGGCCTTAACCTTATTCTTATTCTGGTGGGAGACTAACCATCTACCATCAGTATGGAAATTTGCACAATGCCTTGTGACACTGAGATCAACACCAAAGCTTGGTCTTACTAATTATATGACACACAAAGGATAGCTGGGCAGGGTCACAAGCCTATAATTTCATTAAAAGGCATTTATGACATTAACCACCATTATTAGAACCTACAGACAAAATCACACACTTGATAATTGCCTTTAAGGTATCTCTTAATATATTAGCTCTGTATAATATACATGATAATTTTTAAAAAGTCATTGCTGAATACCAAAGAGATCATATTATCCCATAATACAGATGGTAATTCAGAGAGTCACATGTAGTGATTAAAATAACCAGATTACTCAGTGCCATGGGCCAGAATTTATTATCCCCTCACAGCCTAAGGAGCTCACAGGTACCTGTCCCCATACAAGCTGCCACCCATGGCCTCTGGACCAAGCCCTGGCACAGGCTGCCCAGTGAAGCTGTGGCTGTCCCATCCCTTAAAGTGCCCAAGGCCAGGCTGGAGGCGGCTTGGAGCATCCTGGTCTGGTGGAAGGTATCCCTGCACATGGCAGGGGGTGGAACTGGATGGGCTTTAAGGTCCCTTCCACTGCTAGGATCCTAAAGTTATTCTTTAAAAGCACTGCTAGTTGAAACAAACACACACTCTTGCCAATTGCAAATCAATAATTTAGGCTTTTGACCCTCAGAATTGTAAGTCTTTAAAAGAATAATGTTTCCTGACATCGAATTAAAACCCCTAGAAAAAAAGACAAATAAATCTCATGGACTAAACAACTGAGTCGCACAAGAAACACACCGTGATACCCGTTGATGAGAGAATTCTGCTGGCATCAGTATATATCAGGCCCAAATAAAATTTTAATTTTTAATATATTAACTTGTACCTGTCAGCACTGAAAAAATATGAAAATACTGCAGATTTCTTTTGGCCAAAATGAAAATAGAGATTTTTGTCTTGTCAAAATCAGAACAGATGACTTGTACCAAGGCTTTAGCCTCTTGATTCTAGTTAATGATGGCAGGAATGGATGATGAGGTGTGCAAAAACAACCTTCATTGAAAGAGTTACACAACCAAATTCTTAACCATGCCTCTTCGGTCTTATTTTACTGTCTCTAATTTCAAGCATTTTTTAAACTTGTAGTCTAACACTTTAGGATGTTTCACTGCTTATTCTATTCATTCACTTCAATTTACTCAAATTTCGTGATATTATTTAGTATCATTTTAGTAAGATTCTATTTTATTAATCCTAACCTCACACTCTCGCAAGAACTAGAAAATGTGTAATCACCAACACCTCGTATTGCTCCTCAGCAAAACCACAGCTGGTTTTCTTTTCTATCCAGAAAGAGGGCAGAAATAATTGCCTGTGTATCATTGTACTTCAGTTTGCTTCACCTTGGTCAAAAACCTTTTCAGGGCTTTTTCCCACCTGGGTTATCTAAAAGCTAAAATCAGCCCCTGTAGGGTTGGTTGGCATCTACAAGCCAGATGCAGGCCCATGGTCTGCAGAAATGTAAATCCTCTCGGGAATACCCAATGTAAACATGCTCAATTTTCCTGACACCCTATCAACAAACTTTAAATGTGGGCGACAGAAGTATAATTGAAAAGTTATATATGTATACTTTTTCAATAAATGAGACTATCCAAATGGAAAGAAAAGAATCTAAAAAAAGGAATCCTATAGTACTCACTGCAGCAATACTGTCTAAACATATATTATGCAGAGAACTACCATCCAAAGACATTTTTGAACTTGGCAGGAAAAAAAGCTCTATATGAATCTCTGATCTTTTAACATGATACAGAAGTATGGTTAAAAAAATACGCAGCTGGTGGCATCCCCACCCAAAATGCCCATGAGAGAAAACCAGAAGGACATTTATGAGTTGAATTGACTAAAAGTAATTTGTTAAGAGCTATGTAAAAAAGATCTTCTGCAATTATATTAAGGAGAATTAATTTTAATTTATTAAATTAAAATTTTATTAATTTGTTTATAAATTCTCTGGCACTGTGACAGCTTTGGAATGGTCACTTCAGGTACAGTCAGGTTTGCTCTTTTCACAAGAAAAGTATCAGGCCTGAAAATGAGGTAATGTGCTGGCAATAAACTGAAGTGGGACAGTGGAAAGGAGAATTTATGTCAAAAAATCCATGGGACAAGAAGAGACAATGATCTTGGACAGCGTTCTGATCTTTCCAAGTGCTGAACTTCAGTGTAGAAAACATCAAATTAGGTTCATAAAGTATTAGGATTTTCAGTGTATCACCAAAGTATCACCAAAGCTAGGCTAGTGAAGGAAATAGGAGAATGAAAGGATTTTTTAAAAAAAGGAAAATGAAGTTTTCCTGGCACATCACGAGTCTGTCCCCTGAGATCTGCCTTGAAGTTGTGGTCATAATTTGCTGTTTCCTTACTTTATAATAATCAGTGTTACTTTCTGCTGCTGCTCTAATTTGCCTTCCAGTTTCCACGGGAAGCTTTTGAGCACAGCCTCCATTTGTATAGGTCAGAACACAGACTATTTCAGATTCTGTAATTTGATTTCCTTCACTTTTCTGGACTTTTCGGAGTCCCACCTCCCTGCTGAGGATGCTTCTGGATGTGTTTCAAAAGTGGCAGCTGCTGTGCAGGGAACGCCCAACTCTGAACTGTATGAGTCTTGCCTGAAAGCTCTTTCCCTCAGGTGCCTGGATTTCATCTCCCGAAAAAAGGTATTCATTACTCAGGATAGAATTCAAACAGGTATGTAAGCCATTAAATGCAAAGTCCTTTTGGGATAATTGCTAAAGATGAATTAAGTGTGTTGAATCACTAACTAAAGTTTAACACATCTTCTGTCTTGCAAGATGCAAGACAGCATTTTGCAAGAACAAATCCAATTTTAAAAGTAAGTATAAAAACCTTCACTTGCTCCAAGATCTTCAGCAATACAGCCCACAGCAAACCCCTGTTTATAGAATACCTTTTCTCAGTGTGACTTTTGGTTGTTTTCTACATTAAACATAATTGTTTCCCTAAATTGAGGACATATTGATCTATCTCACACAGAAATTAAGAGCAGCCTGTCTTTCTTTGATAATAACTTCCACCCACCAAAGCCAGCACACATGGCAGATTCATCAAATTCATTCTTCAGGTATATGAAGGAAGAAAATTTCAAGTCCAACTGAAGTCTCATGGACATTAACCTGCAGCTTTGGAGACTGTTCTCTTACCATCCTCATAACTCGAGGCTTGCTTAATAATGTGAATCACTGCAGAAAGCCTCAAATGATCATATTTTCCCCTGCATACCCCCTGGAAAAGGTGTAATTTTGCCTGGGGCTAAATATATTTTCAAGGAAAATACTGTGTCCTTTGTTGTCAGGAGCAACCAGACTCATCCAGGTAACTGTTCCTCCAGAGAGAGCTGTGGGAGAGAAAGACTGACACTACTCTGAAATCCACTGACTCAGCTGCAGAGGTGTGATGTCCTGTGTAGGTCGGCTTGGGAGGTGGCACTGGAGGTCACCCTCACAGCCAAGGGGAGGAAAGAGGGATGGTGCCAGCCAGGTGTGAGCTGGGGACTCACATCTCATGCTAAGCACACCTCCACCAGGTCACCTGCCATTTCTGAAAATGTCTGGAGTTCTGCCAGCCCTGGTGAAGCTGGCAAGGGAGAACCACTCCTACATCCCGTGCTGTGCTATAAGCCCAAGTATTTAGGAGTTCAATTCAATTTTTAGGGGGTAAGTTAATCTCTCTCTCTTTGGTAAAGGGCAAACAAAGAAAGCTTATGTGATAGTAATGTATTTCTTCCCATCTCCTGCTCACTTGACAAGCTCTCTCAAGGTTTCACTTCTCTTCAGTTTAAGTTTGCAGCAATGTGCTATTAATGTGTAGCAATCTGTATCTCAGGGTAAAAGTGCTTTTATCTCAAGATGTCCACCTTCAGATGAACTTAGGATACAAAGTTGATATAACTATCTGGATTTTCCTACAGTTGCTTTGGTCCTGTCCTCCCGAGCAGGACCAGATGACGGAAACTTTGCCAGACCTGCCATCTGAGCAGGTGTGACATGAGCAGAGGGGACATAGCTGGTAACAGCACTTTCCTCAAAGTCCTGCTGTGACTTTGCTAGAAGTTTTTGAAATAAACAATTCAGAGTACACAGAAGCAAGACCAAGACTCTCTGTACTTGACTCAGGAGATGGGATCCCAGTGCAGCTGGGTTATTATCCCTGTGGAAAGACAACCAGTGGAAATCCAACTCCTGCACAGATAACTTGAGGTAGTTCTGCTGTGAAAAGAGCAGTGAACATAGGGTCAGTCTTACATCTCTCCACTTGTAGCTCATCCAGAAGTACAAATTCTGTCTGCTCACATGTGGGCTGGCTCGGCTGAAGCACAAAATTGGGATGAGTTGGCTTCATACCAACCACAGGAGGACACACACTACCTGTGGCAATATGAAGTGCCAGTGCACATCAAAAGAACAACTCTGAATAAAAAGAAGTCAGCACCAGATATTTGCTTTGCACCATGCGGCGGCTGCAGTTCATTTGTTCCAGAAATAGGAGTCCAAAAGCCTGATTTACTACACTGCTAAGCTCTATCCCAGGACACAAAATAAAGATGATGCTAAAGCACAACAGGTCGAAACAAACTCAAGAAGCAAAAGTGAAGGGAAAGAGACTATGAGACTGATTAAATGAGAATTACAGGAAAAATGCAGTTTATTCCAAAGTGACAGATGATTCATAAAGGGAGAAAGAGTGGAAAGAAACGAGAGGAGAAGCAATTTCATTAGCTTATGACATTTCAATTCTTAAATGATTGAACTGAGCAGACATTTTGACGGGCCCAGACCCACTCCAATCCTAAATTAACATCTCAGGAAAGTCATCTCACCCCTTCATGGCACAGATAAGTGGGTCACTGCTGAATTGACTGGTTCCCAGTTTTAAGGGCTTGTAGGGCCCTTAAAATGAAGTTCTCTATCCTGGGTAGGTGCTTGTCCTGGGTTGCAGTGTATTCTATCACCATCTTCATGAACTGTTGAAACCAGGTGGGGCAGTGTTCTCTGCCTCCTCCCTCTGGACTATCTCCGGTTAATGAGCCCATCAATGCCTTGCCCATGACTCAGAGATAACTCCCTCCTAGACTATCTCCTGTTAATGGGCCCATCAGTGCCTTGCCTCATGACTTATCTCATTGTGAGGTGCTCCGCCCAGGAGGAGGAACTGAGCATTCCCATCTGTATATACTTGGAGGTTTAGAACAGCACAGCAGCCTTTCCCACTGGATTTCTAGAGGACAAAAGCTACATAGCTATCACTGGACCTTCCAAGGAAGGCTGGACCCTTCTACAGGATCACTGCTGCAAGAGAACCATATCCACCACTTCAGGAGGACTGCAGCCACCTTCTTATCAGGACTGCTACCGCTATCCTGACTGACAGGGTGTCAGGTCGCATCTGACTCTGTCAGTTTAAACCAGTATTTTCTACCTTTATTTTCAATTTTCCTATTAAATTGTTATTCTGACTTGGCATCTCCCACTGGTTTGTTTTCAAACTAGTACAGTGCTGAAGCTTCTTGGGCAACACCAGAAGAGGCATTGGTTCCACTGCATCATCAAACACATCCTTTGTCTGAACTCCCATGGAAAGATGAGTTCCAGGCTCCCTCAAACTGTGCAGCTTTCTGGATTAGGTGGTGCTGAGTATAAAGAGTCTGCGAAGCACTTTATGTTTTTCTGATGAAAGATGTTACATAGATGTATTAAGTAGCATAAGCAATGAGATGCAGACCAGGTATTTATTTCAATACTGGCCATACTGGATGTGGCTCTGAGTTCTGGTCCCACCTACAGCCAGATCTGTGCAGCTGCTGCAAAGCTCACTCCCAAGCATCAGATTCCTGAGGGAAGGAGCTGTGGAGTTGTATCTAATCTCTATTTTGCAATTCACTCAAGTGCTTTCTTAAGACAGCTAGGTGCAAGGTGCTCTCCTATGCCAGCTCCATTTTCCATTCATTGGGCAAACTGGGTCATACTGGCTGTGTTACCAGTTGTTGGCGTTTTAGAAGTTCCCCATTTTTTTTATTTTTCTCTAAAAGAATTTCCCCCATACTTTGTTGCTAAGAAACAAATTGGGTACTTAAGACAGAAAAAAGCCCTGGCCACAGGGGGAGGAGTCCCGCTGCTTGCCTTCTTTTTGCTTAGAGTTTTCTCATTGGGCAAAGATGCCGCAAGATTTGAACTGGCCAAAAGAAGCTGGGTACAGCCCCGCTCTTGCTCTCCTGGCATCCGGATGAGAGAGAGAGGCTGCCCTCTTGGTGGAAGGAATCCATTGCCCATTGCAGGCTCCTGCTTTTCTGCTGCCTCCTTCTGCTGTGAGTAGAGCTTGCTCTCTGGAGCGGCTGTTGCCCTGGGACCCTATTTTAACACCCTACCTCACCAAAAAGGGACTTTTTTCACCATCTGCCCTGGTGCCTCAGGGGTCCCCAGGATCCCAAGCCTGCCTTTCCCTGCCCTACTGGGAGCCAGGCTGAGGCTGCCCTGCCCCTGCGGTTCCTTTGCCACTGCTTTGAGACTTTGCTACACTGTAGCCCCACACCTCCTGCCTGCAGAGACGTCCGGGGGTCCTGCTGCAACTCTGGAGCCCGGGATTTGGGTCCATCCCTGCTGTTCCAGCCCGCTGTTCCCGAGGGTCCTGCCGGGGCCCCGGGCCCTGCTGCCCCAGGGGTTTGTGCAGCAGCTTCTCGCCGCCATCACCGCGTGAGGGCTGAGCTCGCTCCGAGCGCCCCCTGCAGGCGCGGGGGAACATCGCACCCGCCCTGCTCAGCGCCCCCTGCCGGCCGTGAGCGTCACTGCAGCGCAGGGAAAGGGCTGAGAGCCGAGAGAGGCTGCACTGGGGCCTGCTCTGCTTGGGGTCACTGCCACACCTACTGCTGCTTGCTTGCCTTGTTATAGATATATATGAGTAAAGAACTGTTATTCCTATTCCCCATACTTTTGCCTGAAAGCCCCTTAATTTCAAAATTATAATAATTTGGAGGGAAGGGGTTGCATCACTGTAAGGGAGGCTCCTGCCTTCTTTAGCAGACACCTGTCTTTCAAACCATGACATCCCTTCATCTGGACCAGGTGTCCCAGCCTCCTGGGCAGTGTGGACAGACTACGTTACTCTCCCTTATTGCCAAAGAACTCAAAAGGACAGGGATGTTCTCCCATTAGTTCTGAAGAAAACCACAGCTCAGGGGCTGCAGCCCAAAGAGGAGAGAGAAATTGCAGCTTGTAGCTGTGCTTACAGTAAGTGTATCACCAGTGCACTTTGTGTAGTTCTGGCTGCAACTGCACCAGCAACACTTTTTTCTGTGAAAAAAGCCTTTAAACAAGAACTGACTGCCTAAATAACAAACTTACTTCTGCAAAACTCTCCTTGCTGGGCAATAACACTGCAAAGTAACTACAGTTTAGAGACTGGCAGGATCACAGTCCTTGTGACAAAGGCCGTTTCAAATTACTGTTTCAAAAGAAATCATAGTATTACACATGCCAGCAGAAAGAACATACCTGTCCGCTGATTTGGGGAGTGCTCAGAGACATCAGGTTTCCCAGTGGATCACATACTCCTGAAAGTGTTTGATGCTTTTCAAAGTGGCAACCAAAGAGAGGTATCAATTCAAAGAGACTTTCTGAATGCTATTTTTCTCCCTTACATTAATTGCTTCAGTTAGACCAGCTCCAGCTCCTTCCTCTGAAGGGGCAAAAAGGCTAAAAGCAGCCTATAAAGGAGTTCCCAGTGTAACTGTAATGGGGGAGTTGTGACCAGTACTTTCCTGATCCTGTAGTTCGAAACTGCCCACCTTCCTGGAAGGAAGCCCACAGCAGCAAACTTGGACAATGGGCTACGTCTCCCCCACCCAGCCACTAACCTCTTGCCAATGCAATTGCAGTCTGGAGAGTGTATTGTGCAATGCATTCAGTCTCTCCAAGAAAGTGTATTTAAAATGGATTACTTCTGCTCCTTAGGCAGGCAATCAATAGAGATGTGGACTGCAATAAGTACAGAGATGTCTGTGGGCTGAAGCACTTATCCTCTGTGTCTCTTCAAAAATTAATTAAAAATCAATGAAGTGTGCAGCCTATTAATAAGGAACCTCCAGATTAACAGATACAAGCACAGCTGTCCCTCAGGTTCAGAACAAGCACAGTCCCAGTGCAAACACATTGGAAACAATCCAGCACTCCAAACCATACCATACCCTGGTCTTTCATGGCCATGCCCTGCACCTGACTGAACTTTGATATCCCCAACTTTGCGCACCCTTAACAAATTACATGCTGTGTGTTTCAAGTCGACTAAACAGGAGGAACTGGGAGAAGTATTTAGAGCCTTCAGAATTTCTCTGCTGGCCTACTAGAAAATGAACTTAGGGCAAAGCAAAACCATCTGTGTAAAGGTGGGATTCAGCAAACATCTAATAGAGGGTTGAGTCCAATGTCTTCTCTTAATTACAGACATTTTTTTAGACAGCTTTCTTGGGAAATGACTCCTGACCCCATAGCAGATAATTTTCCTCTAGAAGTGTGCTGATAAACTGGCATGTCATGCACTGGATGCAAGGTTTTCCAGTATTCATCTTATGTAGTTGCATGTTATGATAATAAAATATGTGACAAAACAGGTCTTTCCTGCACCCTGTGTACTCGGCTGGTTTGGTTGGGACAGTGTTTTTGGACAGCTGAAATTACTCTCCCCTTCTCTTGGGCACGGAGCAGACAAGGAACACTGTGGTGGCACTATCCTGTGTGTTCAAACAAAACTCGACAGGAAGAGCCCACAACAGCTCCCTGCTTTGCAGAAGGCAAATATGTACAGAATTCCACTGATCTCCCTGAAACACTTGAGAGGTGAAATTTTTGACCTCAAGATGTGTTTCATAAGGCATTTTCAGTCCAATTAAGAGCTGTTAGCCCTATCCTGTGTCCTCATTAAATTAAGCGTGGAGGATTTTATTTTGTTTTCTGAGCAAAAAGCATGATTTGGGCTGAATTTCTGAGGTAGGCACCTTTATTTGAAAGATGCCTCTGAAGCTTGCACAGCTTCAGGGCTCTGTATTTCCACCACTTTTAAAATCACAGTTTCAGGGTAAATAGGGAAACAACAGGACAATGGAAGCACTACTTCCAGAAACCACGACTTTCACAAGCTATTTCAGTGCCAGGGCTACTGGGCTCTGCAAGAGAAAAGTGGAACAAGGGCATATTTACCCCTTCCCTCTCCTATTTCCTTCTCATGTGAGCAGAGCAAGCAGTCGGTCTGTAAAACAGCTTCTGCTTAGGACTGCAACACTTCCACAAAAGAAAATGTTCTGAATCTATTCTAAATGCTTTTGTTACTCTGATTGAAGAGAGTTCTTGAATAAATTACAGCTTTGAACTTCCAAACTCTGTTGCCACTAGGTTTCTGAGCACTTCTTAAAAACCCACATCACAGGTAACCATAGTTACCTATTACATACATTTTTTTCCCCCTTTTCTAATTGAGTAGCTTATGACACTGACAGAACAGGAGAGGCCAACCACATAAACAGAGTGTGCTCTCTGATAATGGCTGGAGAAACCTGCTAAATCATCCATTAACCTTATTCAATAAATACAGATGAGTGCTGGAACAGGGTGCGTGGAAGGCAGAAATGTGGTTTCAAAAGACACTTATTTCCCCCCAGCTAAAACATCACATTATTATTAATGGTTCAGAACATTGCTGAGTGAGAGCCCACAGAGTGTGAATCAAGCTGCCACTGTGCCCCATGAGCTCCCTGCCTTCAGACTGAACCTCCTTCTATGCCTGTGTGGGGATCATTAAACACAGCCTGCCACCTTTGCCTGGCCACCTCATGGTGCTGGGAATGCAAACCACATCCTGAGACTCTGCAGTGGCAAAGTAAAGGACAGCTGAGCACTTGGGTACATGATCTGTCCCCTCCCCTGCTCCTCTGTCCCTTAGCTCAGCCTTATCCAGACATTGACTTCATGGAGATGTGGGGGCAACGCATCCAAGGCAATTTAAACAAGCCCTCACATTACTTTGTTACAGGATGCTCACAGAAAATAAAGTATAATTCTACCCTTCAGGTGTGCGCACTTGGATAATTATGGAGCACTGACTGCAGTGATATTTTGTGCCATAGATTGGTTCACTCTTCCTGTAAAGTGGTTCTGCAGATCTACCAAGGGACCACAGTCCTACACAGGGGAGAAACTACTTCTAAAGTAGTAAATATCTAAAAAGAAACTTTCTCTGTGGCCTCTAAACAAAACTGATGTCTTCTTTATTTTTTTCTAGATCCCAGAAAGATCTGAATGAGGTTTGGCTCAAGCTTTTGAAATCCATTTATTTTGAGGTGAATCCCAGCACTGCAGGTTTTAGTTCCCAAATCTCAGAAACTTCCCAGCAAGCATGAACTAACTGTTTTAATTGATCTCTGTGCAGTTCCCAGCTACAGAAAATACTTCAGTTACAGCTACTTTTTTGTTAGGCTGTCTTCAGAGTCAGGGATGCCATGACTTATTTGAAAAGAAAGAAAAGTACTCATGACTTTGACATCTCAAGATCTGAGCATGTGGGTGGTGAATACATTGGAAATTTTGAGAGCTGCTGAGCTGAAACATGTGACCTGAGTAGATCACAGAGCAATCAGGGCAGGTGTATTTTCACTGAGAGTAATGTTTCAAATGTCTTAAGACTCAATTCCTGATTTTCTGACTTTAAAGGGAATTTTTCCATTAATTACAACTGAGACAGGTTCAAGCCTTGGGTCAGTGCTGCTACCACTGTACAGCACCCAGATGAAACATACAAATCAGGTTGAAATAGTTTTTAACCATTGGCAAAGTAATTCACTGGGGAAGCAGAAGAAACCCAGCAGCCCTGGGCTCCTCCAAAATCCCAAATCTTCTTTGAGAAGACTCATATTGAGCTTTCTCCCCAGTGATGACCCCATCACCTTTTGCCTCTCACTCTAATCTACAGCCATGGTTTTTTTCTATGATTTACAACATCAAACTGCTAGCCCTGGCTATGGAATTCACGTAGGACATGGCCTGGAGTAGCTAAAGGCCTTTTAAAAGTATTCAACCTCCTCCTCTAACCTGTGACCAAGACCTTCTAGGGATCAGCCACCAACACCCTGGCTAAGAAGCTGTCCCTGTTCTCCCTGTGATTCTGCAGAAGCGTTTCTATGCTCCAACTATTCGTCCAGCACTGCCAGTATGCCAAAACTGTTTTTGACCAATTGCCATCCAGACACAGGAGCCATCTTCTTCTTAGTATTGAAATGATAAGATTTCTAAAAAGGTCTGCTAATAGTAAAATCATTTCAGTGAGTAGAAAATTCTTATACTGCTTTTGGTTCATTTGGATCAGATCCAAACATGAGAAATCTCTGAGCACAGTTCCCACACTCTCTTGGCTGGCATTCTTCAGCTGTTCCTCTATCTCTTTGCTGCTTCATTCACAGTTCGTCTGCTGAGGTCTTTCAAAGGATCAGCTGCAGAAATTCACAATTTCCCCAAGGACCCAATCATGCTGTATTTTTTCTCCTCTTCAATTAAAACTAACATGCACCAGGCTCAAAATATTTCTCTACCTTGACTGAACCACATTGATTAAAACATAGGCAGAGGCACAACATGTCCCCCCCAACAGAAATACCTTTAAGAAGCTATTTACAGTAAGAAGCTATTTACAGTAAGTGTTCTTTAGGAGCAAGGCAGGGAGAATCAAGTTGTCTCTGAGGGCAAGATAGAACAATCAGGTCAATAAAAGCTGCCCATCAGTCACCAGGTGTTATGGACTGATGGAAAGAGCTTTCCTAGAGGCACTGAGGTGGATGAGCATGCCTGGGATCACACATGGACTCACTCATATGAACTTATTATGACTGGATCATAATACACCCATATGTAAATCTGGCTCTTCCTCTCCAAAAGACTTGCACTACCTCTCCAAATCTCACAATAATAAAATTGCTTTTGGCACATAAGGACACACTGCACTTCCAAACACTGATTCCAGAAATATTAATTGATAATTCCTAGCCAAGCACAGACAGAATGAATGGTAGTGAGAGCTTCTCAGAAGCTGTACTTCATCTGCTCACAAATGACCATTACTGTTTTCATTGGAATTGACATTTACTTTTTTTTGCCACTACATTGCCATACTTGGCTCCCTAAGAAATCAGGCAGACGCAGTTGTGACATGCATATTTATTTTTCTGTCTCTGAGAGTTTAGGAGTGTTTTCAATCTGATTTGGCACTACACTTGCCTCAAAAGTTTTGTGTTCTTATAAGTTTCCTGAAAGCAGGTAGGTAAGGATAGAAGTAAGGCTGTAATATTTTCCTGCTATTGTGATCACAGTCTTTCTTGGGCACAAGAGACTCCACGTAGGAGAGAGACATTACTGAGGATACTTTAACTAGCACTAAGAACATATTAAATTCCAGATAACCTAATCACAAGACATAAATCATATGCAACCAGCTCTTAGCAGCTCTACTGCTCACAGAACTCCTTTTTCCAAAGAGCTCCAAGGGGCCTCATTGATCACAAATTCATGAAGTTCTACTGGAAGAAAGAATGCAGCCCTATTTACATACACTTATCCTGGCAAAAATTAGGGCTTCCTGCACCTACTCTGGGGAGCTGTTGACCAGCACACCACTACCCGTGAGATGCTGGATCATCTTTGCTTTAACTGCTGAATGACATTAAAGGGCAGCTACTGCAGTGCTGGTAAAGGAGACAGAAGGACCCTGTCTTCAGGAAAACTACTGAGAGATTCGTCCTTCATGTGGGAATTTCTGTGACATTGCCCCACTCGTCTTTGCCCACGACGGGCTGAAGATCACCTGGCCTCAAACTCAAGATAGCCATGGTCCCCTATGGACAGAAGATGCTCAAGAATGGGAAACATTTGGTGCTTGCTAGGCCAGCTGCTTATTGTGATGTACCTGTTTGTTCAACACATACCAAGACTCTGCTGCCTGGGTGTTGGAAATGTAAATACAAACATTAATATTGGTCAGGGATCCTGTTTTCCTTGGTAGATGAAGGCAGCCTGGCACTGTGAGGCCATGAGATATAAATTATCCATTGACACTGTGAATACTGTAACAGACATTAGAATAGATTCAAAAGATGAACTAATCCTTTAGATCTTTCAGGAACAAGTTTGAGAGTCAGATGTTTGGGGAATGTCTTTCTCTAAATCTTCTTTCACCTCCACCCTGTTGCCCACAGTTGTGCTATAAACCCCTATTCCTCAGGGGAATCCTGAAGTCTCCAGCTCCATGAGCTCTTCTGATTTCACTTAAATCAAAAGCAGAGAAGTTTTCCCTCACTAACTCTGAGGCTGGAAGTGCAGGCTGGGTCATGCATCTTAGGAAAGACTAAGCTGGCTACAAAGCAAAGGCCAAGATTGAATGCAGCACAGATGTTTTAGCCTCCTATGTAGCTACGGAGGCGGCCCAGTTCTCCTTAGCCTGGAAATACCGCAGCAGCAAGCCAGGACTCTGGATCTGCACTCTGCTGGTCAGTCCTGTTTGGGGCACTGCAGAGTCCCACAGGCAGGTCACAGGTTCCCTGGACATTCCTGTATCCCCATCCATCTGCAATGGTCACTGACATGTAGAACTTTCCTTGTAGCAATGATGACATCCCCAGCCACAAAAAAGGTTTCCTAAAGCTTACCATAGACTAACTTACTCTTCAAGGATCTCCACCAAAACCAACCAGAAGTCCCCTGTGAACTGTGGAGGGCTGGAGAACAGCTGGTTTTGCAGGATGTAGATCCCTTTCCAACACTGAGTCCTCTTTGAAGGTCCTGATGTGTCATGCCGATGCTGCAGGTGCACTGCTATCCTGCTCTAAATCCTACTGCAGATACATCCAGGACAAAAGGCACAGGCTCATTTTACTTTGCTGCTCTCAGCAGTGGGATGCAGGGCAATCTGTGTGGCAAAAAAAATGGAAACAGAAGCAGCCAGACTCTCCGACACAGCCCAAAGGCAGGTTTCCCCTGGCAGTCTCCTGCATGGACTCTCAGCTGTTTAATAATGTCTTGAGCCTACAGTGCCTTTTTTTCCTTTAGTGGGAGTACTAATCACAGTCTCATCTATCTAGATGCCTATTTTTATGAAACTCATACAAAGATAATATCTTTGAGACCTTTTCTCCCCTGTCAAATCTGAATAAATTCAACCAACATTTTGAAAAGCTATTGCAAGGGAAGCTGAAGAGAGACACAGAGATTGCAATGAGGGCAATTTTCAGAGAAAACCAGCCAAGTCCAAAAAGTTCTAAGAAAACTGAAGCCCTTACACATATCTTTCTTTTATAGGAAAATAGCTTGCCTTCCATTTTTAAAGGAGATTTAAGTAACCATCCAGCCCTGTCCTGAGGGGGAAAAACTCTGCACTACATAAATCCACTTTGGGCCTAATTTTATGGATGGCAAACCTCACATAGTTCTGATAGCTGCCATGTGCTTCTGCTGAGGTGTGATCTGCTGCTCAAGAGAGAGACTGTACTGGAGCACCTTCATACCACAAAGTGGACCTGTCATATCCACAACAGCAAGCCTGGCATATTTTTTTTATCTTTTCTGTAAGAGCAGCAATACTGTAACCCCCCCCAGAAGTCAGACTGCCACAGAAGTAAGCCCTGCAGTACTCCAGAAGGTTCACCTTCACACTTTATGTACAGCTACATTTCATGTCTTGGTATGAACTGGGATTACAGCCAGCAAAACAGACACAATATTGCCGATGTTAAACACTGAAAAATCAAGGCCAAAGTCTCTTTCTTAAAAAAAGAAAAGGAAAAAAGTTAGAAATACTTACGTTCTTATTTGCCTTTTGGCCTTCCAGATATCAGGATATACTTTAGCTTTATATGCATGCTCACCCATTCTTTGATTTTGCTTTAAATGAAATCAGAAGAGCTCATGGAGCTGGAGACTTCAGAATACCCCTGAGGAATGGGGGTTTACAGCACAACCGTGGGCAACAGGGTGGAGGTGAAAGAAGATTTAGAGAAAGACATTCCCCAAACATCTGACTCTCAAACTTGTTCCTGAAAGATCTAAAGGATTAGTTCATCTTTTGAATCTATTCTAATGTCTGTTACAGTATTCACAGTGTCAATAGATAATTTATATCTCATGGCCTCACAGTGCCAGGCTACCTTCATCTACCAAGGAAAACAGGGTCCCTGACCAATATTAATGTTTGTATTTACATTTCCAACACCCAGGCAGCAGAGTCTTGGTATGTGTTGAACAAACAGGTACATCACAATAAGCAGCTGGCCTAGCATGCACCAAATGTTTTGGAAACATCCCAGCATGTGTATTTTAAGTAGGAATTTGGTTTGCACATTTCTTATGAAAGAATTAACAGCGGCAAAGGAGAATGAATAATATTATTCCAGGAGCTGTGTGAAACAAGTGACCAGATGGGAGTGAAAACCAGCATTCATTCAGCAGGAGAGTGAAAAGACATTCTGCTGAATGGATTAGGTAGCTTAGGAAGGGCGGGATTTCACCCCCAGGCGGCCAGCCAGGAAGCTCAGATGTCTCCTGTGGGGTGAAAACACAGCCATGCCAAAGGGGAAGGACACAAAGCCAACTGGATGTCTGTATCAGACTGCATGATGACATGCAGGAGGGACAAAGTTAGAACAGGACTTCTAGTACTACTTGTAGGAAAACCACAGAATGATGGATGCTACATTGAATCCAAGGCAGAGGGAAGTCAGGATCTGTCTCCAGGGAAGGACTTTTCCATATGTTCTTCAATTAACTACAAATCATTAAGGAAAAATTTCTAACCCTCTGCTAGGCTCATGAAAACAGCATAAGAGATCTCAGTTCTGAGATCATGCAAGTCAGAAGTTACTGACTCTCCACCTTTCCATGTCCCTGTGCTTCCAAGGCATCATGACACAACAAGAGACACTATTCCTGGGAGAGTGAGACTCGAATACTTTTCAGAAACAGAAGAGAAAAAACATTAAATACAAACAGCCCGAGCTGCCAACATTTATGGGGCATAACACAAACCCAAACACAAACCCAGACTATCAGCAAGCTGCTATTCCCTGATGACATGAGCAGGGCAATCACTGCCCCTTTCCTCAGCTTCTCTCCTCTCCTACCCTGGGCACCCAGAGCCCTGGTTCTGCCATAACTGCTGGGCTTTCTCCTGCAGCCCTCAGCTGATCCCTGGGAGGTGCCTCAGTCCCTCCGGGAACGGTGAGAGCTGAAGAACTGCAAATGAAAGGCAGGGAGGGGCAGAATTTGCTGGTTTGGGCAGAGTGATGTGGTTCAGCCAGCACAAGCGACTGTAACTTTTGTTTAAATATTCCTAGGTGAAAAAAAAAGGGGGATAAAACCAGGAAGAGACAGATAAATTTTGAAAGAAATGATCATATTTTCTCTTGTAATTAGCTGAGCATTAGAATCAAAGCTATACTACTTAGTTGCAATTTTTTTTGCAGTTGTTTATACTGTTCTGGGTTGTGTTTTTTACATCTAATACAATTTTAATACTTCTCTCTTTTACAACAGGACGTAGTTCAGACCAAAATAATCACTGTATTAACTTTTTCTTCTTAGCCACTGAAAGCAGTCCACTTCATTACTGCAGAAAGAGCAAGCCTCCCCAGTCCATCATTAATTCTTACTGTTTTAATTATGAGAAAGAAAAAAACCCATTCTCTCTGGAAGAGTTTGTGCATAATGACACTGTAAATACAAATCTTAACACAAAGCTACAAGGTACAAACCAGACAAGTCAGCTGCTAAAGTCAGGTTCTGGTAAAGATCAGATTTGGTAGGAAATTAATTTTTCCCTCTGCCAAGCTGGTCTTATGCTGCTCTAAAACTACTGAAATTCACTGCATCACATCTGTCTGCAGGAGAACGAAGCCCTTAAAACTGTCCTAACAATGAGTTCAAACCACATCCCCATATCTTAATTTGAAAAAGTTCAGGGAAATGTCAGCTCTGAACGTGTAGAAAAGGACTATTTCTATAATGAGCATGAACTAGAATTCTAATCCCAAACAGCTCTTCAACATGGGGAAAGTTTTGATGAAGACGCGAACTTGTCTCATTTCTAGTTTGGGCTGGTTTCTTCAGCTACTTTCACAACAGAAGCCAAATCAATAAACCCAGAGCACATCTGTAATAATACAGATCTAGGATGGATGGGATTTTCAAAGATATGAACAGCCTTAATTAAGAACATTTCGACCCAATGGCTTTTGGATCTCAAACTGAAGCATGAGAAAAGTGCTACAACATAGAAACTGCATGTCCACATTCCCAAAATGGTATATTTAGAGTCCAGCCTGTGCACTTGTGGCACCTCAGAGATAACAAGTTTGCATGTAAACTAGGAAATTTAGGAAGCTTAGAGGTGATGTGGATGAATGCACTCCATATATGTGTGTATGACTGAAAGGCTGGGGCTTTTTTGTTTAATTTTAATCATCAGTGATATAAACTGTGATATTTCACATTTCAAAGTGGTGAGAATTAGCCAGAAGCAGATAAAGTGGGGGAAAAAAATCTACATGTAAAGCACAACCTTACGGTGAAATCTAAAAATTCCTCCAGGTTGAGATTTTGATAAATTCTGTTCTCTCTTTGAATCTGGAAGATGCAACACAAATGACCACAGTCAGCATCCAAGTCGAAGAGATACAGATTCAAACTGAGAGGATTGTGTCAGTTTCTAATCCATCCCCGAAACTTTCTGTCTGAGAGTTGCAAATGTCTCAAATTCATTTGTTTCCAATCACTAAGTCTTCAAATACTGGGAAATAGATGTGATTAGACAAATAGACAAGAAACTCCAGGGATCTTGGTAATGGTCAAAGTTTCCTGCTTACTCAGGAGTATTTTAAAAGAGT
This sequence comes from Vireo altiloquus, assembly GCA_013396875.1. Taxonomy (NCBI): domain Eukaryota; kingdom Metazoa; phylum Chordata; class Aves; order Passeriformes; family Vireonidae; genus Vireo; species Vireo altiloquus. The sequence continues at coordinate 206,395 of VZRF01008872.1, forward strand.
AGTAACAGAAGTGAAGACAACAAGAAAACCTACCATTCATGCTAATAATAATTAAAGCAAAATCAATTCATAAGTTAAAGCAAAACTAGAACCAGAGAAATAGATTCTCCCACTAAAAGGAATAAATTTACTTCTATTATCAATTTTTACAACAAGTGATTACTTGTACCAGGACATTTTATTTGTTCACATCCTGGTTACATTGCATTCAGTTCAACTACTGAAAGATCTGGCAGGCATATTATTAGATGTAGGACAATCTTCCACAGAACACAGAATGTTGTAGTGAAGGTCGAAGGACCAGAGGGCTCTGGTGAGACCCCCTGCTCGTGGGTTAGATAAATAACCCACCAGACTCAGGGTATAAGGAAAACTACCTCACCCTTTGGCCAGTGCGACTGCGTCTGGTGGATCTGGCTGGTCGCCCACTCCGCCCTTTCCTTCTCCCCATTGGTTTCTGGTCCCTTGCTCCACCCCTCCCTGATGCCTTAGGTTTTAACTTTTATATTTTTCAAATCCTGTACTGCTAGTGTAACTCTGAAGGTTCCTGTAGCTTAAGTGCTGTTGTCTTATACCAAGATAGACTTAAAAAAGCCTCTAACTTGCTCTCCAAGGACACCTAGAACAAGAACTGTAAACCATCATCTTGAGAAGAGGGAGACAAGCTTGGGGGAAATTCCATCATTGGCTGGGTTCTGGTTGGTGAATTTATGTTAATTTAAAAGTGTGAAGAACTCGTGACCTGTCGTCCATTTTGGTATCCACTCAAGCAGGACCCTCTGGAGCCCAAAGTGTGCATCTGAAGGCCTTTCAAATAAATATCACCTTTTTTTTCCTTTATTCCTGTCTAGTCTCTGTTTCTAGGTAGCCATTTAAGGCATCACCCCCTCTCCCCATAAGTGGTTTGTATATCCCCCTGCCTTCTCTCTGCCCCTGTGCCCTCAGGGCTCTGTAACCCTTTATAAGTTGGCACCCAAATTGGCCACTTCTGCTTTGCTTCTGGACTCCTTTGAAGAATAAAGCCTTTTGGAACTCCACACAAAGGGCCCTCCTGATTCTGTGTCTCTGGGAACACATGGGCGATTCCAGCTTGGGTTGGAGCGTGTGCTCAGTGCCTATCATTGGCTCGGGTGTGGAGAAGTCGACTTGCTAGTGCCAGGCTGCATGAGCCAAAGTGATCTCCTGCCAAAGACACTTTTGGTTATAATGCAGCGACTCTACCCCACTCTACATCTCCCTGGAGTGCCCTGCGTTAACAGAATGGGAAAAGCTTCTTGCATGTATCTTTGCTGATTAACAGATTCTAACAGTAATATCTTAAGCAACAGTGGCTAATCCAAACAACTCACTGAATAATTATTTTCATATATACACACACACGCAAAAGAAGCAAATATGAAATGGTTGCTCTGATACAGAAAATTTCTTGAGAACCTGACCTGTCAGCAATGAAATCTTTACAACTTCCATGGCCTTTGGATTAAAGTGAGTAAAGTGAGAAAGACAGAGAGCTGCTGAGAGGAAGCAAAATGTACCTTTATATCCTGCATACCTTCAAATACTGCATAATTATCAGGTTCAGCTTTACCTTTCATCCTCATCCCAATTCTGTGTAGTGGTACTGTGATCAAGAGGCTGATCAGACCCAAATCCCGAGAGTCATAGAGAAGACATGTAACTGCATTTCTAGCATGGATAGAACACCAATTGAAATCATGGAACAAAATCCATCCCCTACTGGACAGAAAACAAAATTCTGCAGCCCAGTCTGATTTCTGAGTGGTACTTTTCATGGATGATGGATGATAGAGTTGCTATAGAGACTTACTCCAGAAAGAGCAAGAGTTTGTACAGTGATGCCACCTCACTAGGTGAGAAATAATTTCTTTAAAGAAATAACCTTGTTCCGGCCCTCAGCTGTCTCTGCCTGGTTGCCTGTATTTTGAGCAGCTGCTCACCTCTTTCCATGGGCACCCTGTTTCAAAAAATGCAGGGAGGCTGCTCACAAATAAGCAGAGACTGGGAAAGCTAGCACGGAATAAAACTTAAAAGAAACTACTTCAGAAACCCTGAAGCCTGAGGTATCAAAAGAAAAGGACTTACTTCAGAGATGTAGTTACAAACAGCCCACAGTTTTGCAGCCACTGAGAAAATTAGCAGAAGAGTCTTCCATGACCTTATTTATGCTGTATTTACTAAAGAACAACACTTTAGGAAAAATGTAGACTTTCTTTTCACCTTTCTCTTGTAAAGTAGGTTTTTCTTTCTGATTTTGTATTTAGCATCTCAGGGCTCATGATCAATTTTCAGCAACACAAAGAATACTGGTTGGGGCCTTTTGGTGTTCCCTTTTTTCTTCTTCTTCTTTTTTTTTGTTCTGAGCTGCCAATGAACATGGAAATGAAGAATTTAAAGGCCAAGCAAAGGTAACGTACCAGGAATTACTTATTCTTCTCCAACAACTTCCTCTTCTCCCCTTGCCCCACTTCTGATTGGGACCATGGTAATTGCCATTATTTAGTGGGAAGGGGTCCTCAGGAGTCCCAGGAGCTTTCTCAGAGTGAGTGGCAGAAGTAATCACTTTAGCTGTTAGGCAAACAAAACCAGCTACCAGTTCTCACAGGGCTTGTGAGACCCACATGAGCTGCTCTGTCCCCTTCCTTTGCTTAAGTTATTTGCTAACTGGCTAGCAGAAGAATGCTATCACTGTTTGCTCACTGCTTATAAAACATATTTCCAATGCAGAAAAGTGTTGTCTCTTCACCTCTCCCCTGCCAGCCCAGACTCTGCCTGCTCTCTTCTCTCCCACCCCTCTGTCTGCCTCTCTTGTCCCCTCTAGTGTGTTTCCTTAATGCACTGTCACACGTTTTAATGTCAGTTCTTAGTCTGTCATCAATGAACTCTGCCAGCTCAACAGAGCCGAAACTGCTTGCAGTTGGCAGCAAAGATCTATTGAATGCAGGGTAACAGTTTTTCAATAGCAGCCTTTCATGTAAAATACTAAACTCTAGTGCAGTCTTTCTGCTACAGGCTGCGATTAAACTGTAATTCCCTGATAGACTTATAATCATGATTTCCTACCAGCTGGCCTGGGAAATTATTTCAGTACTTCACCTGGCAGAGCTGTTCTTCAGGCGGCACACAGAGAAATGCACATTCAGATTTCAGTCCCCAGGCTGGGAAGGCAGGAATGCTGCGGCTCCAGCCGGGGGCAGCTTTCCACAGTAGATGGCAGCACCCAGAGCTCTGAAACTTTCCAGCTAGCCAGAGGCTCCCAGCTTCTGCGGTCTTACTTCATTTCCACTCATTACCCACAACGGGGACATCCTCCTCCTTCCCTGCTCTATCCCTTGGTTTCCTTCCAAAAGTCTTTCCCTATGCCCCACCATTCCAGAGCAGGTGATGCTCAGCTTGTTCTTCTAAAAAGACTTCCAGGGCGAGTGAGAACTGAGAAACTGGCTCTTTGCTGGCTCTTATTTAACGGCTTTATTTCATCCCATAAAAAGAAAACAATATGACATATTCATCAGGGCATGAAACTTTGTAGTTCAGAAGCTATTGTTTATCGGCAGTTTCCTCAGTTGCAATGACTTGGACATTGCAGTATTTCTCTTTTTGTAAGTCAAGTGATGTCAAAGTTGGCTTCTTGTTTCAGCCTAAGGATGATATTCTGTTCTAATGGCAGCTGGTGAGTAAACACAGTATACTGGAGTGGGTTGAAGCACAAAGAAGCCTGCATGATTCCTTGTTCATGACAGCTCTCAGCCTCCATGTTTGACAGCCAGAACAACCAGGCATGCTGCAGAGAAAATGTCCATGATGGCTTCAATTGCAAACTGAAAGGTTTGGGGAGGCATAGGAATGCCTTCTTTTAAATCATCTCAAAAACTTGTTAAAAATAGGTAGCCCTGCAGGTAAGAAGAATCCCTCTCAGGGCTCTTCTGCAGGTTGGCAGCACCATGCCATACCATGCACTGACTATGGGTGACAAATATGCACAGCTAGGCCCAGAAATGCAGGACAGGTTCTTTCCTCACTCCATGGTAGTCACACACCTGAGGGCCATGCTCTGGATGTTTCTCTGTTTCTTTTTTCCTCCTCTCATTTTTTGATGGACATTCTGTTGATAAGAAAATGGCATTGCCTGGATTAAACATTTCAACCCTCCTCATCTCACCAATAAAAGCAACCTGTAAGGGGAAGGTAACACAGAAATGCAAACAGGATGCCTCCTTCTACACAGTGGCAATTCCTCATCTTGCAACGTAGAGAGTTGCAGACTCTTGCCTCTGTAAGCTCCCTGCTGGCAGTGGAAGTGCAGTTAGATTCCGACATGGACCGCCTCCTCTCCAGGGTGCACAAACTCCCATTTCCTTACCCTCCCCTCATATTTTGTCTACCCTCCCTAAACATTCATCCTCTGCTGGGCTCTGTCTGGTCTGCTGATGTCTCTCTTTTACTATTAAGGGGTCTCAGATGCAATTTCAAATAAACAGGGGGGAATAATCTCTTCTGTTCAACTGCTGGCTATTTCTTGCTGTACAGCTCAGTATGGGACCACTTCTTCAGGACAACAAGAGTGCACTGCTGACTGCTGTTCAACATTGTCCTGAAATGGACACTACACATTCCCACCACCTGAACTGAGTATTTTTCCAAAATCCAGCTATTTTACAACATGCAATTTCTTTGCAGTGGGAATTTTCCTTCAGGTGAGAATGTAGGAAGGACTGTGAATTCATGTCTGGAGGCTGTATCTGCTCTCCTTTCACCTGGAGCAGAGAACATCAACGATGATGTGGCATAAATAATGGTGGGACACAGCCCTGACAATGAAACTGGCAGCATATTCCTTTTCTGTATTCCTGTCTCCAGCTGATGCTTAGCTAAGGAGCACAAAAGGGAAAAATGAGATTAACTGTGCTTTGGCACATATTGCTATGGCAAAGGGAGTGAGAAGCCAAAGAGATTGGGACTGCTGTTGAGCTTTACTATTCACCCTCTGTCTAGTGGTACAGGAGTGCCTGTGATTCTAGCTGGTGATCTCTGTCTGTCTGTCCAGTCCAGATGCCTTCTCCCTCATCGGAATCCCAGTCAGCACAAATCTCAGGAAAATGCAGTGCAGGACAAGAAGGAAATTGCCAGCTCTGTGGGCAACACTGTGCAGAGCTTATGTTTTCTGATGAACTGCGTAATGAAAAAACATGCAAGCCTCACTCCCATCATAAAAATTTACCATGAGTACTGAAGTTGAGTATACAGCAGGGATCACATCTTCTGAAATAGTGTGGAGGATTTGCCATCTTTTGAGTGGGCCTGCAGCTGCATTCAAGTGGCTGTTGTGTTGACTGTTGAAGGGAGGGACTAAACTCCCAGGCACTTGGAAGACCAATATCTCTGCTGTTGATTTGATGTTGTTAACATCACACTGTATCAAGAGCAGGGAAGTGTGGGATGTCTTCAGACAGTGATAACAGCACAAGACTGGGGGCAATGTTTGTGATAAACCCATGGACTTTCTGTCCCACCTTTTGCAGGCCTCCTAATTCCTCCTGCATTTCATATTCCCTGCTGTGCAGTGCCAGTGGAAGTCCTAACCTAACTAGTACATAAGCATAATGAAAGTGATTCATGACTTGGGTTTTTGCACTTTCTCTGAATTCATTTGTGGAAGATGATATAGGAATAGAGTGTTGCTGCCAGGTTAAACTGTCTGCTGTCCTTGCATTCAGATTGCCCCATGCTGTTGAACTGGTGCACAGATCAGACTTGAACGTACATTTCAGTCCCCTTCTGTCACTTTCTGCTGGTCCACTTGGTATTTGATACAGAGTCTTTTCCCAGTGGCATCTAATGTTTGGCTAGCAAGGTGGCTTTAAAGAGTAGGAAAAGCACATTCCAGTCCCAGTCCTGCACAAAGGCAGGGATGTGGAGTGTGTTAGGAGGGTTCCCATTGCTGGTGTTGGGGGGCACAGTGCTATAGTTATCTTAGAAGTGCAGGTGGTCTGGGGGTGACTGGCTTTTAGCAGCGTGATATTTTAAAATAGACACCTTCTTCCTATTACTTTTGGTTAAAAATGAGAAAAATATATTGGGAGCAATTTTTCGTTTTGAGCTTACCACTGTCAGTTTGGTTTGTGTTGATTCAAGTGCTCTTCCTCAGTGACCTTCATCTCCCCATGCCTGTGAGATGTGAAAGATGCTGTTGACACAAGCAAAGGCTCAAGCTCCCTCAGCTCATATCCCAGACAGCACTTTAACATGGCATGTTTGATGCTGCATATTTCTGTCTTGCTGACAAAGTGGCAGTGAAAGTTATTGCATTCATCTGGGAAAGGGAATGGAGCAGAATGAAAGCCACAGCAAACAGTGCTACCTTTCCTTTATTCCCTGTCCTTGGTCACTAAAACCTCTGAATGCAGGAAGCAAAATAGAGGGGTTTGGGCACTTAAAACAAGGTTTAGAAGTACACCCCATGAAAAATTAAGGCCTAAAATTAAATCATCAGGTGCATAACAGGAAAACAATCCTAGGTCTTTATTTGCAGGAGCAATGGCTTCTGCATTTGCACTAAGAAATCAACTTATACACACTAAAATGTGATTGCAGGGTAGTACTAGAGGTAGTACTAACCCTCTCCACTCATATTTGTCTTACTGTTCTTTCCTCAAGTGCATTACACTGCCAGAGAAATCTGGAGAAAGAAGAAACCAGCCTGTGTTGCTTCACACACGTATCAGGGCCACTGCAGATCTCTGTAACACATTTGCTGCCAAATCAGCATGAACTAAAGCAATGAGATTTGAAAAGGCAATACTAGAAGAAGTATTGAATAAAGTGTTAATTTTTTTTATTGCAGACTTGATTCTTTTTATTCTTTGGTTAAACCTAGGTCTACCTCCCAAAATGGCCACTGTTAGCCAAGCCATGGTGGATTGTGGTTTGGATGAACAATCAGAGGGCTGTACAGACAACTGCTGTGTAGCAGCATATTGTCATTTCTCTGTCATTGCAAGTGAGAGCTCATCTTCATGCCTTCTGCAGCCTTTCCTTCCATCCCTTTCAATTTCAGAGGACCTTGGTGTTGGGGGACAGTTCCCTTTGGCTGTGCTTGTGCTCTTTGAAGAGCTCCCTGCCCATGGGGTTGTCACTGATGCTTGTACTGGTTTTAGGCTAAATGAGCCAAGGCAGTTGGAACAGCTTAGGAAGGTGGTGGTTATCGTTCCTCAGACCTGAGAAAAAATTTGGGAGCATTTGTGTGAGTTATACAGGTGTAACAGGTCACTGAAGGCAGGCTGGAGACACAGCCAGTAGTTGGACGGGAAGTGTGTGGAAAGGCTGAGAGAATTGGGACTTTTCAGACAGGACAGGGAGGAAGTTTAGATTAGATTAGGCCCTGGCACAGATTACCCCGAGAAGCTGTGGATGCCCCATCCCTGGAAGTCTCCAAGGTCAGGTTGGACGGGGCTTGGAGCAACCCAGTCTAGTGGAAGGTTCCATGCCCATGGCAAGGGGTTGTAGGCAAATGATGTTCATGGTCTCTTCCAACCCAAACCATTCTGTGAGGAGATACAGAGTTGGTACAAAGGAAAACATGCCCTGTTCCCTGCTGTACATGAGCAGTGGGACATCTCTCTGCCAGAGTAGGAGAATAATAAAGACAACATATGCTGTGCTCTCAGTTTTCAAAGGCAAGAATGGTTTCTTGGAGCTCATTCCCTCTCCACATCTCATTTCCTTTGGCCTGTAATCTGTGTAGGCATTACCTGTTACTGCTCCTCTGTATTCACTCCACAGATGCTGCAAGTGAACTACCAAGTTTCATGCCCTGATGAATATGTCATATTGTTTTCTTTTTATGGGATGAAATAAAGCCGTTAAATAAGAAGGGATAGTCAACAAGAGCCTCTAAAAGCATCAGCTTATCATTCTTATTGTCAACCAAACACCCACCTTCCACTTTTATGTAGCATGCTACTATCAAAAATGAACATGAGGATTACACTTAAATCAGTAAATAGTAATGAAACACTTCACAGAGAGAACCTTTTAGAAAGCTGGACCTGTTGAAGAGTTACTGTAGTGGTCAGATGCTCAGGCCTATTCCAAGAACTCTGCAGTGCACTTCAGCTTTCTGCCCCTGAGGAAGAATATTTCTTTGATACGTGAATATTCTAAAGAGCAATGGCAATCTCCAAAAAGCAACATCAAATGAAGGTTCTGTCGTGACAATTTTAGACTTTACTGTTCACAAATCCAGCTTCTGACAGTAAAAGATGATCCTGTTCTCCTGGGAACCCTGCCCTGCAGAAGTACTGACCTGTGCAAAAGTGCTTTTCATTACATTTGTCTAAAGACTGAAAGCTGCAAGTCATGTGCAAGAGGATGGGAAATTGTAAAAGTGTGTGGGGGTTACTTCCAATCTTTCCATGAACAAAAAAAAGATCAATCCAGCGTTACAACAAGGCAGGTTTAGTGGCCCTTGAGAAAGGTTTTATAAAACCTTTACACACAATTGTTTTCCCTTTGTAAGTCAGCATTGTTGTTCAACACAATGGCCGTCTCTTAGCACAAGCTGACGGTCAGCAGCCTTCCTGTGAGAGGTGCCTAAGTAGATAAAACATTTTAGCTGAAAGAGAGAATACCTGCTTGCAATGACACGAGTGGTTTTACGTGCTGCACTTCATGTGCAGTTGCAATGCAACCCTGAGGGCTCTGAACAAACTCACTCAGAGCTTGAGGAGGGAAATCTTTGTCTAGAGCTCCCTTGCCTAGAGCTCAGTGGGGCTGAGGATGCTGAGGCAAAGAACAGAGACTGTGGCTGCAGCCAGCTCCACCTCTTGCCTGCCCCCTGCACCATCTGGGCATAAGTCATCATCTCCTTGCCAGTGAGAGACATTTAACAAGGTCTTGATTTCACCTTCTCTTTCTCAGCAATTTAAGTTTTGTTCTGTTTCTACTTTAAAAATCCCTCGATTCGCAGAATCAGGAAAGGAAGAGGCTAAAATTTTCAGGCTCTTATCACATTTACACTCTGGGGGAGAAGAGTGCTTCTTTAGCTGATAGCCCCCCATATAAACTTTCAGTAAAAATGTGGTAATGCATTTCAATAGCACAATAATGGCTATAACATTACAATAGCTTGTCCTTTTTCTAGGAAGAAGTTGGTCTATCAACAGGCTCTCTGAACAGGTGACCAACCTTAAACAGTTTCTGAGTTTTGCTTCTAGAAATCTGAGTAATTAAAATAATTAGTTCTGCAAAGCTACAGTGTAGACAGCATCTGCATTTCAGCATTTTTCTGAATGCTCTCTTCTTAATTCTTGTACTCTGGTCCCATGCACATGAACTTTTGCAAACACCCACAGATTAATTTGACTGGTAAAGAGTTTGCTACATAAATGTCTGTTAGGAACTCAGGTGATACACAGCAGGCAAGACTTCCCAAAGAGAGACAAAGGGCTATTAATTCTACTTAGCTGCACATACGAAATATGCAGTAAACAACAAATACCCACAGAAACCGTCCCAGAGGACAAAACTCAGAAGTAAAAACTAGGAATGACAGAAAAAAAGCCTGTAGTAGTGCTGAAAAACATTCAGCTTTAGAAGTGGAGATCAAATGTTTGCCTGTGAGAATAGACAAAAAAATGACAACAGGATCAGAGAACGCCCTGTTGTGAGTGGGATCCCTGCCATGATGTGGAGCAGGGAGAAGATGTTCAAATAATAAGGTTATTTTGACAATAAGAAGTATTGTACAGGTAGGCATTTTGTATGAAAAGCAGAAAGTACTCCCCAAATAACAATAATAATAACAACAACTTCAGGTGTCTGGTTGCCAGCATTAGCATTTCCTAGGTGTGAAGGAGCATAAGGATGTCTGCTTCTATGGTTATTTTTGGACAGAAGGGTCCAACAAATACAATACTCGTGGATAAAAAAAGTATCCTGTAAGAAGTTATCATTATACACCAAATGACTAGGAAGGTCAATGCAAGTGACTGATTAAAAATGAGATTTATAAAAAAGAATCAGGTGAATAGCTTGTATACATGAAATATTGCAAACAACAGATAATGCACCAAGGGATTTATTAGTAAAACCAATTTGATTTTGTAAGCCTTAGGTAATTTACAACCTGCAACTGAATAAGAAACAGGCTGTTCTCCGCTAGAAAACAAATCTCTTGGCAAAAAAATAGAAAAAAAAAATAATTAGAGAGGGAGAGACGAAAAACCCACAACCCTTAAGGTGGCAGAGCTCTGTGCTCCACAACTTCATGTGCTGCATTGTCAACCAGCCTGGCAGAGGAGAGAAAGCTGACAGCTCTCCAGAGGAGCTGTGCAGGAGTCTGGAACGGCACAGACCTGATCCTGCATGTAATGAGAGTGAGAGCAGAGCTGGAAGGCAAAATCTCTCCCTGGCACAGCCCAGCTGCTGCCAAGCCCCTGGCACACACAGAGCCAGGCTGTGCTGGGGGGAGCAGGGGAACCAAAACCTCCAGGTTCTGCTTGCCAGAAATGCACCACAAAAAGGCATTCAATTATAGTACATTAAAAAACCCCAACCACTGCACTCGGAGTGTCTTACTCGAAAATCCAGAGAATAGACAGCCAAATCAAGGAAATACTGACGTATCTGTTCTCCTCTTTTATGCCTCAGGTTAAGCACACTGGAAAATCCTCATTAGCTGACAGTTTTAGCTGAGGGTCTTGTGCACCAGGCTAGCTGAGAATATTAGGCCTCATTAATTTAAAAAAAAATAAAAAAAAAGGAACAAATATAGCTGCTGTAATACTCCATTCGGTTTGTCTAATTCTGCATTAATTGGTACCCATGTAACAGATCTCTTGCATTCCTTGTGGAACTACACCAGACACAGGCACTGAACACAGCAAACACAATCAATCCTTTATTTTATTCCTGCCAATGCTGTCCCAAAAAGGCTCTGGAGGAAGATACAAACTTTTCATGACCTCCCAGCAGGTGAGGTAACCCAGAAAATGTGGCTGTGATGGCAACTTTAACTGAAGCATCTCCCTGATGAGGAAAGGCTGAGGGAACTGGGGATGTTCAACCTCAAGAGGAGCCCCAGCTGAGAGCGGCCCTCATCCCTCTCTGTCCCTGTCTGCAGGGAGGGCTCAGAGCGGGAACCAGGCTCTGCTCTGTGGGGCCCAGCAGGAACTGATGCTCAGGAAGTTCCAGCAGGACAGGAGAAAGAACTTTTCCTGTGCAGTGACTGAGCCCTGAAACAGAGACCAGAGAGGGTGTGGAGTCTCCCACACTGGGGATATTCCAGACCCATCTGGACACAATCCTGTGCCATGTGCTCTGGGTTGACCCTGCTTGAGCAAGGAGGTTAGACCAGATGAGCCAATGTGGTCCCTTCCAGCCTGACCCATCCTGGAATTCCATTAACCTGGAATCTTCACCCTCCTTTCTGGCAGCAATGTTGAAGAGGGTGTTTTGCAGGATGGTTGTACCACCTTTGCATAGATGGCATTAATAAACACAGAGCTGTGTATTAAAACACACACATATATATCTGCATAGACCTAGAGAGCATTGACACGAGACAGAGAAGGAACACACAGTTTATTCTTTGCATAATATTCACAGATGTGATTTTGGGTTGTATCTGCTCTGATGTGGTATCTCCCATGGCATTGCAAAGTAGTGATATAAAAACACCACTTGAAGGCACATGAAATCCTTATTAAAGGCAGTTGTGCCAGCCAGCATCGAGTGGAGATGCTGCTGGCGTGCAGAATTTTAAAGGAAAGAATTTTACTGGCATTCCTTTGTGTCCAGTGTGCCTCAATTAAAATCAGTCACTGTGCAACAATAAAAAAAAGAAATACCAACAGAAAAGTAAAGAATGATTTTATAGCCTCATGCTTGTGCTAAGTAGGATCTATATGAGGATTATGATAATTCTGACAAAGTTACTAGGTATTACCATAGGCTGTAATTTGGGGAAAGACAGTGTACTAGAACAGAAAGGAAGATTACAGCCAAGTCTCTGCTTCTCCATCAAAGCCCCAAGGTTGTGCTACAGGACACTGACACTGACCCTGCTGACATGGGCTCCAAAGCCTTCTCACCCCAGGCACCTTCTCATGAAGTTCCTCTGTCCAAAGTCTTTAAAGGCAGTAGGATGAAGAGTCACCAAGAGCTTAAGCTAGAAAATTATTGAGGAAGGGAAAGGATGCAGAGCTTCACTTTTCAAAGTGCAGAGTGAGATTCTCTTATTTCTATTGGCAGCATTGCAAAATTACTTGAAATAGGGGAGGGAACAGGAATTTTCACTCTTTGCTCCGCCTGAAAGATTTAACTAAATTAAGTGACCTAGCATGTGCTTTTACTGCACATCATGAAAGTAAAGCCCTCAGTTGCCATTCTTATGTCCATTCTGGCTCTGCTCATTTTGCCCTGTTCTACCATAGTGTTGTTTCCTTTCCCTGGATGTAATTAATAATTCACGAACTACAACAAAACTAAGCAATCAGAATGCAAACCAAAACCAAACACTGCACTGGAAAGATGAGTTACTCTTTTTGAACATCAAACTGCATGCCAATTTAACTTTCTCTGTCCAGAAAGAGTTTGGCCACCAGAACTTGGTTCAAGAGGACACTCCTCTAGGGCAGATGTTCCCTGGAGTGCTCTGCATGGCAAAATCAGCCAGTGGTGACGATATTTTGACAAAAACATCACTTCCATGCTGTCCCATCCCCCATGGTCAAGGGATAGCTGACACTCACCCTCAGCATCCCCCAAACAGATCACACAAGCTGCAATATGCTCATCCTCTTCTGACATCCATGGCATCCAACCAGATCACCTCTTCCATACAGGAGTGTTGGGCCATTTTGAGTGACATTCTCAGCCTGAGAAGATCATGGCTTATTCCTCACCATCACATGGTTCTCTGTATTCTGTCCACTTAGCAGTGGTCACTCACTAACAATATCTTAAAGTGATTTCTGTCTCTGCTCTCCTCAAAACCAGAAGTGACAGGCATTGCTCAGAGCTCTCCTCTGTTTTCTTCCTCCCCCTCTGGAATTATCATCTCTTTTAACTAAACAGGAGCAAGAGAGCTACAGGCCTCAGCTTGAGTTCCCTTTTCTGACACCTCCTGGAATCTTTGGGAACTTGCACAGCTTTGAATGCCTTGGTGCAACTCTCCATTCGCCACTGCCCCATACCCAGGCATGCACACTCAGACACACATCCAGGCATTCCAAGGGCTTAATTCCTGCACTTTTAGCTGAAGAAAAAAGCAGCTTTAAGGAAAACCCATTTGACACCAACTGTACATTCTGTAAAATGGCCTCTACAACAAGTAAATAACAAATAATGTGATCCTTGTTTTTGATTTAGACTGTAGTTTCCTTTAAAGTAACATTAGTAACTCTTAGTAACTTTACTTTCTAGTTACTTTTTAGTATGCTTTCATAGCATATTCACTGAGACAACAGTATTTAATAGGAGGTTTATATACTATTTTCAGGGGACTTCAATTATGAACTAAACTCTAAACTTGTCTCTTTGTTTTCTAATTCCTCTAACATTTTATTAAGTGACAGTATATTCAAATTCCTCTTCAAACAGATGTACTGCTTCAAATTTTTACATTAGGAAATAGGGCTATACTCTTCCTGCCTGACTACTGCTCTCCTCAAGGCATCAGGTTAAAACCAAACCAAACAGAACAAAATAATATGCTAAAAAAAGCCCAGACACCAAATAAACACTAACCAAGATGAATCCTGAGCTTCAATTATTCAATATTCCTTCATCTTGCTACATACAGCATATTTAGGTGAAATAAATAGAAACACTTATATCTCACTGTCACCTCTGTCCATTTAAATGGCAAAACTCATTTGACTTTGTAATGAACTGCTGAGCTGTTTATATAGCTCCATGTTTTAGAATTAAGCAATAGGCCCCATGAAGTCACTCATTACCACCAAGTCAGCTGATTAGAGCCTCAGGCAAGTGTAAGGGCAGTTAACTCTAACACCACAATTTCCAAGCCAGTAATGACTTATTCCCAGGTCTTTCTTCTGTTAGACATGCCATCCCTTCCAGCACAGAGCTTTTACAAAAATGCCTTAAAATTTACATCTCTGACAGATCATTCATTAATAAACGTAAAAAGCAAATACACAGGGTACAGTTACTGACAGAAGGCTGTCTTGTACAGCAGCCAAACAACAGGACAATCTTCATTTGAAGTCACAGTCTGTAGGCCAGCAACAAGAAGCCTGACAGGCCTGCAAAACTGTACCCAGAACATGCTGAATATATCAAATGTCATCTGCCTGTGTTTAATAGATCTGATTGACCTGTGAATGCAACACCTCAATACATTAGGAAAAAGGGGGCTGTCCTGGTCTACTGGACTCCAAATGGGAGAGCTGGGAGGCCACTCCCATCTTCAAGAATGGCAGGACAGAGACTGATCACTTAACTGTAAAGCAAACTTCTGCACCCCAGATTTACAAGATTACCCTCAAAAAAGGATCACAGGTTACTTTAACATGGTTCTAAGCAGTGAATACATTCAATAAACCATTTTTCTCCTTTTCTGTTCAGTTTGGAAGTGTACATATATAATTATACCCAGTTATGTAAATATTTAATTATGTATATCCTATGCATATTTTGTTTACAATTCTGTTACAAAAACACCCCAACTTTAGTTTTTTTAAACCAAGAAGACTGACTTGCTTTTTTACATATATATTAGTATAGTGTCTGGTGGACTCTGATGGTAGATGTCACAGCTGCCAAATTCTTAAGATTTTTGTTTTGTGTCTGCAACTACCAAGCTGTTAACGCTGTGGCTCAAAGCAAGTCTATTTCCAGTTTTTCTGGTGTACACCCAGAATCAACCATATTTCACACAGAGCTGATACTAGTGTTCAGACTTCTTATCAACTGCAAGTTTAATATCACATAATAACATCACAGTGTGCTGTCAGTGGAGTCAAAATATGAATTCACTGCTAGACAGCAGTAGGATTTATTTTGATGCTCTCTAACCACACACAGCCACAGAAATATCTATCTGTGGGACAGGGAGGGAGGGAAGTGAGCTTTTTCAAAGGTACAAAGACAAATTAGTTGCTCATTACATAATATATAATTATATATTATATACCGTGAAAACATATCTACGCACTTAAGTGTTTTAGAGAAAAAGATACACATAATTGAATAAAAAGGTATCTGTACCATTTGCACTGTCTAGCTAATGTTCAAACTTTTCTGCTCAGAAATGAAACTGAGGTAGTGAGGAAGTAGAAAAAATTGCTTATTCCTTGTTCTACTCCTTGCTCTACTCCTTGCTCTACTCCTGACTTGGAGAACACTCGAGAGCAGAAATGAACCCAAGCATGTTATGTGCATTTTAAGACCAAGATAGAAACAAAATTCCTTGAAGATCTCCTTTTGGGACATGGCAGCTCCAAGGAGTCCCCAGCATTATCTGATGCTCATGTCCTTTCCCCAGCTCAGAGCACAGGTTGCCTCCCACTCCAAGGCTGTTGTTTTGGCAGCCAAGCCTGACAGGAGAATGACGGCAGCTCGGGAGCAGCTCTGTTCCTGTAAATTACCCTGACAGCCAAGGGCTGCTGGGGGAGAGGGGATAAGCCATGCTGCTCAGCCACCGGGAGCTGAAGTAATTACCTGGTGTAATGAAGAGCAAGGGAAGGAGAGGAGCAGTGGATGGTGCAGTGCTGTACTGTCAGCAATATCATCCTCCAAGGCTCGCAGAACAATGCCCTGCTGAGCCCCTGGTAATCTCTACACATGGCTACCCATGAAGAGAGTAATTAAGAAATGTCATTGCCTCCTTGGGAAAATACCACTGTGTCTCAAAAGAATGATGATAATCTCTGTAACAGCCCTGTTCTCTCTCTCTCTCCTCTTTGTTTTGTTAGGAAGTAAAACGCGTCACAACGCGAGGCTTTTGTTCTTCCTTTTGTCACACACCAACCCAAACAAAGCTCTGCCAGCTGAGCCAAGACAAAGCTGTGTTTAGAAGTGAGTGCAGGCACTCCCAAAGTCTGTATCACTGGGGAAGCCACATCTGCATTGGGCATCCCTACTAGAAAAAGTATTTGAAAGTCTTGCGCCAGGCACAAGGCAGGTAAAATCTTCTTATAAAGTCAGATCCCCAAAGAGCAAGCTTTTACAGGAACTTCTGGATCCAACAAGCATCCAGTGATTTGGTGAAAGAGACAGCGCTACAGCCCTCATCCAAGGGCCAGGGAAGTCCATGCAGGACTGCTCCTTCAGGTGTGACTCCTGAAGAGCAGCATTTCTGCAGAAGTGTGCAGTTGTGTCACCTGGGAAAAAGATCAATACTTCCAGACCAAGGTCTGCAAGACAAGGGCTATTTTTCCAGCACTGGGCCAGATTTATGTCATCCTTCACTGGGCGATCTTTCTATCATACTCATTCTTTATCAATCAGCCTAAAAGTCTGTCCCCCTTAATTGACACCATGCCTGAAAACGGGTATCTAAAATTGATCTTAGTGACCTGCAGCTTTCTTATAGATACAGAGACAGACAGACAGACAGATACTAAAGGTTTTTCAGAGAACTCTATACTGCTGGGGAGCTAAGAGTACATACTGTTAGAGAGCAATGCCAGGAGTCCTCGAGGAAGCTGGAAACATCTCTGCCATTCTTTCTCTCCCTGCCTCCTCGATGTCTACCACTGGAAATGCATGAGAGCCAAAAAATATCTTGCTTGTCACAGCTGTACCTGTATAAATAACAGCAATCCCCTCACACAAGGTGTGATTAATTACACAGCAAAAATTTCAGAGAAAAAAGGGGTTGATGTAGCAGGCTGCTAATGAGGCTGATCAATTCAAATACTTTATTCCTTCCCCAAAATTTAATTCCAGATTGTTTAATCTGCTCTCTGAAATCAAGCAGTTGTGTCTACTTAGCTAACACACCTTTGATTCTGCAATTCACTGCACATTTGGATTGTATTGGAGGTAAATATTTGCAGCTGGAGAGCAGACAGTTGAGAGTTTAAACATAACTATTGCTATTTCTATTTATTCCAGCCTATTTTTCTGCCATAATGGAAGGGATAAGATGAGAAACTTTCATCTAAAAGGTGTTTTTTGTGTTCCACAATGCTAAAGGCACAGGTTCCCTACTGAGGGTTTGCAGCTGCCAGCACAACTCCTAGTCACTACCATGTGTTTTATTCTGGAAACCTTTTGGAAGAAACACAGCACACATTTGTGTGTTCTGAGATTCTGAGCAATTTTTTCTGCAAGTATGATTACATACAGAATGCTGATGCCATGACAAAGTAATACATGAGGGTAAAATAAAAATAATAGTAATAAACCCCTCCATTTTCCAGCCTCCACTGATTCTGGTGACTGTCATTCTCCAAAGGAGCCTGATGGATCCCTCTTAACTATGTCTAGCTTCCCAATTTCCAGACATTATCTAGTGACACTGCTGGTTTTAGTCTGGCATTCTCCCTCAGGATATAGCTGAAACCAATCAGGTAATTAGGCAAAAGATGATCATGATGAGATTAAAAATATAATGGAAAAATGAATATTTAAAAAGAGCTGAATACACAGTTTGGAGAAAATGAAATTGATGGAAAATGACAACTCTTGATGGGCAGAAAGAAGGCTGGAAAAAGTAAGGCATTTTAATGGCTTTTGGAAGAAGGGCAAAGTATTTTTAATTTTTACAATGAACTACTGAAAAAATACTAAAAAAAGATTAAGGTCTGTTAAAAGTCCATTTGGAGTCCAAATGTGTCTACCTCTGCAGTAGACACGTAACCTAGACTGATAAAGTTGCAATCCTTGCAAAGGCTATATTAAGAGTTTTGGCTTCCTCTGTATCTCTTCTTTGCCTCTTTCTACTGCAAATGCCTTTTTCTTCAGATAGGGATTGGTGGGTTTGTACAAATACAAAGGGCATTTTCTGTGTGAGTCCTATATTTTCAGCAATGATGTCCTCGAGTCTTTTATTCTGAGTGAAAGTTGCAGAAAAATAGATATATTACAGGGACATGTGTAACTAATATAGCCTGCAAAAGCTGCAAGTATCCTAAATCTCCTTTTGATTCCAGTAACAGAATAAACTCTGAAGCAGTTGGCCAAGCCCCTTCCTGTCCATTTATATTGTTCTTGTGTACAAGGGTCCTGGATCAGGTGTTGCCAACAAGCTTAGATAATTTGGATAACTACTTATCAAGTATGGCTGGCCAGGAATCCTTTTCAAAAGCGATGTCCTTCGTAATAAACAAACTGATTTAACACCATTGCTATGGCTGACCTCCCATATTATTTCTATTTTGCTTGAACAAATCCCCACAGGTCCTTTGACTCCCATGGATTTTCTTGCAACTAGAGGGGATTTGCTCACCTATTTTCAGAGGGATTTACAATAATACATAAAGCTTTGGGTCTGTACTATTTTAACTAAATACCTGACTGAATGGGGAGATACAGCTTCATCAAAAAGCCACTCCATGTTCTAATAGAGCTCCCAAGCAGGAAAAACCAGAGTTTCAAAGCACTGGAAAACATTTGGCTGAGCACTCCAGGCCCCAGTAAAACACTTGTTTTGTGGGCTACTTTGCTATGAAGCTGTAAAATGGGAAAAGAGAAAAGGGTAAAAAATGGATGTGGTGGAGAAGGGGGGGAAATTATATTTAATAGAGATATAAAATTTCACCTGACTCAGATCAAATGCTTCTGTCATTGCTGTCAGGCAAAATTATGACATCAGTATTAACAGTGCATTCCTTTGAATCTGTAGTCCTACTTTTCATATTGATTTGTGGCAAAGGATCAATATAGAATCCCTAAAAAAGTACATATATATAGGTTTGGGTATATGAGTGGCAGGCAGCAATGATAAGTCTATGTGTGCAAGCATGTGCATATTCTGTTTCATTTTTCTCTCATTTGCCACATGAACATCTTTTCAAACACATTCATTATTGTGACAACAGGTTGAATCTGCAATTCACCATCTGCCTAAACAACATTAACCTTCATGCAACCTCACATTATTATTGTTTGGTTTTGTCTGAAATTCAAAATACCCCTAATATAAGGTGGAGGGACGACTCTTGTACTTGGCATCATCTGTTCTATTATACATACATCCACCTGGAAGCTTGCATTTGAGATGGATTTCCAGCTCAAATTTCTTAATGTCATTTGGGCACGGTGTCTCATACACAACCACTGAAGGTACAATAAAAGAAGCCCATTAACCACTTCAAGGTTCATTTCATGGTTTCACTCATGAAACTGCCAACAGGAAACTGAAGCAGTTCTTCTCAGATTTTTGCAGATTCTGAGATTATTATTTCTGCAATATTAAAGATATCTTTATATAAAACACAAATTTTTATACATTAAATTGTTGCTTAGATAGTGCCAGTAATTTGAATTGCTTCTCAACTACATACTCAGCATACTTTAATCCAGCAAGAAGAAATCTAGGAGTGCTTTCAAAAGCATTTTCAGAGATAACACTTGGCTATTCTTATTGCTGAAAAGAACATGCTGGGCCTTGGCTTTCCACAAATGTGCAGACTTTTATGGACCACACTGTTCCATGGTGTCAGTCCTCTGCTCAGTTCCAAACAGACCTTTCCACTGTCTCTACCAATATCCATTAGCATCTACCATTATCCAATATCCATATTCATAAATACTGTACAGTCCGCTTCCATCATCCACTACCACTCTGCACTCAACATTCAGAAGTTAAATTGGCAGTGACTGGTCTCTGCCTCAAACACCTTTGAAATCTAACCTTGTAGGAAGGAGTTTTTTTGTAGTGATGAGGCGTGAGCCCACTTGCTCTTATTCTACCCCTTCTTTTCCCCCTGTGTAATTGCATTGTCATAGGATGAACTGGTACAGAATTAAGATACAAGGTGGCCACTTGTATAACCAAGCCCCCAAACATGCTTGAATCTCTGGGAAGCCTGGATCTGGGTCTGAATTCTGAAATTTCTGCTTCTCTCTGGTCATGACTGAGGATGTGAGCCATCAGACCTACTGGTAGGAAGTGCTGCCCTGGGAATGTTGGAGTCTCAGTCCCGCAGAAGCTGAATGAGGAATCTGAGGATTTAGACACCAGTGATGGCAAAGATGTGTCACTTTGAAAATAAACATCTTTGTTTTGTTTCTGCACGCTTATTTGCTCTAAATGCTTTAGCTAAGCCTCAATAGCAATATTTCACTGTGAGAACATTATCTCCTGACAATTATGCAATTCTATTAACATCATTGCCTTTTTAATCTATAAAAGGTTACATTAAACAGAAAGAAGACACACAGGAGAGTAGAGAAAGGAAAGTACCTAGCCTTTCAGGAAAAAAAGAGCAAGATTATTCAAATTATTATCCTGACATTTATTTTTATATGATGGAAAATAGAATGAGAAACATAACAGTGTTTTGGTGACCTGAATGCCAGCAGAAAGTAAATTAAAACTCACAAAATAAATGCAAACGACAGGACAGATTCTTCCCTCTGTTCAGATATGTTTACAAGGGTGGGGTGAATAAGATTAAATGGGAAATGGCTATTCTGTGGACCTGTCTGCAGTAGCCATTACTGAACTGTCTGACAAAGCAGATGGAAGAGGATGACTGAAGGTGTGCTACCTAATAGAGACCCCCTCGCTGCCTTATCAGTCAAGGAAAACCAAAAGCAACCACTACTTTTGAAATATTAGTAGTGTAATAGCCTTCAGTGCCATAGGTTGAAAAACATCTACCAACTGATATTTATGCACTGCCCAGTGCTGGATGAGTATTCCAGCAAATTTTCCAGCAGCCAAGCCCTTCCCACAGTACAGCCCCAGGAACATTCATTACAAACCCATACACCCAAGAGAGTTGCCTGGAGCAAAGAAAAGCTCCAGGCTTTCTCTGCACCTGGAGGTGCAGCATCACAGTGTTAATGAAAACATGACAGCTGGACAGAATTTGCTTATTTTTCTTAGTTCACAAAGTTGGTGGAAAAAGGCCCTAATTAGGGGCCTTATTCAATGTATGATAGGTTATAAATTGAATTCTTTGCTCAGTTCTCCCCAGAAGGCTCCTTCTAATCTTGGCTACAATTCAAAATCATCTCAGTGTCCAAACATCCTGCTGCTTTAGTTCCTCCCAAAGTGCCACCTTCCATCTGGGGGTCACTGGCCAGCAGCACATGAACTCTGGAAGCTGACAAAAGCTCCTCTCACTCCCCAGGTACTTGTGGCTTGTGGTCTTAAAATAACTCTGGGAGAAGGCAGGCAAATGCATGGAAAAAAGGAATTGTGCATTTTTCTTTCTAAAGCTGAAATAAATGTGCACATGTGTTTTTTATCAAGAATGGACAAAAGACAATTGAGACAGCAGAGAATTTACTGATGCTCAGGACACTACAATGGACTGGCTTTCTTATCTCAGAGATCCCATTAGTTATTAGTTAGGAAGATTCAGAAAAATCTCCTTTATGGCCATTATTTGTTCAAGTACATCACGAATGGCTTATGACCTGTACTTAACTGGCTCTTTGCATTGCTCAAGGGCTCTATTCTCCCCTTCAACACTATCCTGCCTTTGTAAACAGTGTAGGAGGGATCTGCAACCAAGTACAGACAAGGGAGGGTTACTTTCCCTGTGTTCTGTCACTGCTCGAGAGGTTGTACAGTGAATGGAGGAGGCACCTGAAGCAGGAGAGAAACAGGAGAGCATCTTGCTTGGGAGCTGGCACTGTGTTCTGCAAAAGCTGAACAACAGCAAAATTGCTAAAGAGTTAACCACTAACAGCCAGGTTAGGACACACTGCACATGTGTGAGTAGAGGTATCATGAGCTGGTCCTTGGAAATCAAACTGCTACCAAGCAAATCGTATTTCCTTTGAAACTGTGTACATTCAGCCCCTTCAATTTTTTTGGTGTTCCTCACCTCACACTTGCTCCTTTCCTAATTTTCACTTTGTGATTTGTGCTCTGCACATGGCTGCTGTCAGACAAAGGTAAAGCAGTATTAGTAGTTCAGCATGTAGGGCCAGTATAAGGCATGAAAGTACAGGAGCACTTTTTAGACTTTATTTGTAGTTCTGATAATGTGCCTCATCATTTCCATGAATTGGAAATTTCTAAGTTTTAGTTCTCATGATGCTCCTCATA
The DNA here is from genome assembly GCA_013396875.1 of Vireo altiloquus. NCBI lineage: Eukaryota > Metazoa > Chordata > Aves > Passeriformes > Vireonidae > Vireo > Vireo altiloquus. The sequence goes on from VZRF01008872.1 coordinate 228,611, forward strand.
GAAGTATTTCCTTGCCCTTTACTAAACAGTCAGAATTACTCAGGCTGGAACTCCATTTTCTTGCCTTTCTTTACTTCACCTCTGTATTTATAGTAGAAGTAGAGGGTAATGCTTGTCTCAAGTCACAATCAACAAAGACCTAACACTTAAAAAAATCCTGTACAGAATCTTACTTTGGTTGCTACTGGACATTACTTGGGCCTGAAATATAGAAATTAGACAACAGAGAAAACTTATACCAGCCTACATGTTCTCTGTGAAGAGCTGTGAACTGAAACAGAAATGTCAGAAGGACCTCTCAAGGTCACTACTCCAACCTGCTTCTCAAAGCAAGACTATCAGCAGTGCTGAGTCTACTATTTAAATATTTAGTCTGTTTTTAAAACAAACTAGCAATTGGCAAACATCTTTTTTTTTTTTCTAAACAATTTTTTTTTTCTAAACAATTAATTTCTTCATGGGCAATGAGTAAAAGATCTATGCATAAAACCAACCCTGGAGGTACAAAGAGATCACTCATCTCTCTCTAGCGGTAAGAAGGCCTTTCACTGAATCTGTGAGGTGACCAGTTGTTACTTACACTGGGCTGAAACCATGAAGAAAACAACACTCCCACTTGCAGTCTTGTTATTCCTACCAAAGTCTGCTTGAAATAAAACTGAACACTGAAATAACTGGTTGCACCAAGACAATAGGGCAACATTTGAGAACACACATTTTCTCCTACTCCAGGCTGAGGTTTTTACAAAAGTCTGAGCTATTTAGGCACTAAAACTTTGTTGTTATTCCAACAGCTATGTTACAGAAGTGTCACTCACTCACTAGCATCACCTACACACACCAATGGCCAATAATGACACACCTGGGCAATATTAATACAGCCTGTTACTGCAGAAAACATAAATTAGTCCCTGTGGGGAGCAGTATTATGGGCTGTAATTTCAGCTCAAGCTTCTATGACAATACAGGCCAAGAGACTACAGTCTGAACCACACTGAACCTAATGAGACATGGCAGCTTTGGAAAGCTGTCTGTGGTTTTCCTTGTAAATGGCATGCTGTCCTAATGAATGAAATGGTTTTACATGCCTTTTACCAGTTTCCACTAAGGCTAGTTCAATTTCAGAACTCATTCTTTAATTGTGATGTTATCTGAGAAGAAGCCTTTCCAAATGCCAAGGTAAATGAACATCAACAAGGTGATGGATGAAAAAAAGGAATGTACTCTGCAGGCAGACGTCAGAATATTGAGACAGATTCAATTACATAACATTCACCTGGGCTCTTATGTTCCAGTACTTCTATTAGATCACCACACTTAAGCCCAGACACTTTCAAAAGGTTGTAGCTGGCCAGGAAAATCTGCTTCCTGGAATGGGAAAAGCTTTGGGTATGTAAACATTCAAAGGAAGTTTCCTCCGACTGCTAATTAGAATGAAGAGAAGTGCCATCCAGCTCCATATGGTACCCTAGTATATTAGCACCCTTGAGGCAGAATTACCTACTCATTATATGGCTTAGCAAAAAGAGTGACTCTTCTGGAGATTACTGATGTTCCATGTGAAGGGCTGGCTTTCCTTTGGGTTTTTGCTTGGTTTTTTTTTTTTTTTTTTGCTTTCTTCCTAAAGAATCACAGGAAGTATTTGGCAATAAGCCAGGGATTCTGTTTTAGAAACTGTACAGAAAACACCTATGGAGTTGTTTTTTTCTGTTATTGAAATTGTACTGACTATTAGAAATGTTAGAAAAAGTAGTGTTTTAAGATCTGCTGAAGTTAAAATACCTGCTGTTTCTAACAATACCCAATTGCTGCTGGGCTCAAATTATCCATTAGCTATCTCACTTCAGGGCAGTGAAAGCTTATGTTATCATTTATAAAAAGAAGACTCCTTGTAAGTCTCTGCTATCCATTTCTGATAAGTTTTGGCTTCATAAACCAACTGTGGGCCATAAATGATGTGATGTCTTGTGTCAACTGAATCTGGAAAGCCAAAGATTTAAATTACACAGTGCAAGTCTACAGACACATATCTGTGCTCCTAATCATTCTTACTCATGGTATTTGTGACTGTTTTAACTGGCTCAAACACTTTTGACTTTGCCAAGTTATGTTCCTCCTTGTGTGAACAGAGATACAATGAAACTTTTAAAAATTGCTGAGGTGGAAATAAAAGTATGCCCATGTAATTTGAGAATACCAGCTACATGGAGTATTCAAGACAAAGATTTCATCCTGACTTTTGTGCATATTCCACATTTATTTAGACAGTCATGGTCACATCTCAGACTTGTCACCTGCCAGCTCTGATTTGATAAAACCCTGCACATGCTTTCTACAACCCCTGTGAATGCACAGCAGCACAGCAGAACTGGTTAACATAAACCACCTCCATCTAAAAAGTTTACCTAAAAGGGAGCTCACATAACCACCCTGCTGGTGCAAGCCAAGAAAACTGTAACATACAGCAGAATTTATCAAGATATGCCAATTTCTACACTCTCAGGAAACCACCAAGGTGAATGCTTTGTCTGGAAATTTGAATCTGACTCCTGCGCTTCAGGATGACATAAATAAAATAAAAACCTGTGACAGGTCTGGAATAATCTTATGAAATTCAGTTAGAAGTAGCTGAGCAGTAACACTTGGCATGTGTATAGTGTCTTTCATTGGATCCTCCAAATGCTTTATTTCATTAAGGGCTGCAAGCTCATTTGCTGAAAAGAGTTCAACTGATGTGTCAAAACCTCATTAAAACAAAAAAAAATAAGAAAAAAAGAAAGAAAAAATTCTACGAAACAGCCAGGAATAAAAATCCAGCCCTTTCTAACCTTGTATTTTGTTTTTTGCCATAAAGACAGAGAGTCCTATTTGAATCATTGCCTTCTGAACTAACACTGGGTGCAGATGTCACTGAAGAAGGCATGTTAGGCTAAGGTAGGTTTGAGCTTAGGAATCAATGGGATTTTGCTGTCTACGGCTTTAAAATGTAAGTGATATTTCCTTCACTTTAATTTGTTCTGGGGCAAAAACTCAAGATTAAAAATTGTGTCTCCTCCCTGTGTGCAGCTTGGATGGAGCAAAAGGCCATCAATTCATGGATACGATGAGAAGGCAGCTCCTGACAGGTCTTGCACCACAAGCTGTGAAATGAAAAACCCTGCGAAGTTACCTCTAGTGAAAGTGCCAGGAGACTTCACAAGCTTCACTTTTTAGCTACAAGACACTACCCACCTACTTTAGCACAATTCCTGCACTGCATGAGCAGGATATGGGCACTAGGCACTCCTGCAATACTCCCTGCAATGCACTTGCTTTTCTTCTTCTCGTTTTGTGGATTCCCAGTCTAGGTACATTCATCATAGGAAGAAACACAACATTGGACCTTACCAAGAAAATACATTCAAGAATGCCATGTATAGTTTCTGTCTTTTGTTTGCTGGGCAAAACACCAAGAACCCTATACAAAAACACAGATATGCATGCAATATAAAAGGGCTTTTAACTTTTTTTTAAAAATTTCTCTCCCTTTCCTCAAAGAACAGTACATTATTTTACATTGTTATGACACGTGACATCCTGTAATCATTCTGTAATCATAATGTGACACCATATCATAATAAAACATATAGTGGTATTTTCAGTTTCTTTTGTGTACAATTTTACAATATTAACAAGAATTAAGAGCATCTACTACTTAAAGAAAACTGAAGCATCTTATTTCTTTGTTGAAAGCATCTCCCTGTGTTGCAATGAAACAGGCACTAATAAGGAGTTTATCTTCAAAAGCTTTTAAATTTTATTTTACTATATATTATGTCAGAAACAGGTATGTTATCATATGATTCACCAGACATTCCATAGTACACCTTTCAGAAAATGAAGTAAAAATTATGGATGTATTTAAAACTAACTTGCTTGAGTTTACTTCTAGATGAAATATTCCTAGTGCATTTTTGAAGTTTCTAAGTATAATCTTGTTCACTATTCAAATATTAAAATTCTGATCAGTGGCCAGCCCTGTCAGGTAAAAGGAGCTTCCTCATATGTTTTTCATCAATTTTTTTCAATCCTATTCATGCAGTAGCCAAGGTAAAGACTGGCAGTCAAGCTGAAACCTGCGCCAAGGAAGGTCAAACAATATGCAAACAACCCTTGAGATTTGTGCAAAAGCACAAATCACCAAGCAAATTGAGCTAAACCCCAATTTACTTAAAACACCCAAAATCTTAGACAGGATTCTGTCCCATAGAGGAAGCCTTCCTAACTTGTGTGGAGGAGACAGAGAACACAGAAAATGAGCATCATGTTAGACTGCACAGAGAAAGGGCCAAAAGCCTGCTCATTTTACAGATCATTTATTTAGTATAATTTTCTGCAAATTAACCCTAAAATAAGTGTGTTTCATGCAATCCCTGGCTGACCACCACTTAGCTCTGCCATGGCCCTTGAGGAAGCATAGTTCTAAACCTAACCCAAACACCTCTGCAATTTTCTATGAACAAAATAAAATGCCACAAATTAGGTCTATGCTTATCCCAGTTGGGAGGCAAAGAAAAGAAGCCCACAACACAGTCCCAATATAGAGCTGTCAAAACATAGTTTTTCTACCACTTCTATGATTAAACTTTCTTTCTGACATTCATGGTTTAAAAATGAGATATAAAAAGATTTATTATTAGTCTTAGTTTTACATTTCAAGATACACAGAACTGTATAGAGTGTAACACCATTATTAAGATTTTAGACTCAGAAAGACAGAACAGTGTGGAAAGAAAGTCAAGTAAGAGCAAAATTGGAAAGATTACAGAGAAGGAGGTAACAAGCTGTACTTATATGAAGCAGAGTAGAAAAGAATTCATAACTAATGGGAGGGATGCAGCAATGGTGACAGACAAAATGAGACATCATCCTGTGAATACTGGTAATCCAAAAAGATGTGTAGGTCTGAATATCTCAGCAGAAACAATGAGAGTTGGAAGGCAAGATAGATAGGAAAAGACCGGGAAAACACAGAATAAATTCCCTCTTCACTAAAATATTGTCGAGGTGGGCGAGCTCTGAACTATAATGAAGTGTTTTTAAATGTAGCCAAAATTGGAGACACTGTTATTTCATCTTTTCTCTGAATTGCCAGTTTTGCAGTGTGTTTTGAGTCATTAGTCTCCAACACAAACTAGAACCCTTACGTTTAAATGTAATAAAGTCTTCATTAAATAATTCCATTATGTGTTTTTTCCACCTACTGTACACATACTTATGAATTACTGATAGCAAGCCCTAGGCAAAGGCAAGGAGAAAAAAAAGAGATGAAGTGAAAGCTTCATTTTTTCTCTTAGAGTGAAGCCTGCTGAACACACAAGATTGATTCTGATGTGTTTACTCACAAGAAGAGCATTATCATTGCATGAATAGCCTGGTTGATTTCAATGAAAACTGAGTGATGCATTATTCAGTTCAGCTAATGGAATGAGAATCTGATTTTATTTGGATTAAGAAGGAGTAAGGTGAGCAAGTAAGAAACAGAAAAACAAGAAACAATCCAAAACGCAATCCACAGCTTGATCTGTATCTCCTGAAGCTCCAAATTTCTGACGTGGGCTGTCTCTGAGCAAAGTGTGGGTACACATTCTTTCATTGTTTATTCTTGTCCTGTCACTACTCGGCTTTTAAACAGGGAAATAAAAGCAACTGTCATCAAATTGTGCCCCTTGAAAGCGACTGTGCCATTCAGTCCACACTAGCCTAATAAACTTATCAAGTTCCATCTTAAAAGTCATTAATTACCTTGCATTATTTCTACTAGGTTTGAGAACCTCACCACTTACAGTGGCTAATAACCTTCTCCTAATCTCCACTCTAAATTTATTCATAGCCAGTTAAGACTCATTCATTCTCATGCCACTGCTGTTTTTTACCTTACACCCTTGTTTTCCTCTTGGGTATTTAACTATGTTAAATTTATAACTAACACAGCATACAAAACTGCATTTAGTTTGACTAAATACACCCAAGCATTTAAACTCTCTTCTGATGAACCTCACATACCCCCTGCACCTTTTACAATTTGACTTCATTTTTTGGGTATAAGTGGATGCTTTTCACTGTTATCTAGAGGAGGTAAAGTCAGAGCTTTATATAGTGATGACAACACACCTTGTCTACATCAAAAGTGACCTGGCTGATGTATTTAGACTTATACTTACCTCTATGTGAAGTTACAAAGTTTGTATTTAAGTCCAAAAATGTGAAAAAACAAAAAAAATCCCCCCCAAAAATAATAATTAAAAAACCTCCCCCCAAAAAAACAAACAAAAAAACCCATCACCCCAAAAAAATCCTCCAAAGTCATTGAAGAAAGAGTAACTCTCCAGTTCAGAAACAGCAAATTCTCTATTTGTCTTGTGTATAGAAATAGCATTTATGCCTTGTGGAAGGAAAAAATTGTTCAAAGGCTAGGAAATGAACCCTAAATTTTGGAAAATAAAGTTGCCTTCTCTAAAACTCACTTGGTTTATTCATAAGAAACAACCTGACAAAATACTATTTTGGAAAAAAATAGCTCAAAAATGCTTCTGAAAGACAGCTGTATTTTTTTCTTTCAAAACAATTTTAAGCATTAATTTTAGAAAATGGTCATGCAAATCCAAAGACTTTTCAAAGGTCTCGGAAAAAATCTTCATTTGGAAAACTCAGAAGTGCTCAAAACTGTTTCAGTTCAGGTTAATGCATTCTTGTAATGCTTGGTATTTTCCATGGGACACATAACCCAGTTTTATTTCCCCTCTAATCAGAAGGTATTAATGTGTTGCAGGAGTGTGGAATATAATCCCCTCTGCTAACACAGACAGTAAATAAAAACAGAAGCAGCAAGGATTTTATTCTGGCCTATGGACTATATATATAAAATAATACATATTATATTAGTACTATACAATAATGCCTATTGTATAGAATAACACATTATATATAGTAATTATATATAATTATTATTATTATATAACACATTTTTTATATGTGTGTGTGTGTGTGTGTGTGTGTGTGTGTTTCTTGGCCCTTGGCCCTTTTTTTTCTTTACTTATCCAGGCAGTGCAAGTTTTGTTATAAAATACAATGTTGAGAGAAAGGTACTCACTAGGGAAAATGCATTTTAATTTATGGGTATATAGAGAGAATAATCCAGCTTTTGTTTCTGAACTTCTGCAACTTAAAAAATAGCCAAATACATATATTTCTGGAATAACAATAAAAATTTTGGGCTGAGACTTTTTATGGCAAGTCACAGTCCTGCAGAATTTTATGGTTGAGTTATAAATCTGAAAAATATGTTCTTATAAATGGAAATCCTGACATACCCTAGTGGGGCTCCTATAATATCTTGAATTTGATTTAAGAGTGGTTTTCAATAATGCTTTCCCAAGCCAGTCTGTTGGGGACTGCTAGGGAAAATCAAATACTGAGTATGTCCCATGCCCCCAAATGCAGCTCAGTGTGCTTGATGAGAGCACTGGGGCATCAAGGCAAAGCCTCCAGAGCTCCTGTAGCCTGGGGCTGTCAGGTCTCTAATATCAGAAACCCCATAAATGTCAGGGCTAAGTGCACCTTTCATTTAACAAAACAATAAATTGTCTATCTCTGTGCAATAAATCGCTCATTTCTGTGCCTCCACAAGGGCTGATGTGTTTTGTAAATGACTGGAAATTCTGTTTTGTTTTTTTTCCCTAACAATCATGAACCACGCTTTTGGGAACACTAGATTTTTAGGGAGAAGGGAAGAGGGAACCTAGATAATCCAGAAGTCAAATTAAGACTGGAGAAAGTAGGATTATAATCCACTATAGACCCGTCCTGGTCAGTGCCAAGTTGAATTAATAACCCTGCTCCGAGTACCTTGGGCAGCACAAAGGGCACAGCTCGTTTCCATGATGTGCCACACTGTGCAGGGGTGAAATCCAGCCACACCTGAGCTCCGAGGTGGTGTCAACCTCAGCTTAACCCTCCAGTACCTGCTTTGTCCCAGACTCCCTTTGTGCCCTTGCCATCACCCACACCCTTCACATTAATCCCCCTGCAAACTGAGCTGTCAGAGAGCTTCAAGGTTTGCCTACACTTGTCTTCACCATATCATCATGGAGAGAGGGAGTCACCCTTCCAAGGCTGAGCCATTCCACCCAGCTCTGGAGCTAATGACAAACACATACAACACACACACACATTGCAGGCCATAAAGAACTCAAACACTGTCACACTGAGGTTATCAGCACATGCAAAACAGCCTTAGAGAATCAGAGGTCAGAGCACAAAGCTGGGGATAAGGTACTCCTATCATTTTTATTTTGAATGTTTCATATATGGCAATCTTACATTTTTGTTTCTGTGGTTCTGATGCAATCTTCCAGCCTCCAACATCCATTCCCCACAAACTAGAATGGCACATGGGGTTCATGCAGCCATCAGTTAGCTGGTATTTAAACCTTCAAAACCCAGTGCTTTATTATTTATGATTATGAGAGAAATGAAGGAACTGAGTCCTTTCCAAACCCTGGAGTGAGACAGGACAAAATAAGAACTCTGATGGGTGGCAGACATGATGCTCCTGTGCTCAGAGCATGGAGTAGGTACTACTGAAAGGGAGCCAAGCAGCCAGGGAATGAGAATGAAGGAGAAATGGTGACACTGGAGGAAAAGCAGGGAAGAGGTGCTGACACAAGGGAAAGACAGAAGTAAAGAAAGTAAAAGAGAATTACAGCAAAAGAAAGACTGGGAATTTAGTGAGTGGACAGTCTGTCTGAGATGAAAGGAGAAAGGGAAATGAGAAGAACTTGTTCAGCATTTGAGTTGATGAATTTTCTTGTGCTTGTCTTCATTTTAATCCTTTCCACAGGAAACCTCTGTGGACTACTGGTTTTGGTAGACAAGTTACCAAACCAGTTCAATACTCCATAAGAAATGACTGGTGAACAAAGGGGAAGAAAATTGGGCGGAATGCTCTATAAATAAGCACAGAGTCATGCAGAAAAACATGGAATACTCTGCCTGTCAAGGAAACACAGAAGTGCACAGATGCTGCAATTCTCTGATTTTTGTGAAGAATTATTTCCAGCCACGGTCAAGGGAAGGGCACCAGGCTCTGATGCTCTGTCTCAGCCTACTTGCAATGGCTGCATTCAAGGTGCCCACATCAATCCAAGCACAGCAGATCCGATGTGAAGATCAAAGTCCTAACATTTACTTACTGCCCTGCCTTGCATGGAAAAAAAAAAAAAAAATCTGAGAGGAACTCTTCAAGATCAAGCTGGGATGAAGAACTCTTCAAGATCCACTTGAATTTTGCTGCATGGGCTTCTCAAGTTTGTATGAACTTTTGGCAGCCACCCAACACGGTACCAAAAAGTCCCTGGGTATGGGCAAGGGTGAGTAATGCCCCTCTGAGACTTGATGGCATAATGTTTTCTGAGAGTGAGAGCTCTCCAATGACACCAGAAAAGAACCCTTCCTTTCCATCTGTGAATACTAAGCTTTCCAGCTGAGTGAGAAAAATAGTAATGACGAATAGGAATAGAAAAAGGAAATTGTAGAGGGATTCAAGAGAGGAAAATGACACTTTCCCCTATGTATTTTGATTATGCTCCTCCACCAAATTAAAGCCTTGTTTCAATATGGTTTTAATTTCATAGCCCTTGGTTTAGATCCTACTCTTCTGTACACTGCACTTCCTCATGCAGCAGCCTCATTAGCAAACTGCATTTATGCTAATGGACCTGCTTGCAGCAATAATTATCACAGCCCTTGGCCCTGGTCCTGGCCAGTGTCAGCACGTCAGGAGGGGCTGGAATGGCATTATGATTGTACAATTAGCCTTGTCATAGCAAGGAGCTCTGGGAACAGCGACATCTTGAAGCTTAAAATGTGGACAGCTGATAGATGACTGTCATTAAACTCCTTTGCTCACTCCAGGATGGAATAGCCACTGAGCTGTAGGGTAGGCTTCTTTAATGAAAAAAAAAGACCTTGAATCATAGCCACTGTCCTCCACCTCTTCCCAACCTGTCCAGTTACCCCTGATTCCTCTTGTTTCTCACAGCTTCTCTCTCATCCCATCTGTAGCAGAGTAACAAAAGCTGTCTCTAACAAATTGTTCCTAATCCACCAAGTCTTGATGGAGAAGAAAGGCTCCTCACCTCACAATGCAACCTCACTTGCCCCCAGCCCTCCCTGCTCAGAGCCTCCCTCTCTCCAGATATCAGGAGTGCAGGCCCAAATCCACTGGATTTTGGATGCTTCTGGATCAGCTTCTCAGCTGCAAAAATCAACATCAAACCTTTGAACTTCACATAGCCTGTGAGTTGAGAAGTGCAGTAATAAATACACCTTCCCAAGAAGCCTGGTGTGGAGAGAGGCCCCTTCAGGACAAGCCATCCTTGGCTAAGAGTACTGCAGGAGGGCACAGAGCCCTGGGACCCATGCCAGCTAAACAGGACAGGTAATGGGGTAGCAGAAAGAAGTAGCAAGGAGGCTTTACAAGAGCCTTTGTCTTGGCGGCTCCTGGAGGCTTCCAGCTGCAGCTCTGTACTTCTGGAAGGGAGTCCTTAGAGACAGCAATGACTCCAGCTGTGCTGGAATAACACTCAGCAGACTTGAAGATGTGCATCTGCTTCATTAAAATTTGATCCTCAAGTTCCTGTCTCTTTTTCCTTCCTAGACTGTTTTCAGACATTGTTTTCCCGCATACCTGGATAACCGATGCTGTGCAGGGCTTTAGTTAAGGTAATTTGAGAATTCTTTTATATTGAAAAGGTATAAGAAGTAATCCCCTGCAGCACTTGATTTTCCCTTCACGACATTCCATTGTAACCACCTACTTCTGCTTTACCTCATTAGTATTCTGAGGGGTTATAAAAGAATTATTATAGTTCAGAACACAAAAATCAGGTCTGGCAGCCCCTGGGGGATACAGGGCAGAACATTATGGGGCCCCAGCTAAGACCTAGGAGAGCTGAGCTCTCCTCCACAGGCTAGGGGATCATAGTCAAGCTGCCTCATGTTAGTAAGTTTGCTTCCTGACTCTTCCTCCTCCTTCTCTGGGGCAGGAAAAGGTCCTCTGCCCTCAAACACTGCTCAACAAAATGAGTGCAGATGTAATGCAAATCAACAGCACCAGAATGAAACCGTAATTATAACAGAAAAAAAAAAAACAAACAGTAAAAAAGGAGATGGGACTGCCCAAGTCTATGTTGAAGTTAGCATGTGATGTGTGAAACATTACAGAAGCAAAACCACATTTCTGTGAGGCCCTGAGAGAGACAGAGAGAGTTTAGTACAGCACAAAAGCCCACTATCATAATTACAACAGAACTCCAGCTTATTTTCCACTAGAGTAACAGAGAAGAGGATATAGCCTCAAATACAGGTCCCTTAGATAACTTCACCCAGTGCCAGAGTATAACCAACTTTTCCTGACTAAAACCCTCCAGATTTGTCTTCCTTTCTTGAAGGCATTTCCATAAGAATGTCCTCACCCTCACACCTCCAAGTTGCGCGTGTGGGTGTGTTGGGGCAGCCCTTGCTGAGAGAAACTGTATCAAACACACTGAAATACCAATGCCACACAGCACTTTTTTTCTGTTTGTTTGAGGAATCTTCCTGACTTACGTGTACCTGTCACACCCTGGCTGAGAAGGATGTGATTCACCTACTGAGAATTCACTTCTAGTCTTTTGCCATCCTCACAGATTTTGAGTTTCAATCCATTTCTCAAGTAGCCAACACTATGGTTGTTCTTGAAGTATTATTCCATCCTTCCATATCCTGAAGTCACCAAGATGGACACTCTTGCTCCCCCTACAAAGTATCTTGATACATGAGCACAGTTCACTGCTTTACTGGACAGCAAACTCCACAAAAAATTGCTGTGCTGATCTCAGAGCTAAAAGGTTCCATTTCCAAGCAAGAGAGTCCCCATCTAAGTGAGACACCAGGAGATGCCTAGTGTATCTGCAAAGCAGAAGGGAAGAGCCCCCTTAGACACAGCTGCTGTGTAACAACCATGTTTTATGCAGAACACTTGAGGGCTACTCTGTTTTTATGGCTTTCATCCATAAAATAAGAAGCTAAAGCTTCTTGAAGGAGAATACAATTACCCTACAACGATGTAACACCAGAATAAATTCAACACAATCTGTATAAGCAAAGAGAAAAAGCAACCAAGCTTTTTCCAATTGGCAGTAGATAATACTTCATAACTGCCCTGTCATCAACCTTCAGAAGCTATCTCCAGAGCCAGTGGGTTGGCAACCAGGCATAGTGCCTAACTGGTTTTGCATCTAGTTGTACAGAAGTAGAGACATATGGAAATGAACAGTCTGGCAGAACAAGTGAACTCTGAAGCAATAAATAAGTGCCTGCACACTGGCAGATGGAGAAAAGCAGTTAGGGAGAGACTGTGTTGCAGCAGACTCTTGATTTAAACAATTCGTAAAAATCAGCCTGAACTTCACATCTGAGGCATTTCCAGTGCCTTCAGTCCTCTTCTTGTAGGGGAAAATCCTCTCCATAAAAACAGGGAAGGTGAAGATAGAATAGTGCATCTAGCAAAAGATACCAGTCTCTGCTTCAGGGAGCAGAGAACCAGACTGGGAAGCCACTGATGATTTTTGCCTCTTACTACTCTGCTAATCATGCTGTTACAAATGAAGTATTAATTCATGCCCAAATATCACTTATACGTTACATTAAGTTGTGATTTAAGTAAAATCCAGGACTGTAAAAGAAACCACGAACAGGAAAGAATTTCGCAACCCCACGCCGCAGCAGCAGGAGAAGGCTTCATTTACATTTGAAGACATGGGTTGGAACCACGAGCGGAGATCACATCAGGGAGAGTATCGGCGACGCCTAGAGTGATAACGCCCGGACGGTGAGAAGATAACACCTAATCACCGCGATTATCGAGTTCCCGGACTCCCGAAATTAGAAACAAGATATCCATCAGGGCGTAATGAGATCCCGGACTTACTAACGAACTATTCATCGAAGGAAGGGAGACTCTTTGTCTCATCCAAAACGAGAAATAAAACTTTTTGTAAAAGCAGAGTGGACAAAGGGAATGGGAAAATGAATATGTAACGGGGACGGGAGAACGAACTAGAGCAGAAGGCTGTATAAAAATCGGTGCCTTCTTGGGGTAATTGTGAACAGGAGAACACTGATGCGATAGAGGTCAGTGCTATACATTCACCCGGTTCCGAAATCCTAGGCTCGGCGCTGTCTTTATCCGATCGTGGTTTTTCGCGTTACCGAACTTTTGGTCGCGGAATAAACTTTATTTGTTGTTAATTTTAATTGGCCTATCTCGTTTATATCAATGACTTCGGCAACTTTCAGAAAGACTCAAAAAATCATTCCCCATAGCCTAGGAAAGCAACATGTGGAGAGACATTCTCAAGCTGTACGGCAGCACCTATAACATGGGCACAGTGGATATGCTGTCAATGTAGGATACACACACACACCTTTCCTCCAGTGAATGGGAATTTGTGTGTATTGCTGCCTTCTGCACTCACTCCTCTGGAGATCAGTCTGTTTCAAGGCAAACTGAACCTTTCCTGTTTGCAGGCAGTAGACTGATTCCTAGTCACTGTTAAATGTGACAGATTAATTGAAAACAGGTATTACTTTTATTCCACTTTTTGGGACAAGGGGACTCCTTGTCTGGTGATTTTTCTAAGATTTTTCTTCTTACCATCTCTGAAACAATTTTTTGTGCACACCCTCTAACCCCAATTGACATGATTATTGTGATGTGGAAGACAAAATTAATTAAATTTCAATAAACTTGCTGAACTTCACTAAACTGTCTCAATAATAGACCACCTTTTACTATAAAGGAACTCCCTTTCTCTTCCTGACCCTTTATCAGTTGATACTTCATGTATGATTTCACTTCTTTGCACTGCTTGGTTACCACCTCAGATCTCATGTATCTGTGATACCTCATCTTCTCCTCCCACATCACAGGGGTGATCAAGAAAAGCAGCAGGCAACAATTTTCCAGGGAATGTCCCTAAATCCAAACCCTGCATTAAGCTGAAACCATTTATAATGGCAATCAGTTTAGAAGCTGCTTCACTTTGGTAAGGAGGGAAGGCCATGACCCGCCTTCCACAGGCCCTCCCATGGATCTGTCAGATCTCTAAGCTGTGGATCAGTCTGTCTGCTCCGAGCACTACAGGGTCCACAGCAAAGCCAGCACAGCCATTGGTCCAAGGAGTCAAGGGCCATATGCACACACCAAGAGAAAATGATGGAGGATTACCTCTACACGGATGCCACTGTGTAAATGTTTTGCATTAAATAATAACAGCCACTATTAATCAAAAGAGTGGAGAATAGATGGGAAGGCGGCTGTGTTGAGATAAAGGACTCAAATGGGAATATGTATTTTCTATCCCTGATTCCTGATACCTTCCCTGATCTGGTATCTGCCCTAAATAAGCCTTTGCACATCTCCATACAGGCAATCCCCACTGGTGTGTTCCAGTACTCCCCAGCAACGCTGGCGGCTTTACCACCACAGCACAAGATATTACCACATCTATAAAATACTGCAATGTCAGACTGTGGGGTCTGGATTCTCCCCACCTCTTCCATAGACCAAGCCCTCTAACCAGCACTGTAGTCACTTCATCTACTCTCTCCTTCAGGAAGGTTTAACAACAGATCTGATTCTGGAAAGAAAAGCTCCTATTCATGATGCTTCTCAGACTTCTGCTCCTCTTGAAGAACAATGCAGGGCTAGTTGAATTTCTCCATTTTCTTACTTTTCTAAGAACATTTTTTGTATTTAAGTTCTTGAAAGAGGCAAATGTTTACTTGATGTTTGGTCCAGCAAAACAATTGCTGAATCTCCAGGTTTTTCTTCAGTGCTAAAAGATTAACATTACAACTTGAAGTAAGATTTTGTAAAAGACACTGTAGGAAATTCACTTAAGGCTGTAGATTTAATGTAAGATGGTCATCTGTGGCACGTGTTTCTAACAAGCATTTTCACCAAACTAATCAAGAACTTTAAACAACTTCCAAACAACTCAATGCAAAAAGCAGGCTCCAGATTGTCACTTGTAGTAACATCATTGTAAACAACCCTAGCTGTTACAAAAGAGCCTTTAAAGTGGGTAAGTTATGGCCTTCTACACTGCCGGATCTTGTTATTCTTTGCAACCAATTTTCTTAGCACTGAGTACTTGTTCTTAGTACAACACTGAATACCTAAACATACCTAAAATCAGCTGTAAAACATTGTGCCAAGGATAGTTTGTGACCCGAACATAGCAGGATCATCACCCAAGGAGTGACATGAAGGAGATGTTTATCTTCCTGGCAGCATGGGGGCAGACAATTGATGGCATATCAGAATTTAAGTGGCAATGCAGATCCAGAAGGGCTGAAAACCAGTATAAATGAACAGTGAACAACAGAACAGGCTGAAAAATCCTCCTGTGTCCAGTCCCAGATTTCACAAAGGAGCTTCTTCCCTCACTCACCCCCCTGAAAAACCCCCATCTCTCATTAACACTGAGTGGGACAGACAGTCAAGAAAAACACATTGGTTCACATATTGACATGTCATCTATAATGCTGTAAGCAGCCAAAATAGTGTGTATTTCAAGAACTACTGAACCTTCTTGAAAAAAAAACAAGCCTGGAGAAAAACCAACACAAACAAAAAGCAAAGTCATGTTTTAAAGTTAGTCATTAAAATAATAAGAAATGATTAAAAAAATCCCAACATGAACTACATACCTTAGCTATTTGGACACACCAGTTCAGCAGGAGCTGGGAGCCAATATTATCCTTATGTTCATGGACATAATCCAGGAGGCAGCCATGAGGCATCAGCTGAGTGACCAGCTGAATGGTCGGGCTCAAGCAGACACCGAGGAGTCTCACCAAGTGTGGGTGGTCCATGCTAGCCATGATGAGAGCTTCCTGTAACAAGAAAAGTGACCCAAACGTTACCCCAGTGTGCTCAAAGCCTCGATGCACAAAAGTGACTAAAGGGGATCTGTGTCCCCTGAGCACCATGGATTGCTGTCTATCCAGTGCTAGGCATACCTAGGGAACCTCCAGTCTTATGTAATGCACAGTTGATGTTCTGAGTCCCATGAAACAAGAGTCAGACCATCTGCACAAATCTAAAATACTGCACTGCCCCACATTCCCTGTCCCGTTGCAGCCATAGATATAAAGATGTAGCTGTGACACATTTTACTTAAAGGTCTCCTTCATCTTGTTTTACTTTCCCTAATTTTGCTTCTTGAATATGTTTTCCCAATTTGTGGTCAATCCATCGGGCATCATCTTCATGTTATGCAAGCAAACTACGCCCCTTGCATATGACAAGATGATATTGTGGCAAGGTATTTGAAAAAACTGCTAAAATCAGAGCACAGATCAGAGAATTTATTCTCAGTGTTTTATAGATTCAAGCATGTCAATTGTATGTTGATTGATGCTTTCCGAAGTTCAGCCTGCAAAGGGTTAAGAATCAATAGGTTTAGTGAGGGCTTTTCCAATGTGCCTGATGCTCCTAAGTCCATCTGAAAGTTAGCAGATTTGCGAAACCATTGAGACATGACCATCTCTGTGTCTGCTGCACAGCAGAGCCTAAACCCAGGGTTGCAACTGTGCAGTTGCCACCCAGGGGCAGCAGCACTCCTCCCTGTTTCCTCATCCACAAATAAATCACTACAGGAAGCAGCAGCTTTCTAAATCTGAGCCTCTTAGCTCAGCTTCCGATTCTTCCATGTCCTTTCCCAACAGATCTTGGATGAGTTCATTTTGTTTTTTTCCACACTTCAGCTTTTCACGCAGAAAAGACTTTATTTCCCTTTTTCAGACTGTAAGAAGTTTTTAGCTATCACACTATGTTTCAGCTACCAAGCTGGTCCAGGACCAAGAACCAGAAGGTTTAATCTTGGCTGTGTTATTTGACCCTAAAGTTAATACTCCCGATCAGTAGCACAGGAGCTCCTTATAAAAACCCTACATAACTGTTTTTAGAGGTAATGCTGCCATCACAAGCAACTGGCATTCAAATGTAGAGAGGAGAAAGGTCTCCTCTCTCATTCACTAAGTCCTCCATTTCAAGACCATGGCAATGGAACAATGAAAAGTGAGATGAAATCGTGGCTATGTAAGGCTATTTTGTCTGTCTTCTTTTGTTTTCCTCAAAAAACCCCTATATGACATCTTTCTGACAACCTACAGAATAACAGCTGTAATAGTGCCAAAGAAAGAAAGAAAAAAAAAGATGAGACAAATTTGTCACTAGAGGAACATAAAAGTTGGGGATTTTTTTCCCTTCCCTATATTAAGGCAAAAGAAAAAAAAAAAAAAGGTTCTGCCAAGTAGGTTGAGTTTGTATTAAAGGAAATTGCTCATCATAGTACAAAGAATATTTGAAACCAAATTGCAGATATTTGCATAATAGTTCTTTTACTTTCTTTCCCCCTTTTTTTTGGTAAAACAAAAAGATGAACAAGACACTAATTGTAGGGTTTTTTCCCTCCCAGAAAGAAAAGAGCAGATGGTTCTCCCTGGGGGGAGTGACTCCTTCCCTTTTCTTCCTCAATGTATGTGAAGAAATAAATAAATGAATAAATAAGGGCTATTTGACGAGATAATGGAGGAGCAGATCTGAGAAAGATTCTGATGCAACAAATTAGAAAAGGGATCTGAATTTAACTAGTTTTGCTCACATTCAAATTAATACAGTTCCTACTCACTTAAGTATGGGGACTCCTTGAAACAATTTTAGCCTTTCTTCTGCTGTGACTTCAAAATGCCCCTAGAGGCCTACAGAATAAATACCTGTAGACAGGTGAATTATCCAATTTCCAGAGCACAAAATTACTCTGCCTCATTTTTTCTTTTTTACCCCGTTCATTTTTCTCCTGCAGATGCATACAGAGATAGCACTTGCTGCCCAGTCCCTCTCTGAGTGGAGAGGTTCCCTGGGAGCTTGGAGCTGGAGTACTTGTCTTTATAATCTGGACTGATTAGAACACATCGAAGATTTTTTTTGTTTTGTTTTGTCTACCAAGGGCCCAGACAGAAAGCTTTGAAGCTTGTGTCCATTAGCCTCCAGCTACTCTGCATTGCCAAGTCTGTCTGGGTCCAAAGGAAAACCACTTCTGTGCAATAATAAAAGCAAGCAGTGCCATTTGTCTCATTCTGATGTTACAGGAAAGCACATGCTTTTCCAACAGTTTTGGGCAAGAGTTTCAGGAAAAAAAGTAAAAATGCTGTTAATAAAATATTATGGACTTTTCCGTAATGAATTAAGACACCCAACGGAGAGCAAGGAAATCTTCATTATAGATCTAAGCCACTAATGGATACTAATTTAGCATGAATCCTGGCTTCACATAGTTATCCTCATTAGTAAAACTATTGTTATTTTTATTGAACTTGCATCTACATAAGAACTAAAATCAGGGCTATGTGTATCCAGCACAGCACAAACACAAAGTAAAAGAGATTGCAATTGTTCTGCTAGAGACTAATTAGACAAAACAGACAAACAACAACAACAGAAACATTATGACTTAGCAGCATTTCAAGAATCTGTTCAGCAAATAAGGAATACAAGTCCCCAGCTTCAAACCTGTTTGAACATGAAAGACCCTAGAGTTGCAATCTTTGTGGCACATTGACACTCAGCAGCCTGGTTCCTAATATAATTGTCTAAAACATTTAAGCAGGTGAGGAACCTAAATTCACAAACTTGGCTGGTGACACTGGCATCTTTCAAAACCAACCTCTGCAATTTTCTGGACCTTTTGGCAGCTGTGTGTCTGCAGCTCTTGTCTCCACACTCAACTGGCACAATTACAGGAATGAGATTGAAATTCTAATTTAATGGAGAAGAAACTGAGGTATCAAAAGGGTACAACCTTCTATCTGAAGTCACAAGGGAAGTCTGGAGCACAAGTGGAAACAGTGCCCCAGATCACTTTACTTTTCTCTCCTAAAAAAATTCCTTCGATAATTGAAATATTAAAGGGACGGAGGGAAGAGAAATGGTTAAGATCTGGCACTTCATCTTCCCCCAGGAGCCAGAGTCACTGTAACATCATATGCTCACAGTGGCATCGGTGAGCAAGGAGAAACGACAGGAGTGGTGACAACTTTGAAAGGCTCCTGTTGGTCACCAGGCACTCTCCTTTGCCTGCCAGCAGCAGCAGTGAGTTATCACTAGAGAAACTCTCCAGCCAAACTGGTTCTGGAGTTTCTTCACGCCTCTGCTGCTCAAGTATTAAGGGCTACAGCAGTACAGGGCAGCCACACAGAGCACAGCTCTGGAGCACAGCCTGCTCACGATGCAGCCTGTGCTAAGCCTGCCCAGCTGGGACTGGGCTATTGCAGGGGCTCAAATGGGCTACTCACAACAAGGCTGTGCTTCTATGTTCTGTTCACAGCAGTGCTTGCAGTACCACAGTATCTGAGGGGAAGGCTGGCAAAGAAAGACCTTGATGAAGAAGGCAGCTAAGCCTGCAGGCAGCTTGGCAGGGCCATGGTTGTGTCCCTCCAGCCTCACCACAGGTGACTTCAGTTCTTCTGTGTTCAGGTCAGTCCTACCCTTCTCAGATGTGCTATTTTGTATAAAGAACTCATGTCACATTGATCATTCCTCTCTTCTGCCCCTTTTGAATGTGGTTACATTATTGCTCCATTAAGCTCAATTCCTGTGATTTATACACACAAGCCTGTATTGAACAGTAACATTAAACAATGACATAAATGTTATTTTAATGGTTCACACTGATCTGCCTGCCATGTGCACTAAGTAACAAGACAGCAGCCCAAAGAAGGGTGAGTTTGTAGGTCCCAGTGAGCAATCACCAGACCTATGACCAGTTTCTCTCAGCAGAGCTATGTCAAATGGGGCCTGAGGAGATGCAATTGCAATGTGAAAATCTCACCTAAAACTGTTTCCTGATCTATCCATACTTTGCAGTCATGTTTGAAATATCTTTAATTTGGCTGCTGTTTCTGAAAAGTAACTCAAAATCCAACTAAAACACGATTTTCATTTTGGCCTTCCAGGATGGGTAAAAAACCCCAGTTCTCGAGACTGTGAGAAAAAAGAGTGCTCTGAGTACATCTACAGCACATCTTATAAGATGGTATTTAACATCCCCCTTTTCTACTTTGATATGTTATTGCTAACAATTACAACTGACAACAGAACATAAATATTAGCCAGCATGGTGGTTCCTGAAGAACAGCCTTTGATACTGGCTTTGTTTCTCTCACCATGTAGTTTGCAAACCAGTGGGCCCAGCAAGGTGCATGTGTCAGTAGCAGTAAGATAATGCCATATTTTGCCATACTTAGGTCCATGTTGCAAATTTATTTCCACTCAGAGTGGCCCAGGACACATCTCTCTTCAGTTCATGCCCTCATTCATTAGTACACCAGCTGAGTACATGGTCAAGCATCCCTGGCCAGACTTTTCCTTAGATGTTGGAGATGGCAGCTCCTGAGGTCCCTGAGATCTTGGAACCAGGCAGAGCTGACAGCAAGCCATCACCCTGCCAGGTCAAACACCATGCTCTGCTCTAAAGGAAATCTGGACCTAAGAATCATTCAAAGAGCTTCTCCAGGCTGCCTACAGAGGCTCTGAAACACGCTAACCTTTGTGTCATTAACAGTCCTGTGCTCCATAGTGGATTCCAGCACCTAATGCAGCACTTGGTCACCTCCCCTGCTTGCTGCTGCGGAATTAATCTAACAAGAGAATGACCATTTGAAGCAATATTGATTATCAAATTTAAATATCTGGCAGAAGGGAAAAGGAACTCCTGAAGGCTTTTTCTTTAACACAAAAGCTTTCTGAGTACCAGTGGCCATACACAGAGCACTAAGGGACACTCACCGACAAGCAGCCACTGTCCTCTCCCAATGCTCCCCACACACATGCTCCCCTCAGAGTGTGGGCAAGAGAAACGTGCCCCCTGTTCAAGGGAAATATCACAGATCTGCTTCCCCAATTTGGCAAATCCAGAGTAAATGTTACTGCTCCTCTTAACCCAGATGAAAATATTCACCTGATAAAGAGTTAAGTAAGCATCGTCTGAAAAATCTGATTTCTTAACCTTCTGCTTCTAAATGCTCTTCCCTCAAACAAAGCAAAACAAAAGACGCCAGAAAATAACAACTGAGCTGTTTTTCCTAATTCTTGAGTAAATAAAGGTTCTTAAAAGCTGACTTCATACTGCACTGTGCATTTTTCTGAAAGCACAGCTGTGCTAACGGGAAAGATGCTACACTGAATACACTGCTTTTTACATTAATTTTACAATTCTTTTTGTGGCTGGGGAAAACACCTGTCTGGAATGCACATCTGAACTGCTGCAGGGCAGATCCAGTTACAGTCCAGTATTGAATATATTTCAAAGCCTTTTGTTTGTCTGCTAGATCTCAAAATTTTTTAGGTGGTAGCTGACTTAGCCTATGCAGTCTGTAGAACTACTTAAGCTAAGAGACAGCACAAACACACACTTAGCAACACACATGCCCACACTGGTGGTATGACAGTGACACCCATCACTGTATTTCCTCTGTACTGCCTGTGCAAGATGTTGCTTTTATGGCTTTCCAGCACTGCTGTGTTTCAAGTAATTTTTCAGAAGGCAGCTAAACCTGCAGGCAGCTCGGCAGGGCCATGGCTGTGTCCCCTCAGCCTCACCACAGGTGACTTCAGTTGAGTCTTCCATGTTCAGGTCAGTCCTACCCTTCTCAGATGTGCTATTTTGTATAAAGAACTCATGTCACATTGATCATTCCTCTCTTCTGCCCCTTTTGAATGTGGTTACATTATTGCTCCATTAAGCCGAACTCTCGTGATTTATACACCCAAGCATGGCTTGTACCAGTATTTCTGAGTAAATAGGTTTCTGTGACTGCACCCTCCTGGGACACAGTGGCCACTCCCAGGTTGTGCAGAACATTGCCTCAATTTCTCTCTGGAGAAGCAGGAGTCAGGAACAAATGAGCAGGTATTAAAAAAATTAGTAATATTTCTATAAATCCATGCTCCAAGCACAAAGTAAGGTGAATGCTTACAGAAGTACAGGTTCATTAGAGGTTGTTGCACGGAAGTGCAGCAGTGCACATCCAGGTTCAGATCCTGTATTCACATTCACTCGGCCAATTGCTTTTCCTATGGGGAAATGCTGAATGTGGCTGGCACGGAAGGAAATAACTAGAGGTCGAAAAGCCCTGTCATTAAGGGGGTTTAATGAGCTGTTAGGCAGAGTTTTGCACTAACCACCTTCTCCTTGAAACTCCCTCCATGCCTGTTTTGCTTTAGGAAGCCACATTAAGGAACCTCCCTATGTAACCAAACAGAGAAGGTCATTCTATGAGTCTTGTTTGCATGTATTTCCTCAGAGCCAGGACAAATACTTAGGATTAAGGAGGCTACAGCTTTTGAAGGGGTGGTTTTGGACTTCATATTTTTTGGATATAAGAGTTTTGAGCTTTTTTGAGTTCAGTTTTCAATGAGGACCTTAAACAGAGATTCACTGGTAGTCAGTGGAGTCAATGCACACTTAAGACTGGAGTACAAGTATGCTGCACTGTTGCTTTGATGTCGGAGGCAGGAATGCGACATAACACACCTAAGTTCATGCACAACAACCATCTTTATTGGTGTCCTAAGTTGAAATATATTCTATCACCATCTTCATGAACTGTTGAAACCAGGTGGGGCAGTGCTCCCTGTCCCCTCCCCCGCCGGATTATCTTCTGTTAATGGGCCCATCAATGCCTTACTCCATGACTCACAGATAACTCCCTCCTGGACTATCTCCTGTTAATGGGCCCATCAGGCCTTATCACATGACTCAACATCCCACTGTGAGATGCTCCGCCCAGAGGGAGGAACCAAGCATTNGGCTCTGTGCTCCTTGTACAGATTTGGGGGTCTGCATGCTGGCTTGGACCTGTTCCTGCCCACTCAAGCAGCCAATGGCTGATCTCTGCTTCAACCATCTAGGCCTGCTGTCCAACAGTCCCAACTGTCCTCACTGGTCAGGTTACCTAATCTACTGGTTGAGGTACTTATAATTTCAGTTATAAAGCAGGGAGTTATAAAATGGGATTAATTATTATTGTGAGGCCTTCAGGCCAGCTGTTGACCACCACAATACTGCACCATTAAATGGTGAAACTAACTTAGTTGTTCAGAAAGTTGTAGAAATCCATCTGTCAGGTGTGCCATTAGGATAAAAACTAAGAATAAAAAATAAAAGAAAAATAAAATTGCATTTCAGGGACCACATCCTGTGGTCTATTCATGCACAGATGTGATGGAAACAGCATCAGACAAGTGCCACTCACTTGACTCCTATCAAGCCAGTTCCATCAGGAGAAGATGGCCCCAGGTCAGTGTCCTGCAGCCTGGTGAGGAGCCAGGCATAGCGCAACACTGGAGCACTGTGCTCTCCACTGCCCATGATCAGAGCGGGTCTCTGGCTGCTCTCTCACTGATGAGAGCCTTTTCTGGACGTGTGATGTGTCTTTAAATGTGCTGCATCTCTCAGAGCAGGCAGACCCTCTGAGACTGCCCTGCCTGTCACAGCACTTGCACAGCACAGAGGATACCAGTCTGACTGACTCTGCACAGGCACTGCCTGCATTGTTGACACTGAATTCAAAAGCGAGTGATTGCCCCATGTGATTCAAATGCATCAGAGAAATGCCCTACTTTTCTCCAAACACTTGAAACTAGCACAAATCAAGGATCTGAAAGGTCTCCCTCTTGAAGGTCATATTTGCAGACTGCTGGGTCAAACCTTCCTACCCACCTCAGAGAAGCAGTAGGTCCTGCTCATGCAGGAATAGACATCTTCATGCACTTACAGAAGCAATTCTGGCTTACTATGTATTTTGGAGCAACATAAAATAGATTAGGAATAAAAGCAGTACTGTGATCCCTATCTGCAAACACTGAGGGCATGGACCACCGTGCTGACTCCAACAGGGTTCAGATGCTGAGAATTGATGCTGAGATGCTTGAAAGTGTAGGAGATATATTTTGGAGAACCCCTACACCACATGCTTCTTCCTTCTCCTTGCTTTGTGCCAATTAAGTCTCCTAATTCATCAGAGCCTGAGTTAGCAGAGGAGGAACCTCAGGTCCCACCAGCAGTTCTGTGAATCTTGCCCAGAAACACTGATCATGGTGATGAGAAAGCAAAATCTAGCCTGTTTTCAGTTCACTTTTATGCATAATAGCCAAGGACCTCAGCAACCAGAATTGTTCCCATTGAAAGTTGCCAGGAAAAATAACCGTGGGCTTCATTCTGGGGATTCCCCCCTTGCAGGCCATGAGTAGGTGGTTTAACGGTAAAAATACCATGTCATTCTGACAAATGTTTTACTTACAGCCTGTGACACACATCATTATTTCAGAGCAGGCTGTCCAAAGTGATTTGTTTCTTACTATTTGGATGCAAGTAACAAAACTACTTGAAGTTGTAACCATGCAGTCTAACAAAGCCATCATTTCAGTAGTGCTCAAACAGAAGGGTAAAAAGACACTATCACTGACCACCTTATGCATATTTTCAGCCTTGGCTGCACATACCTTTCCGAAGGAGGGAGTTATTGCTTTGATTTTTGATTTAAGATGAGTGATGGCAATGTCTCTAGAATGAAAAAAAAATCTATCAAGTTCTCACTTCTTTCTGAAGAGTCTTCAGGCATTGCTTTGATATTTTCTGGTATCACAGAATAGCTTGACTTTACAATCCCACACTCAAAGCCCCATCCTTCTTCAGGATCAATTTAAAGGGATAGCATCAGATTAGAACCTAATTTCAAGTGTATAATCAACATTAAGAATTGTTTTAATCAAAGATACATTTTGCCTAGTATTTAATTTTTCACAATTGAGAATTCAAATCAGACTCATCTCCATCTTTCCCTCATCTGTATTCAGCTGCACAAGAGCCTCACACTCAGGACCTGGGTACTGCAAAGGGATGGTATTTGAACACAGAAAGTTTCATTGAACTGTTTGATTCACTGTTATATTTTTATTGCCCTGACCAAGCTGGCATCAGTGAGCCACAAAGTCCTCAAAACCTGCCTCATGCTCCCTGTGTCAAATCAACGTCTCTGCCTGTGATTTCCTCCTGAGTTTCTACAGCTCTGCCTCCCACCTTTTCTTCCCTACTTTCTTTTAGTATCCTGCTGACCTCTCCTGAAGATAAGATTGAAACCTATTTAAAAAGACTCTTTAAAGAACCCATGGCCGTCAAAGGGCAGGGTGGGGACAGCAGGGGAGGGGTTGGAGCTGCGGCTGCCCACACCTCATACAGCAGCAAACCTTCACCCAGATCAAACAGGAAATCGCTCATGCTGTAGCCCTTGGCCCAGTCAGGACAGGACCAGAGGTGAAGAATGTGTTTTACTCTGCAGCCAGAAGCGATGGTCTGTCCTGGAGCCTTTGG
>VZRF01008894.1:0-46449 GCA_013396875.1 Vireo altiloquus
GCCTCACCACCCTCACAGAGAACTCCTTCTCTGATATATAATGTAACCTGTCTATACCATCTTCACATTTATCTGTTCAAGGCAACTATATGTCCTTAGATAAGATGACCTGAGGCAGAACCATGAATGTTATGGAATGGTGTTTGATGTCTCCATGAGCTGATGGTACCTCACCTGAGCAATCTCACAAAGTGAATTGCATATGGCTTAACCCAAGTGAGGAATATCAGACACTCACTAGTCTGTCCATTTCTGTGTCAATGCATGTCTCACACTTCTTCTGCTTGTTTAATTGAGATTTTTTTTCTGATTCTGATTGTGAAAAGCTCATTTTCAGAGTGTTGACAGACCTGACCTGACAAGCAGAGACCTCATTGTCAATTCAAGGCATTGGAGCGACAAAATGCTTTGCCTGAAATATGGATATGCCTGGCAATATGGATATGCCTGAAATATGGATATGCCTGGCAATATGGATATGCCTGAAATATTGATATCCCTGGCAATATCCCCACAAGTCCAGCCTTCATCTCCTCTTTTCCTCTGCGCTTGTGTCAAAGCTTTCTAGTGCTTTGCATTAGTACCTGCCCACAGAGGAGACACTTAATCCCTCAAGCAGCACAGACCAGAGAAGTGTTTATGTTACAGCTGTTCATGGCAGCCTGGGCTGGGACCACACTGTGACAAACACCTTGGCTGTCGCTGTGAAGGGACACAAGGGAAAAAGAGAATGAGGGAGATGGGTTAGCTAGGTTATGGGACTCCGCTGGCTACAGGCTGAGGGGTTTTGGTGGCTCCACAGAGGATTTCTGACCACAGAATCACAGAAAAAGTTGAGTTGGAAGGGACCCATCAGGATTATCCAGTCCAACCCCTGGCCCTGCACAGACACCCCAACAATCCCACCCTGGGCATCCCTGGGAGTGATGTCCAAATGCTCCTGGAGCTCTGGCAGCCTCGGGGCTGTGCCCATTCCCTGGGGAGCCTGGGCAGTGCCTGACCTCCCTCTGGAGGAAGAACCTTTCCCTGATCTCCAGCCTGGCCCTCCCTGGCACAGCTCCAGCCCTTCCCTGATCACAGAGATCAGTGTCTGTCCCTCCTCTCATTCACAAGGAAGTTGTAACTGGAGGTAGTTCTCCCCTCAGCCTCCTCTTGCCCAGGCTGAACAGACCAAGTACCGTCAGGGTCTCCTCATTTGGCTGCACCTCAGGGCCCTTCACTGCATCCTCGTGGCTTCCTTTGGGTGCTCTACAACACCTTCAGATCTTACATTGCAGTGATGATGAAGACAAAGCTCATTTTTACTTATTTTCTACATGTCTCACTTAATAACTCATAGATGATAAAAGATATGCCCTTATGGTACATTTTATAACCTCCCTGTTCAAACATGCTGTTATTCTACGGTCTGGCCTTGGGATAGCCTGAAGCCCAGGGTGCTCCAAGATCCAATATCTCCCTCTGGTGTCCTTGCCTGACCTCCAGCTGCATTTGTGGAGTACATTATGCTGAAGGTGGTGGGGTGCTGTCCAGAGAGGCTCATGGCTACCATGTCACATGTCATGACTGCAGAGACAGATGGTTCACCAGGCCAGGGGCAAACAGGAGCTGCCAAGTGCAGGAATGTGTGCCAGGATCTATCCACATGTCAAGTAATTATTTTAAAGTGTAGACTTCCAAGCCTTGTGAGTCACCGCAGTGCTGGCTCTGATGTTGTCTCTGCAAGTGATTCATGTGGATAGGTGATTAAGATGTCTCTAAATCTGGCCTGAGGAAAAGTCCTTTACAGCAGTTTGGTCACAGTAAAAGCCAAAAGGCCAAAAGCAAGATCTTCAGTACTGTGCATCTACACCGGGGATTAAATGTGCTGAATACTTTATAGCTGAAATTCTTTAGCAGCTTTTTCTTAACCCATGTTTTTCTTTTTTTTTTTTTTTTAACGCCACATATAAATAAAATAAAATGTTATTTTAAGCACCTTGTGTTTAATTTTTTTCAAATTTTCTGGTTGGTTGGATCAATTGAATTACAAAATTTACCTGGGGGGAAAGAAAGAAAGTTTGGACATTTGTTTTGGAAACAAAGAGATGTTTTGGTAGATGGAAGGGACAGAGGCAATTTCCAGTGGTAGCAAGTTAGTGTCAGCAGATCCGAAATCAGTGGACACTCTAGAAGCTGTTTCATGAGGGAGAAACAGCTTCTCCCTGGAGAAAGGAAACTGAGCCCAACTTTCCACTTTCTCAGAGCTGGACTGTGTTGGGGAAATCCGTGTTCCAACAGAATATGTGATTTCTGTTCTTATCACCCTGTCACTCCTAGAAGTGAGCCCACAAGAAAGTCACTCTCCTTGAGCAGATGATTTCCTTGATTCACGTTCTGCTGTCGCACCTCTGAGTGGTGACTCCTTTGAAATGTTGTCTGAATATCCAGCAGTCACAGATAATGATACAAGTCACATCTGTTATGTCCTGTTAAACTATAGGCTGTTTGCCATGTGGTTGGTGATTCAGTAACCATGTTTTAGTATTGCAAGTCTCAGAACAAGGTGTAACTCAGCACCCTGCAATGTTAAATCAGTATCATATCACAGATCTTCAATATCATTAAATCATGTGTCATACTGTATTGTTATAAAACCTTTCATGTCAGATGAATCTTGCTAAGATGATTTTCTTTTTTTTTCACATCCTGTGACAAAATGTAAGCTGTACTTGCCAAAACACTGCTTTTAGGGGACAGTTTCACTGGTAGGTTGTTGATAGTTGTTAAGGACAAAACATTGGTGCAGAAATGTGATTTCATTGCGCATATTGCACATATGGTGTTTCCAAAGCAGGAATACTCCTGCCCTGGAACATTAATATAAACTCTCTACTCATTTCACTGTCTGACATGCTGAAATTACTTCTTTCTGATGTTGGTATTCAACAAAAACATCACAAGTGGAGTTGAGGAGCAGCTGGAAAAATTTTCATGGGTAGGAGGTGGTCAAGAACAGCCTCTAGGAATGTGCAATAAGGTGGTGCACCATCAGAACCCCAAATCTCCTTGAGAGGAAAGGTATTCCAAGGGCAGGTGCCAAGAGCAGGCTGCCCTGTGTCTATACAGCTCTTAAACCATGGGTGAAAACACATCTGTACACAAGAGTTTATCTCTGCTTCTCCTTGTTATCAGACCTATTATTTGCAGGGCTCCAGATCATATTTTTTATGTATGTCACGTTAGTTTTAAATAACTCTAATCCCCAATCCAATTAAAGGTATCACCTCAAAGCGGATCAGTTTATTTCCTTTGAGAACAGATGCAGACTTAGTATTCGGGTTAGTAAAGCAACCACTACCAAACTGACCTTCGTTTTATCTCACACGCTTTCATCTTATCATCTTCCTTGTCTGTGGCATGCGACTTTCAGATGTGCACCTGGTGTGTCAGATCCAATCTAAATTTCCACTGGACAGGCATTCCTTTACATTAAAATTTGTAAATCCATTTTTTAACTCCCAAATGCAATATCTTAATTGGAGCAGATAAAATAATTTTTTTAATTTTCTTTTTGTAAAACATAATAACAACACATTTTTCTTTGTTCTTTCTTGGAACCACTTTTGTTTAGAAACATCTCTATGATCCTTGTCCTGTATTAAAGAAGATGTTCTGAAATCAGACAAAATACTGTTTATTTAGCACCTCATGTTCAGAAGANGTTCTTTCATGGAACCACTTTTGTTTAGAAACATCTCTATGATCCTTGTCCTGTATTAAAGAAGATGTTCTGAAATCAGACAAAATACTGTTTATTTAGCACCTCATGTTCAGAAGAATCATTTACATTAGACACAACCCATCCAGAGGAGCTCTTGCTCTCTTACACTGCCTTTCTAAACCATCATTTTCCTCTGGACTCACTGCTCATAGCAGCCTGTTAAGTAATGGATAATTAGATTTTTTTCCCCTTGCATCCAATGCCACAAATGTTCTTTAAGAAGAAAAGTCTCTGTGTGATGGACGGTGAAACTTTCATGTCTTGAACTCTGTGGCATCCTTGGTGGAAGATTTTATTCCTTAGTAATGTTGTGCCCATGAATCAATTGCACTTACAGCAAAGCAATCTAAAGTAGCTGATAAACAACTTTGGGATGTAAGGAACTAATCCTGCATTATGTCCTCAGGGAATGGGATTAACCTGCACTATCCTCTTTATTTCTTACAGATTTCATTCTGGAGCGTTCTGAAGGAACCAG
The DNA here is from genome assembly GCA_013396875.1 of Vireo altiloquus. Taxonomy (NCBI): domain Eukaryota; kingdom Metazoa; phylum Chordata; class Aves; order Passeriformes; family Vireonidae; genus Vireo; species Vireo altiloquus. Next base: position 4,242 of record VZRF01008894.1, read on the forward strand.
GTTTCCAGGCTTCAGTGTTCTGATGGACTGTGTTACAGATGCTGTAAAAAAGTAATTTCTTTTAAATCTGTTCTTCTGCCTGTGGACTGAAGAGAAGACACAAATTCCTTCTCTGAAGTGTTTTTAGAGTATTCAGGCCTTGTTGGGTTTCTGGGGCATGTGAATATTTTGCTATGTGAAATTCAAAAATAAGAGAAAAACAAGAAAATGCAAATTCATGGCTCTTCCTTCTTCCATAGCTGCCTGTGGTGCATTCTGCGGGAAATTCTAGAAAAAAATCTGGTTTTAAACAGCAGAATCCTTTCTGAAGTTCTTCTGTTTGATGTAGCTATTCACTGCCTCTAGTGATGAACTCCTTCTAAGTCTACATTAGCTTCAGAGTATGCTTCTTAAAAAAAAATAACCTTCATGGAGATAAGGACATGCTTCAAACATAAGGCTGCCAAGAACGACTTTCCTTCCAGAAATGAGGGTTTTATATGTTAAAATATTTTTTTTAAGTTATTATGAGGTTTCATCTGTATTTGTCTTCAATTTCTGTTACCAGAATAAGATCCTTTTTAAAAGTGTCTGAACTACTGGTATAATTATCACCTTCACTGTAAATTATATGGTAACATAAGCATCCAGTCTTTTCAAAAATTCAGATACTAACATTCTATTCAAAACTCCATGCTTTTGTGTTCGCATGCCATACTTTGGTGTTCCAAGATTGAAATTCTTATTTACTTGAGATGCTGATAATCTTCATTTGCAGCTTGTTGCACCAGGTTTCCACTTAGTTATTATGCAAGGAAGATGCAATTTTTCCCACTGACTTATTGCTGTATTTACATTACATTTCTCCTTTTAATATTTTTGTTTATGTCTTTATTAAATCACAGATGGGGCTGATTAAATTAGGCCTTAAGCGATGCTTTTTCATTATGAAGTGATTTAAAGTGCATACAGATAAGGTTCATACCTACAGCAATGTCCTGTACTGAGTGTACTCACTCAGAAGGATGATTAGTGAAGGAACCCATTGGAATGACACAAAAAGAATGAAGCAAGTTCTAAACTGGCACTTCCAAAGGAAGAAATGAAAGTTTTCCCAATGTCTTTCACTAGTGGTTGGATATTCAGTCAAATCAGAGGAAATCATTGCTGTCCTTCTTGAAGAGTATTTGGGAAAGGGAAGATTCTCCTTCTCCATCAAGACAGTTTCTATTTCTTTTGTGCTCTCAAGCACAGAGATTCCAATCCTCTCACTTTGGTTCCATGATTTGGGTGGATGTGAGTACCAGCACACCCCTAGCTCTGGTTCACATCAGGCATTGCACTGACAGCAATTCCAGGGTAGCATCAAGTCTGTTCCTGGGATTTTCAGCTTCTCAGCACAGTCATTGCATTTGAAATTAAACCTTACTGCTGTGTCCACCAAAAGAGAAATAAAACCTCCTTTCCCTCCCTGTAACTGGATAAACACAACTGTGCTTGCTGTTTCACCCCTTCCCTGTGCAGTACAATTGATATTTACTAATTCCCTCCACTTATTTTGTCTTTGACAAATGAAAAGGTTCAAATGAAAAGGTTGAAGTGAGAGATGGCTCACAGATGTTGCCCTCCAGTGCAGGTGTGAGTCAGCAGGCTCAGCCTAAGCCAGTGAGGAAACTTGCCCTCACCGAGTGAGCAGGACATCACTTTCTCACCTCATTTGAGGAAGATGCTGCTGGAATCCAGAGCTTGGACTAAATGACTAGTTTAGTCCTTCTTTCAGGTTAGATGCACTCCACAACAAATCCCTTCCTGAGATTAACCATGGCTCCTCACAGCTCTTGGCCCTAAACTGCAGCAGCAGCTGGCCACCGAGTGGGGTGGTCATTGCTCCACGCAGTGCACTCTGNCCCAGAAATGCACGCGATGAGCTCGGGGCATGCACGTGTTCTACACCTCAGCTTGGTTCCTGCAAAACCAAACGTGCTGCACTCCTCACACTGCTCCACAGCCCTCCCGTCCATGTTTTACACCACCTGCCCATTCCTGCAAGGTACAACGTGCTGTGCCACCTCTCAGCCACATCCCTGTGCAAAAACTGCACCCAAGTGGGGTGGCCATTGCTCCACGCAGTGCACTCTGCCCAGGAAAAAACCACAAGGATACTCCAGGTTTTTGAGGCCACTGTGGCAATGCAATGGGAACACACTAGGAATAATCACTTCAGGCTCTGCAAGCAGCAGAGCCTCAAGTTCATGGAGGCAGAAGCTCACCTGGTGGTACTGCTGGGCAGAACACGTTTCTTTTTTCAGAGTGCATTGTTTTTTAATCTTGTTTTTCTCTTTGTCACTTGAAATGGAATGTTTTATTAGTCTGTCCTTATACACAATATGGGAGCAGATTACCTATATAGCAATTTCTCTGTACTTTGTTGGCTTCGAATTTTAGTTGGTGTTTTTTGTTGAACTGAAGACAACCAGTAAATATTCCACTGATTACAGATTGATTGATTAATTCAGGTGAATTTTAAAAGTTACACTCAGCAGTGCCACAATGGAAATCTATGGGGTTTTGAGGTATCTTGGCAGGATCTGACTGGAAAAGAACCAGTTGTCTGTTTCATGGTAATAAAAGCAAGCTTAAAAGCTGGGCAGAACATCTGGAACTTGAAAAGATTTGCAGTGAACAGAATAAAATAAAAATAGTAATCCTGTTCCCACCCTAACAGTACACAGAAGTGCTGCAGTAAATCGTTCTGACCATGAGTGCAAACTGAAAGAAAACTTTATACTTTGTTCTAGCTGAAAAATATAAGCTGTGTTCAAAAAGAAGGCATGGAAGTGTAGTTTCTTTAACCTGCAAGTGAAGTGTGAGTATTTTTTTTGCTGTGAACAGTGATGTAAGGAGAGGATTCAATGGTATCTTGGTTTCAGGATTAGAGAATTTAAATACTAATGTAATTTAGTATTATGATTACTAAGTGTCTTGGTCTTCTGGAGACATGAAAGAAGTTGCAAGCAGCTCTGTGTAACTCATTAATTAAGTCCCATTTAAAACAATCAGGCAACAATTTGTTTCATGTTCAGGGAAGAAATTTTGTGGCCAGAGAAAAGAGATGAGTATTTTCAGTGATTAATGATAACCTTGACCATATGCAGGAGCTCCTTCAGGCGTGACCAAATGATTTCTGGCAGACTGCATAGATAAATCCCTATAAAACTCCAGTCTCAGAGAAAGTTTTTATGAATTACATTAAACTTTGAGGACACACTTCCCAGTTTCATGAAAGGGAAAAACCAACCCTCACTCTCCAGATATTCCTTTAAAAATCCTTTATACAAATACTCTATCGATTAGTGAAATCCAATGTAAAATTAAACATTAGCAGAGTTGGTTTTCCTCACTGCCAACACCATGACCTTTATTACAAGTTGAAGCATTGCCTCTTTAATCTGTATCTAGAAAGACATGTGCCCAAAAAATACTACAGAAAATAGTATTTATATCTTCATTATCTCAATCTAATTTCTCTTTCCATAATAACACCTAGTAGCGGAGCCCAAACACTGACCTGAAGAAGTTGTTTAGAAAGTCTTGGAAAAGACTTTTTTTGTTCCAATTCTCCCTTCTTGTTTGTTTGAAGCCTAGACTATCCACGGCACACAGAATCATAGATTGGCTTAAATGGACTTTATAGATCACAAAGATGTTTTTTCTGCTTTTATTTCTATCTTCTCTTGAACACAAAATGTTTAGTGCTGGGGTTTGGTTCTCGTATTCCACTCACTGTCTGCTGAAAAGTTTGATGTTACAGCCTGAGCAATGGTTGCTGTTTCTCCATGGCATTATTCAGGTATTCATTCTCCACTGCCACTCACTTACCTGTTGGCAGGTATCAAAATTCAGTATTTTATCTGGATGAGGTATATTCTCATCATGAGGAATATCTGAAAACTATTCTGTCAATGTTCTGTTTTCTTTCTCACTATTGGTCTTTTCACCACTGATATTCCTTTATCCAATACATTATCTTGATCTATCTGATTTTTTTTTAAAACAGGTTTGGACATTAAACCAATTTCTTTTGACCTTTTCCCTTCACTTCTCATTTTAAAGCTCTTCTTATCAGCTGTAAAAGCCTGCATGTCAGAAGGCAATTTTCCCAGATAGTCAGGTGGAATCCAACCTTTGAAAACTGTCTCTTTTAGCAAACGTATCCCACTGGCAAAGTATTCCCAAGCCTGCCTTTAACACTGATATTTGAGTCATCTGTTGCTCATCACTACATCACACGCCCTATCTCCCTCTGTACTGACAAGAAAAAAATTTAGGGTAGTCACTAAAATGAGACAGAATTAACTCAAAAGTGAGTGACGTTATTTCTACGTCCGAGACACGCTGCAAAATCAAACTGCTATGAGAGGTTGGTGCAAACTCCCTGTGAAACATGAGGTAGACTCATTGTCAGTAACATTTACTGTCGTGGAATCATGGAGTACCTTCAGGTTGGAAGGGATCTCAAGAATCATTTGGTCCAACCTTTTTTGGTCTAGAAAAAGTGGCCCAGCACCCTGGCCAGCTGCATCTTAAAAGTGTCCAATATTGAGGAATTCACTGCTTCCCTGGAGAGGTTTTTCCAGAGCCTGACTGTTCTCATTGTGAGAAATTTTCCTCTCGTGTTCGCTTGCAATCTCCCCAGCAGTAACTTGTCCCCATTTCCCCTCATCTTCTCCATGTGACTCCTGGTAAAAAGGAGGGGGTCTCCATCTTCTTTGTGTCCCCCTTTAATGCTGGAACATGGAAATAAGGTCTCTCCTCCTCACAGCCAGACAAACCCCAGTCCCTCAGCCTTTCCTAATGGGACAGCTTCCTGTTCTGGGATCATCCTTGTGGCCCTTGTCCGGACTTTTCCCAGCCTGTCCACATCTTTTTGGCACAGTGCCTCATCTTTGTATTAAAAAATAAATCGTGAAGTTGCAAGTTCTGCATTTAAAAAAAAACTTGACGTAACAAGAAAGCTCTATTTCGATAAATCCTTGCAGCTTTAAATATCTCATTCATCTTTATCACTGCCATTATCTATGGCAACCAAACGTTGCCCCAAAGCCCTGTGGAGGTTATTTTAGAAGACCTGATTATATTAAATTATTTGAAATATATTATATTCAGTTTTGGTGGGGAAGAAAGTGAGTCTGGATTGTTTCTAGTGTTTTAAGGAGCTCTGGGCTCCTGCAGAAGTCGTTCGTGGTGAATCATCTCTTTGCAGGATGCTCATTCAGGTCATGCCCAAGACACACCCGAGAGGATAGGAGGCTCTGCAGTGATTATATAACCTCTCTTAGCAGAATGTTTTCTAATCATGAAACGACCCCGCAAGTGAGAAATACATTCAACTCCCAGATCACAAAGCACGATGTGTAGAAGAAGGGGGGCATGAAAGCCACAAGCATTGCCTCCTGAAAGGAGGGGGAGGGCAAAGAGGAATCGATGGTGCTTGAGCTTGCGGCAGCAGAGTCGAAAGCAGGGGAGTGTAAAGTATCCCTGGCAGCTCTGGAACACTGAACCAGAACTAGATTTCTTTAAAATCAATGGAGAAACGTGCTAAATGCAGGAGTCACTGGACTATCCCACAATGCTTGTGCTCAGAAGAACAATGTCCTTAAAAGCTCATTCATTTCAGATTTAGTGTCGTGTCACTGCGCTAATTTCAACAAAGCAATTTTTGACCAGCAATCAAGTATACCCGCTTTATGCTAATGCAGATTTGATTAGCTGGCTTTCAGGATCTCTCTCTGTTTCTAGGAAGGACTGATACTCTTCTATTTTCTTTCCTCAGGCATCCTTTCCAATCTAATTCATATTTGACAAACGAGACGAGAAATCAATTGTGTGTAGTATACACTGTATAATGACCTGCAAAGTTCCTAAAATAGTTAGGCTTGCTCCAGAGCAGTTATTCAGGATTCTGTACACAATTCTTTGGCGCTGCTATGCCTGGCCAAGTGCCACGGAAAACAGGGCTGTGTAAAACAGAGGCAAACCAAACGGGATGGATCTGTGCTCGTGTCACTTCTAAGTTGCCTCCTACGTCAGGATTTATTCTGACCTTTCCCAGTGTATTTAGTGTTGCAGTGTGCTCGTGCAGCTTGCCCACAGCCAAAAATCTGCCTGTGTGATCACCAGATCACACAAAAGGTCAAGTCACACCGCATTCAGTGCTTTTCCCCAGTCCCTACAACCTCCTTACCTCCCTCCTACCTTCCCTTTTCCCCCATCCTGCTACCCTCCGTTTATGTTTCCCCAAATCCCTAACCCCTTTCTTCCCCTACAGTCTCAGTTCCGTAGCTGCAGTTGTATCCAGTTACCACCCCCTTTTCTCCAAATTCTCAGTTATCAAGCAGAGGAGAATGAATTTCTAATAAGTAGAAATCTATTTTGAAGTTTTTTTCCAGAAATATCAATGATATTAACCCCTCTTTCTTTGAGTTTAAGAATTTCTACTTTGTTTAAGGTTGAAGCTTTCTACTCTGACAGCACCAGTCCAGTGCCAACAGTCCTCAAAGTTGGAGGACACTCTCAACCACTTTTCTGTCACCCGTGACCCTTATCTAGATGTTCCTCCAACCTGTTCCACCATAAAAGAGAGCATCCAAGCAAGCCATCACACAGAGTTTGGAGTGATACGAGGGCTTGAAAAGACACTGAAAATCTCGTTAAATAGTTGATGTTTTAATTGCCTTGTTGCTTTTGTGTATTTTAAATGGTCACTCCACCCACCTTTTTTTTAGAAAAAGAAAGGGGGGAATGTTATATTCCTTCTCTGTTTGAAATCAGTGTATGTGTTTTGCCCCTCATCCCCGACTGTCAAGGCTAAAGCCCCTGATGAGTTACAGAGAAGGCCTTTCCTGCTGACAGGGTGCTGCCACAGCAACCCCCCCCAAGCAGAAAGCCCTTGCCACTTTCCCCTGAGCACACCCTCTCCCCTTGGGACTTCTTCCCCCTCTTCATTGGTCTCCCTTCCCTCATCCTGCCTTCCCCATTGCTTTATGTACCTGCTCTCCTCCCCTTCACCCTCTTCCCAAGAGTCCCTTCCCAGAAGGAGAGGGGGAAATCCTCCATTTTGGGGGGACACACGGAAGCTCTCTTTGGTACCTTCCCCTTGGTGGACCCATCCTTCCACAACTGGGGCTGCAATAAACATCTGCCATGGAAACCCATGGAGGTCCTTCCCTGTTCTTTACCAGCAGATGAAGCTGAGGAGCAATGCCGTGTGTGTGGTCTTGACTTTGCAGTGGGTTTTAGAGAGATTTCAGAGAAAGGCTGGAGAAAGCAATTCCTTTCTAACCTGTCTTCAATTCTAAATAGATAACTCCATTTCTAAAGGGAGCTCTCTGTAGTTCCCAGGAGAAAAGAATGTAAATATGAGAAATGTTTATAGTAAAGTGTTTGCCTGACCAATGGAAGGTCTCCTCTCTGTTCTTGTTGTGCATTCTGTTCTGGTGCTGGACAGACAGACAGACAGAGACACAGAGGTGATCGCAGCTCCTGAACCTGCTAGAAGAAGCTGCCTGATCTCTCTCTCTCAATCATCTCTTTAATAATATCTATCTATATATCTATCTATAAATAAAGCCTTCTAATCAATCCATGAACTCTGAGTCTACAAAAGTAGAAGGACCAGGCCCTAGCTAGGGCCGACAACAACATCATCTTTCTACACCATGTGCATATGCAGGCAGCAGAACAGAACCACTAAAGCAGGAGGCGTTTCTGGGGAGCCACAGACACCCCAATGTGAGCACACTTTTAGGAGAACAGGAAGGCAGTGATGTTGAAAGCTGGGATTGTTCCACCCCTGCAAACACAAGGCCTGTACCCTGCTCCCATACCATTCCCACCTCCACGGCCTCCGGGAGATTTTGGCGCTTGGATTTCTCAGGATTTCATAGACTTGGGATTTCCCTGGATTTGAGGGGTCCTTACCTCTGCCTTGGCATGCGGATGAGTGGCTGTTTGTGGCACCTCTTGCTCAGGCCGAAGAGCTTGTGCACCGTTCTCTGGGCCTTGAGGAAGAGCTGCTTCATGCTGTTCTCCAGCTGCTCGTAGCGGCGTTGGAAGTTAGAATCCATCGTCCACAAATGCATCACGGCCGAGGTGTTCAGGAAATAATTCATAGGCAGCCTCTTCATAAATAATTTGAATTCATCTGAAAAAGAAAAAAAAAATTATTAGTCTTTAATTACGCAGCTATGGTTATTCTCGCAGAGGAAATTAACTTCTAATCTGGTTTTTTTCTTCAACCAATTTTTGTAAACTCAGTCTTTTGAAATTTTAAAATTGAGTGTTTTAACTCTTTCAGACTAGAAAGGTGACTTCAGTTTTATTGGTAATATTAGAATAAAGCCAGCAAAATCCGATATTCATATAATTTTGAAATTAATATTAAAACAAATACAAGCATTGTCCTTATTTCTCAACCTGGATAATATGAAGATTAAATAAGAATCAGAGTTTCTCGCCTTCAGATCTGGGATCTGAAAGCAAATGTGCATTTAATGATCAATGTTTATTGACTCATTTGAAGAACATCAGAAACTGTCTTAAAAAAAGTATATTCCAATTCTTAGGACACACAAGTAAATGTGATTTTACAGGCCATTTCTCTTATATAGATGTTATTTCACTTGACACAAGCCATTAAATTAGACTTTCATAAGTGTTTACAATTAAAATGGAGACTTTCAAAGCATTTTATGGTACTTCAAAATTTTATGACACTTCAAAAATGTTCCCATAACTTCTTTTTGTCTCTAAAGTGGTGGAAAGGAGCTCTTCAATCACAAGGTCACTGTTACTGTGAACATGCCATGCTTTGTGCCTTTTTCTGGTAGCTCAGTCCACACAAGATACGTAGACAGAATCTTATTAACAGAATTTTATTAATCAGAGAGTCAGTTTCCATAAGCAGAATGATTTATAACTTCTGAACCTAAATAAACTTCCATTAAAAGGGCTCGAGATACTGGGGAGATGTGTGAGAATGAGTGCCACACTTGAATGCACATGGTTATCCTTTTTTCTTTCTCGTTTCTGTGTATCAGCAGGTTTCCCTGCCTGTCCTCCTGCCTGCTGCTATCCTCCCACCCTTCACAATCCATTTTTTTTTTCTTTCAGCTTGTTCCTCCAGCGAAGTCACTTACCCCACAGTTTGGCTTTCACCCTGCCAGCTGCTCCTTTTGGATAGTCTGCACTTCAGCAGGCTATGTGAAAGCCAAGATCCCACTGCCTGAAGTTGCCTGGCTCTTCAAGCAAAAATAATCATAATATTTAACGTCGGTGCAATTTTAGGTTGCTCGTGGGAGAGGGTTGATTGGGGAAAACGTCTGCTCACATCAAAAAATACTCTATTACCATCCTTGTTCATAACTCTTTAGGTTTAGCTTTAGGTTTTTTAACATTTTTACACAAAGCAGGCAAAAATATTTTCTTTTTTCTGGGTGGAGAAAAAAAAGATCTCTTGTAAATAAGCTGTAGTGGCCCTTGACCACATGCTGAGGGACACAGGGCAGTGATGGAATACAACAGTGCCGCTTTGGCAGAGTATTTTCTGTGATGGGTGAAGACTCATGACTAAACAAAAGGCATTGAAAGGTCTTCTGAAAGGCAAAAAAGGAAAGTCAAGGGGCAAAGATGATAATTGTATGTTTAACAAAGTGCTTTTGATAATTCCTCTGGGAGTGTGTTGATCATTTTGCCCTCATGCCTTCCTCTTTGGGTAGGAGTTGTTCTCCCCTCAAGGACAGCCCCTCTCCTTAGGGTGTGAGGGAAATGAACTGTTTCTTTATCTTACCAGTTATTTGGAGCCTTTTATTTTTTGCTTTTTCCCTTCCTTAATTTTGTCTAAGTTGGTTTTTATCCTCTGTCCAGCAAGAACGTCCATTCCTGGGTGTACAGCTAACGATGTGAATTAATGGGAATATTTAATAAATTCTACACTACCTAATGAGCATCTCTGTGAATCGTAGTGTAGTTTTGAGGAAAACAGTTCCCTTTTCTCCTTCCCAAGTGATAATTATTCCTTCCTCAGAATCACAGAATATTTTGGGTCGTATATATAGTCCAGCCCCCACTGCAACAAGCAGAGACACCCTCCACTAGATTAGGTTGCTCAGAGCCCTGTCCAACTTCAATCTCTGACTCCTTGTTGGAAATGACATAACTTTCTTTTTAGTTTTAAGTAGCTTTAGTCATGGGTTTGTTCACCATTGCCAAGGGGAAGGGGAGTTGGGCTCTGTTGCTGCCTTAATCTTTAAACCACCGAGGCTTTGGGTCTGGCTGGGCAGGGCCTGATTAGCTTCAACAAACAAAAAAGGGAGTTTTGGAGGTCTGGGATTTTAAAACGGGAATCTAGAAGATACAAAGGAGAGGAACAGACATTGTGTGAGAGAAGAATGCTAAGGGAACCACAGAACTGGACCAAATGAGCATTAAAGGAAAAGGGATCAATATCCAGTAGGAGATCACACACTAACTAATGAAAAGAATTGTGTGATGTAGAACCAAAGAACTCTTTGTTTTCTATAAACGTGTAAGCATGTGAAAAGTCTCATAATGGGTTTGTGTGGTTGGAATGATTTCCAGTGCACATCCTGGCCAGAATAAAGGAATGCCAGACTCACTGACAGCTCAGTGTCAGAGAGTTTTGTTCCTCCCCAGGTTCAGTGATATCCTCACGCTGCCCTTCCCACTCCCCAGTCCCTCCCAGGTCTGCACAGGAGGTGTGACAGAGGCTTAGGTCTGGCTTGTCTGGAGGAACCACAGCCCCATTGGCTTGGTAAAGCCTTCCAAGTCTAAAGATTTAAAAAATACTAAAAAATATTTTTATATTAAAAAAAAATAATTAATAGGAAATAAGGTTAACTGAGCTGACACAAAGTATGCCCTTTACAGAGCACAGATCTGCAGCTTGTGAAAATCAGACAAGTTCTGCCAGATTTAGAGGACTGAGGGTATATGTGTATATAAATATATACTGGGACACCTTGGGAGGATTAGATCCCAAAGCCACATTCCTGACTACCTACTTAATTCCTAAGGTCTCTTTTCCCTTCCATTCCTCTGAGACACTGGTACATCTACTTAAAACGAGCTTCATGAAGCCAAAAACAAAGGCAACTCCCTCAGGAGACTGTTGGCTCAGACGATGCCTTTTCAGCCCTCTCTAATCACTTATTTAAGAAACGTTGTCACTTTGCTGTCCTCTGCACGGTGGCACTAATCTCTTCAGCTAACAACTGCTCGATGCAGTGTTTGGAAGTGATAAGGATGGTTTACACTCCTCAACTTGCAAAGCAACAGCGTTTCTGATAAGAAAATGTTTCTTTTTCTCCCTGTAATAAACATCATTTTTGACTACCCCAGTGCCCTGTCTGATCCTGCTAATGAGCTCCATAACGCAGGTAGAGGGGAGACAGAGATAAAATGAGCATGGTTACACAGTGCCTGCTGCATAATAAAAAAAAAAAAGGAACGGAAGACAATGTGCCCATATCTTAAACAGACACATTTCATGATCTGTGAAACTACAACATGAACTCCTAACACTGAGAGATGATTAAGCTNTGTAATGGGTGTGTGTTGGAATGATTTCCAGTGCACATCCTGGCCAGAATAAAGGAATAAAGCTGCCAGACTCACTGACAGCAAGGTTTTAGAGAGTTTTGTTCCTCCCCAGGTTCAGTGATATCCTCACGCTGCCCTTCCCACTCCCCAGTCCCTCCCAGGTCTGCACAGGAGGTGTGACAGAGGCTTAGTCTGGCTTGTCTGGAGGAACCACAGCCCCATTGGCTTGGTAAAGCCTTCCAAGTCTAAAGATTTAAAAAATACTAAAAAATATTTTTATATTAAAAAAAAATAATTAATAGGAAATAAGGTTAACTGAGCTGACACAAAGTATGCCCTTTACAGAGCACAGATCTGCAGCTTGTGAAAATCAGACAAGTTCTGCCAGATTTAGAGGACTGAGGGTATATGTGTATATAAATATATACTGGGACACCTTGGGAGGATTAGATCCCAAAGCCACATTCCTGACTACCTACTTAATTCCTAAGGTCTCTTTTCCCTTCCATTCCTCTGAGACACTGGTACATCTACTTAAAACGAGCTTCATGAAGCCAAAAACAAAGGCAACTCCCTCAGGAGACTGTTGGCTCAGACGATGCCTTTTCAGCCCTCTCTAATCACTTATTTAAGAAACGTTGTCACTTTGCTGTCCTCTGCACGGTGGCACTAATCTCTTCAGCTAACAACTGCTCGATGCAGTGTTTGGAAGTGATAAGGATGGTTTACACTCCTCAACTTGCAAAGCAACAGTGTTTCCGATAAGAAAATGTTTCTTTTTCTNTGCAAAAAAAAAAAAAAAAAGGAACGGAAGACAATGTGCCCATATCTTAAACAGACACATTTCATGATCTGTGAAACTACAACATGAACTCCTAACACTGAGAGATGATTAAGCTATTACACTCTAATCAACACACGGTGCCAGCCATTCCCGAGGATTAACAGCCAGTATTACAGTCCCGGGGGCCATAGAAATTGATACTTTAATACACAGAATCAGAGATTATCCTGAGCTGGGAAGGACCCACAAGGATCACCGAGTCCAACCCCTGCACAGGACAACACCAAAAACCAGACCATGATTCTCAATACCACATAAAATCTGACCTCTTTTATTTTCACATGGTTAGTATGTGTAATACGATTTTATATTGTCTTAATTAATTGCAAAAAGGGTAAAAAAGGTAAAATACTATATGTAGTGGTGGGTCAGGCAAGTCACTTTCTGGCTGCTTGTGTCTCTTTTCACTTCCCCTTTCTGCCAGGTAAATTCTCCTTGTGTCAACAGTGCCTGGAGATGGAAATGTCGTCCCACATTTCAGTGGGAAAGAAGAAATGAGAAATATCATAATGGGAGTAAACATTGCTGCTGAAATCGGATGAATATCAGATGTATTTAGGCCGTGAGAAATACCCAGAGCTGCAGAGGTGGAACCTGGATCCTCAGTGTTATTTGGTGCCAGAGCAGGGCTCAGTGCTGAGTGCAGCGATTACAGAGCTGGCAAAGGCCAGAAAAATCCAGGAAGCCTCATCCAAGGATTTGACAGTGCTCTGCTACAAGGGAAAAAGGTGCCTGCTCGCTGTTGGAAGAGAACAGGAGCTCTGATTTCTCTTGCTGTGAATACTTTGGTTTTCCCTGGTATTTTGCTACAAGGCCTGTACAAGACTGCCCCACCCACACAGCACACTCCTGTTGGAGACCAGCAAAGCCAAACAACTTTGCCTGTTCTCCTGGGGACGAAATTTACCCCCAAAGCTCCACAAGAAGGCTTTGCCATCGAAATGAGCCCTTGGGAGAAGCTGCCCCCACTCCTGGGTGATCAGCAAGCACCAAAGAAATGAAAAGCTGAATGTTTGATGTGCCACAGAAAAATGGGTTTGTAGTTTTGGGAATTGCCTCATGTATTACTATGGGACCAAGATGGAGATTTTAGGGTGTCGGTCCCTTGTCCTTCTCCTTCTTCCCTCTTCACCTTCTTCCCTTTTCTGTGACCTCAGTTCCTATCATGTAGTAATTGGTAGAGAGAATTTAGTTTAGAAGAGACCTGTTAATAATATTGATAGTTATTGGATTTAGAAAGAAAATAATGTATGTAGAATCTTCCTATTTGATGATAAACCTTATATAAACCCTCTGCTCTGTGTGTCAGTGGCCATTTTGGCACCTGGACACAGTGGAGACACTGTGTTCCTGAACCCTTGATAACCTGGAATAAACACCCTGAAGCAGCAACAAAGTCTTTTGTTATTTTGTCCTGAGATGAGAGATTGAGAAGAAAAAGCATCCTGGGCACAAACCACCTCAGTGGGGCCCAACCAGGGTCTCCAGACACTCCTGGTTTTGTTCCAGCTGAGGCTGAGTGGTTTGTGCAACTTCTCCAGGCTGCCAAAATGTCTTGGGTTAGCTTGTTTCCCGAGATCCCTTGTGGAGTATCTTGGGAAGCACCTTGGAAGTCAATGGATTTGCACCTGCTCGAACAGCAGGTTAAGGGTGCTGCAGGCAATGTAATGCTGGAAAATATGAAAATACTGAATTATATCACTGCACTTTTGTCTCCTATTTCCCTCAGTGTAAACAGGGCTAGTCCACGACTGAGCCTTCAAACTGCCATTCCTAAAATTTTCTTTTAAATCCTCTAGGCACTGTTTCCCCAGTCAGTGTAATGGAGATTATCTCAGGACCAAGGGGATTGGAGCAATTTCCTCCTGCACAAAGGCAGGGAAGAGCCTGAGCCTCTGCAGTCAGGGTAGCAGGAGCATAAAACAACAGCTCCTTTAAGCCATAGCTCGTGTCTAGGGAAGTCTCAGTAAAGTGCTTAAGAAAGACCAAAACTCCTAAGTAAATAAAAAAATTCAATTTTGACATGGATTTCTACCAAAGGAAAGAGAATACTTTTTTTTTTGTTGTTTTTTTTTGTTCTGCTGGTCCTTATTCTGGCTGAAATTGATGACAGCATGCATGTGACAATAATTAAGTGAGGTGAAAATATGCATGCAATTTAGGAGAACGTAAAACGCAGTTTGAAAAGAATCTGCATTTGGTGATATGCTAAGAAAAAAAATTGTTTCATAGCAGAGTAACCTACAAGAAATTTCAGCCACCTTCTCTCAGTCTCCAGAAATGACAGTTTCTGGGGAGATGACATTCCATCAAGCTTTATTCTGTTGTTTAATTTAATGCCATATTTTCTGATGAGCCATTTTACCCAAAATGAAATAATATAATCTTATGGAAACAAAACCTTTAGCATTGGGAATTACAGAATAGTGTTTCAGTAAATGTATAACCCTGTCTAATTGTGGATTACATCGTCTACCCAAAATCAATTTTAATTTTTTTAAACAATATTCAAACCTTGAAAAAGCAATAGTTTTCTGAGCAGAAGCAGCCTGACAATAACTGAAAAAATTTGAGAATCTTTTGTTGACTGAGATGTACTATTTACAATTATATATAGTCTATGTATTTTCTAATATTAATAAGGATTTGGACTTGAGGTTTTTTTTTCATTTAACAAAGTTCAGTAAAAATATGTATATAGGAGAAAATCCCTTTTTACATCACACTGTTGTGTTAAAACCTACTATAAGAGAGCAATTTTAATGGGCTGTTTTGTCCCTTCTCTAAATGAGACTCTAAGGAAACGTTTTTCTCCCTTAAAAATCTGTACATCTGTCATTCGTACACACGTCCTCTTTTTTTAATCAAGTTCTTTAACTTGCTCTAGAGGTATTAAAATTCTGCCATCACAGCTTAGAAGTGAGTAATACCTCATGCAAAAACTGCTCTGCTTTGGCTCTAACAAAATGCTACAGTGGGATTAAGGCAAGCTGACAAAAATGGACTGGTGTTTAACAAGTGAGGCTGTCTGAGCAAGCAGGGATGTGGGCTGATGTGCTGGCCCAAGTGAGAGTGCTTCAGACAACTTCCAAATTAGCTCAAGTGCGTTCTTGTTCTCCACTGCATTTCCTCCTGTCTTGCCCTCGTAAGGAGAATTGCAGATTATATATATATAAATACTCCTCTGCGCAAAGCACTGCTGCTTGAGGGAGCCAGCCTGCCTCTTAAACCGCAGTGACGGCATCAGGAGTTGAGTCAGACTTGGTATTTCCTTGGGCAGTCTCTAGTCCAAGGAGAGACCATCTCGTGCTTCGAGCAGGTCAGCTCTGACACCACATCAACTTTCTCAGAACTTGGTCCAGTCAGGATTTGGAAACTGCTGCAGTCAAGGCTCAACCACCCTCATGGAGAATAAATTTC
Source organism: Vireo altiloquus (assembly GCA_013396875.1). Classification (NCBI taxonomy): domain Eukaryota; kingdom Metazoa; phylum Chordata; class Aves; order Passeriformes; family Vireonidae; genus Vireo; species Vireo altiloquus. The sequence continues at coordinate 20,104 of VZRF01008894.1, forward strand.
TCCCTATCCCCCTAGGTGCTGACTCCTTGGTGGATCATAGAGAGATCACAGAAAAAGCTGAAGAAAGCAATTCCTTTTTAACTTATCTTCAGTTGTAATAGTTAACTTCATTTCTAAAGGAAACTTTTGTAGATTCCCAGGAGAAGTTCTTGATGAAAGAATGTAAATGTGAAAGATGGTTTGGTAAGGTGCTTTCCTTGACCAATGAAAGAGTTGTGTTTTGTTTGTTGTTCATTTTCTTGGACTGACTGTGCTGGAGACACACAGACACAGTCAGACAGATAACCTCCGGCTGAGAGGCTGGAGAGAGAAAAGATTTGTTCTCTGTTTTCTATATATTGATATAAATAAATAAGCCTTCTGATTTTCAATCCATGAACACGGAGTGATTTGTAGACCATGCCCTAGAATAGGGCCACGTTATTTCTACAATCCCTGGTGCGAATCTGTCTCGTTTCACTTCATGCCTGTTGTCTCTCACCACGCAGAGCTTGGCTCTCTCTTTCCCCCCCTGCAGACAAGGTGGCTGCTCCGAATTCCCTCAAGTCTCCATGCCCAAGGCTGACCAACCCCTCCTGGGGCCTCTCCTGTCAGCTTCTCCAGCCCCCACCTGTCTGAGGACATCCCTGACCATGCTCCAGGTTGCTGATGTCTTTCCTGTACTGCAGAGCCCCAAACTGGATGCAGCATCTGAATGTGGTCTAAAAAGCACTGAGGCTAATCCCCTCCTTGATCTCCTGGTCCCTGACCTCCTTTGTAGCACCCACGATGTGGCCTTGGTCCTTTTGGGTCACTCCAAGGTTCTCTGCCCCAGGAACCTTCCTGCAGAGCTGCTCCTGGCCAGGCAGGTCCAGCCCCAGCTGATGCTGGGGCTCTGCCTGTGCAGAGAAGGATTTTCCTCTTTTTCCTTGCTGAACTTCATCAGGTTCCTGTTGTCCTGATCCACCAGCCTGCCCAGGTACCCCTATATGCCAGCCCTGACCTTGAAGATTTCTGTCTCCCTCCCTCAAACTGGCAACACCTGCAAACTTGAGGAGAGTGCAGTTTCTCCAAGTCATTGTTAAAGAAAGTAAAGAGAACAAGTCCTGGGACAGTGTTGGAATGTGAGCCCCCCTGGGTCTCAGGTCTTCAGGCCCAGAAACAAGTGAGAACACAGGGATTGAATTCAAATCATTGAAGAAACTGAGAGATATAAAGTCACACAAACATGAAACAGAAGTATAAACTTTAGTTTTCAGTAGAAATATATTTTAAGTGCCTTAAATACTGAGAAGCTGTATTAGTNCTGATTGGTTAATTAATAAATATAATGCATATCCCAGTGTGTAAGCTTAGAAGAAGAAATTGCTGCTCTGGAACTTATGCTGCTAAGGCTGCTGTTGCTGCTGCTTTTGCTTGAGCTGTAACACATCAAACTCTTGCCCTCGAACTCTTGCCTTCAGATGAATTAAACAACTCAAACAGCACAGCAGCCTCCTGTTTTCCTTCCTCTTTCTTGATGGTGGAAGACCTCGTTATATACTTGACAGGACAGACCCTGGCTGAATCTGGGACCAACCCTGGCTGTTTTGCACTTGCCACCAGTTTTCAGATAGGATGTGTGACCCTCTAACCCTGCACTCTGTCTGCCACAACATTCTGGTATCCAGGGTAAGGTAGAGTGCTGTGGATGGGAGGACAAATGGATGGGTAAAAATCCAGTTGTGTGACCAGATTCCATGTGGTGTCATGTGTAGAGCCTTGCTAAAGCTGAAGTAAATGATGTCCATTGCTCTCCTCTCATCCATAAATCAGCATTTTATCATGGAAATAATGGGATGGGTCAGAGATGATTTATCATCTTCTCCCTCGTGTCCCTTGCTCTCCCTTCACCTCAGCTGGCTGGCAGATGTCCCCAATGCTTCACTCTCACTCCCCAGGGTGACAACATAACGTGAAAAAGTTCCTAGACTGGGATAAGGATGGGGAGATCCCACTTAGGAATTACAGGCATGGGCAAAAGTGACTCAGTGCTGGGAGGATTAATATATTGGCAGTTAAAAATAGAGCAGGATAGTGAGGAGAAAAAAAGACAAAATTCAACACCCCAGCCCTTCCTTCTTCCAGTGCTCAATTTCACTCCTTAAATTCCCAGTTCTTCCATGATCTTCCCAATGAATCCGATCAGTCAGTAATTCCCTGGACCATCCTTTCAGGCTTCTTTTGATGATCAGCATAATATTTGCCTTCCTCCAGTCATCAGGGATATTCCCCAGTCTCCATGATCTTCCAAAACAAGGAGACCCTACCAGGATATCACCTGTCTCTCAAAACCCCAGATCAGTCTGTTAACTCCCGTGGGCTGCCAGGGGCCAGGCCCTCTCTGTTGGGAAAGATGACAGATATGTAGGCTTGGCAGAAAGATCTCTGAATGTAGAAACTGAGAATGAGATAGAAATGAAAGCAAGTTTTGATATAGAGGAGGAGATATTTTGCTGAACCAGTGGTTACTGAGTGACTGAGAAGGCAAATGTTGGAAGTGAGTTAGAAGGAGATTTTTTAATTCAAGAACAAAGGTATGTGACTACATACAAACAGACGTGTTTTTTACCAAGTAAATCAGTCTCAAGAAGAATATAAGTAAATAAAAAACATGTCCTCACCAAGCAGAAGATATCAGCAGGCAAACAGAGAAATGTTGATGCAGCAGTTAGAAANCTGGCTCTCAATACCCACACCCTGGACTGCTGTAACTTTGCACATGCAATAAAACAGCATTTTTGAAGAGCCTCCTGAAGTCCAAACATCCTTCACCGACCTTTCCTCTACACCTCTCCAATAACCCTTGGCTGCTCCATTGCTCACTGCTGGTGCCTCCTTTCCCCCCATACATCCTCTTCCTGAGCTCAAGGGATTTGGTGGTGAAGAGACTGAGGGCAAAGAAGGCATTGAGTACTTCTGAAACAAATCCCTAAATCACTCAGCCTATTCAGCAGCAGCCCCACAATTCCTCATTCAATCTTTTACCTCCTGCTATAAAAGCTTTTCTTGCTGCTCTTGGCATCTCTTGCAAGCGTTGGATGTAGTTTTTCCCATCATTATCTTCGAATGCTGGGGCAGTCTTCCTGAGATTTTCCTTGGTAGCCTGTCCCTATTTGCACCTCCTGTCCCTTTTTGCTTTGTAACTCTGCCGTGTGCTGCCCACCTTAGCGAATCCCAGAGTGTGACCTGAGTGTCAGGATAGGCAGCTCTGCTTGGGGATGCTGTCCTGAAAACCTGGCCAGCTTTCCAGAGCTCCTTTGTCTTCAGAGCTTTCTCAAAGGAAACACCTTCTCCCAGTTCCCAGAATTGGGTGAAAATGCTTTCCATGAAGACCAGGTGTAAATTCTGCTGTTCTCCTACTCCGTCCTTTCCAAATCCTGACCACCACTCCCTCACGTCCTCTACAGACAAGGCTCCCACTGATTATCCCATGCCCAAGCAGCACTTCTTTGTTAGGGAATAGTCAGTCCAGCTCTGTGCCACTCCTTTGGATTGATCCAGATATTGCTGACAACCTCCAAAAGCCTCCTTGACTGCTTGTGCCCCACGGTTGGTTTCTCAGCACAGGTCAGGGAGATCAAAGTTCCCCATGAGAAGCAGGGTCTGCAATCCTGACACATCCTTGAATTGCTTTGGGAAGGCTTCCTCCACTTACTCACACTGACTGAGTGATCCGTGACAGGTTCCCAGCCCAATGTCACCCTTGCTGGCCTCTCCCCTGACCCTGACCCACAAATTCTCCTCCCTCTTGTCCATCCCAGAGCACAGCTCCATACATCCAGGCTACTCCATGACAGAGAAGGCAACAGCCTTCCTCCTCATCCCTCACCCTACTCATCTCACACATTGAGTGCCTCCTGAGCAGCACACTGTTGGAGTTAGGAAAAGCTTGGGAACTTTTCCTGCTCCTCTGGATGTTTGTTTTACCCTCAGAGCTCCACAAAAAAGGCTTGGCCTGTGAACCAAGCTTGTGGGAGCATTTGCCCCCAATTCTGGGTGAGCTGAGAGCACCAAAGAAATGAGGAGATGATTGTTTAGTGCACCACAGAATGTGGAGTTGTAGTTTTTAGGTTTTGCTATATATATTATATAGAGCCAACATGGAGATTTTAGGGTGTTGGCTCCTTCTTCTTCATCTTCTTCTCTCTTCTCCTTCTCTTCCTTTTTCTCTCTGACATGAGTTCCTGTGGTTTGTTAATTGGTAGATAGAATTTAGTGTAGAGGAGACATATCAATAAGGTTGATACTCACTGGTTTTGGGAACAAAATAAGATAGGTAAAGTTTTCTAACTGGTTGATAATAGATCTAAAAGCTACCTGCTTTGGGTAGCCATTGCCATTCTGCCCTCGTGTTCCTGGAGGTCACAGCACAGTCTGTGCCTCTGAAACTTTGATAAGAATGAAAAATAAACAAGTTCTGAAACAGCAGAAAGAAGCCTCATTTCATCTTTTTGGGACATGGGACACTGAAATAAGGAACACAGCCAGGCCAGGAGTCAGAGTCCAAAGAACACCTCCCCCCTGACACACACCCAAGGTGGATTTCCATTTCCCATCTTTTACTGCTGCTCTTGTTGCTGTCACCCTGCACTGTGTATTCCTCAGAAAGATTCCCCCTTTTCCTGAACCCTGAGTGACTCCCTATGCATTCCAGCTGTGCTCTTCCCTCTCTTGAGCCTCATCCCATCCCCAAGATGATATTCCAGAGGCATGTCCCTGTAATAATGCCTTTCCAGGTTACTGCCCAACAGACCAAAATCTTAAGAGTAAAGTTTAGTTAAACTAAAGTTTAACTTAAGGAACCTAAAACTTCATGTTAAATTTAAAAACAAAAAGACATTTAGCTGCAGTTTTAGTTCATTTGTGGTGTGTTTTTCCTTCAAAATAACCTGTCTCCTTGTCTCTGCTAATCATTTGCCTACACCTGGTTTTAATATGACTCCAGCCTTCCTTTGGCACAATTCCTTCTAGGAGCTAGCCAAAGTAAACTGATAATACTGCATAAGGGAAAGCAGCAGCAATCAGAACCAACAAGAATATTCAGACCAGAAGCTCTCCTTGGAAAACACTTAGGAAACATCTCTGGTAACTCCAGAAGTTTCTTTGCCTCCAGAAGAGGTGACACAGAGCAGCAAAGTCAGCCAGCCCTGCTGTGTGTCCATTTCAGGGCTGATTATCTGCTGGTGCTGTAAATAAGGCTATTATTTAATATAAATGCTGGCTGGTTTTTCTTACAGGTTAGGAGCTGGAGAGAAAGCTGCCAGTTAATCCCACACAACAGCCAAGGAAAGCTGCTAAAGCTATTCATGTCCCCACCAAGAGGGCTCTTCAGTGGAACCGTGCAAAGAAAAGAAAAGCCATTTTGTGAAAGGACTTTTAGCATTCCAAAGTTATCTTAAATCTTTAGAAATTTTCTAAAATTTTCCAAATGCTTCTAATTCCTCTGAAATCCTCGAAAAGGAACACTGCAAAGTTTTCCTCTTCTACTTTACCTCAAATCAGTCAAAACACTTCACCTCGACACAATAGAATTTTTTTGATTATTATGTCAACCTTTAGTTTCATATTTTAACGTCAAAATTGTGAAGTAAATAATTTAAAAAATGAATAAAAATTTCAAAAGGAAGGTTAAACGCTTTACTGCATTCCTAAAAAAAACCCACGAAAAAACCAAAAACCAACCAAAAACCCACAAACCATAATTTTGCCGTTAGTGAAAGATTATTCCTGGTTGGTTTATTCAAATTAGCTATCTCTGTATTTTGTAACATTCTGTGTATAAATCTTCATCTCTGCTGCCCTTGAACAGACTTTTCTGTTTAGACTGCAAGCCCTTCAGAGGAGATCCTGGCTCTTATTATATCTTTATAGGGTGGTTAGCACAACAGACCCCGAATTTAATTGTCGCCATTTATTACAAATACTAAAAATAAATTTGCCTGTGGCTCCAGGCAACTGCACCCTCCTTGGAGCCCTCAGTGGGAGCTGCAGTTAGGGTAAGGAGGGAGAGTTCTGGTAGGAAAAGAGCTCCTAATCCCCATTTCATGCCACATTTTACTGTAGTGTTTGTGCAAACCTGCTGCTGCTGCTCCCACGGTGTGACCACCGAGGTGTCATTCCAGTTCCATAACAATGCTTTTTTTTAATTTTAATCAGGGCCATGAATACTGCAGTGAGTCAAATACCAGTGTCAGCTGTAAATCAAGGCCTGAAAGCACAAAGCTGGAAGCCTAGCAGGATATAAACCACATTGAGATCCACATTTCAAATGGTTGGATGTGATTGCTCTTCATTAAAGTGCTGCCTCAATATTGTGTAGATGTTATTAAAGAGATTTATAAAAGATAGATGTTTTTTAAAATATCCCACCATGATTCAGAAGCCTGGAGAAAACGAAGTGCTAAAATGAACATATATTTGTTTTTATGTTGCCATGAATTTTAGTTCTTCGTGATGCATTACTCAATTTGTCAAAGAAGTAGCAGCTGTGTTCCAAGAAATATATGTTTGAAAATAATCCAATTCAAAGAAGCAGAAGACTGCAGCTGGAAACAACCTTATTTCTTCAGAGAAGAGATAGTAAATCTGAATTTTCCTTCCCCTTCTCCCTCCAGTTTAGGCTAAATCAGCCAGCTCTCCTGATAATTAGAATATTTCCTTCTCCTTTAAAGTTTCTGAAGGACAAAGGGAAGGAAGGAAATGCGTATTTTCTGAAAGAGATATGCTCTCTCAAGGAGGAAAGGAGATCCCTTTTGAGACACTCCCTTTTGGACAGACTTTGAAATGGAACAATCCAGCTGCTACAGAAGCCTCAGGAGAGCAAATTTGGATGATTCTGGCAGTAGGGTAGATTTGTGGGTTGGTTTTTTTTTTTTTTTGGTTGATTTCTTTCTGAAGTGAGGAATGCTGCAAGGATAGCTCCTCTCAACCCTGTGCTGTGCAAGAAGGAAAGAACAGGAAGGAGTGTCAGCCTGGAGGTGGAATAGGTGAGGAACAGGAATCCCCTGGTCAGTCATTTATAGACAAAGTTCTGAGGAAACTCATGCAAATGTTGAAAGTGATGAGAGGAAATGGCCTCAGGCTGCACCAGGGAAGGTTTAGATTGGATATTTGGGAAAACTTCTTCATGGAAAGGGCTGTCAAGCATTGAACAGACTGCCCAGGGCAGTGCTGGACTCACCAATGCTGGAAGCGTTTAAGAAATGTTTGGACATGGTTTAGTGGTGAAGAGGGTGGTGGAGCTGGTTGATGGTTGGACTTCATTGTCTTAAAGGTCTTTCCCAACCTGAATGATTCTGTGATTGTATAAATACGTATACATACATGTATAAATATACAAACACACATGTATGTATGTGTGTTACAGAGTTAATGCTGACAATGCCAGACTGCTGCAGGAATAGGAGACCAAAAATCCTCCTCTCATGAGCCTTGAGAGTCTCCTGGTGGCACATAAAGGTGAAAAAATTGCAGTCAAAATTGGAAGTGAAACTGGAATATCATCCAATAAAATTGTGGATTAATTCAGAAGTTCTGCTGGGTGGGAGATAACAACCTTGTCTGCACTCTGCTACGAGCTGAAGGACTCACATTTCCTACAACTAAGTGACTTGTTTCTTATTGTCAATCTAAATATGGCCTTGACAGCAAGTTCCCTTTTCAGAAACCAAAAAGCCAAACTCCCCAGCTGTCTCTGCAAGTCCCAGCATTTGGAGGACATCCCCTTCATCCTGTCAGGTTTGCTTTCAGGTGTGATTTTGGTTCATTAGTGCTTTAAAAATGTTTCTATCGCTACCCTTCAAAGGGCTGCTCCTTGGAATTCACAGTAAGCTTTCAAGAAAAAATATCTCAAAATTTTATCTATGTGTTATTTTGGATTTTTTTTTTGGAAACATTTTTATGACTTCAGTGTGGTTTAGAAGTGGTCCTGCAACATGGATGGCCCAATGTCCTTTATTATCATTCTACAGAACTTATAAATTCACTTAATGCCTAAGACATATTCCTTATGGGTAGATATAGATATAACCTCTGTCAGTCCAAAATTTACCTTAGCTGATCATGCTGGGAACTCCTGCAGTTTGAAAACTGGGTAGGGTAAACAAACTTGTAATGATTCACAGGGGGATAAAGGAGGGAAGAGAATGAGTGAAACTGAAAAATGTTCTTGGAAAACACACTGAAGTAAATAACCAGTGTTAAGCTGTTCCAGGAGAAGATTTAAGAAGCTATGAATCAGAACAGACAATGCTGCCCTAGAAGAAAAGAGAGGCCACAGAGTGACATCACTCTTAATAGAGAAAACCCAAAGCTGCCAAGGCAGATTGGAATTCCACCAAGAACGAGAGGATTTTGTCACTAGCTTTGAAGGGAATTACATTATGTCCTGTACATGGTGGACATAAGTAGAATTATATTAGATGAAGCCTTCTGCTCCTCCTCTTATTACAATGTCATCACAACATTTGAAGTATCTCAGAGCGAAATGCCATAGAAAACTTCAATAAGTTGATTTGCCAGGTGCAGCTTTAGCAGGAGCTCTGTAATGCTTTTAGTTTGGGAGCAAGGGTGATCATATCAGCTGTGCACCATCATTTTTGGAGTAGGAGAGGAACGATTCAGACACCAACTCTCCAAAGGAATTATGCACATCCCACCTGTTAGTTTTATTAAAACAGTGACACCTCCGCAGGGGTGGAAGAGGCAGGGAGGGGAGTGTTGGTCACAGAAGGAATGGCAGCTTGGTGTCTCTGCTCCTTTTATTGGTTAAACTCCCTGACAACCACGGAGGGAAGTTAATTACTGGGAGGCAAATTAACACCCCTGCAAGATAATAGAGAAAACAATAATTATATTAAGAACTCAGGGGGCTAAGTTTTTCCTGGCCCCGAGCCCGAAGCGGTGAGTGGTGTTTGAAAGCAAACCACTGCTCTACTGCTCAGGGGCAAATAGTTTGAACCATATTGATTGAAGTCTTTATTCTCAGTGATTAAAAAGCACCTTCAGCTGCCAGGGAGTCAGTTCAGGCTGTTCACAAGGAGTCTTTCAATTAAGATTTCAGATGGGACTGGCTTTGCATGGCAATGGAGAGCAGAGAGAGCCAGGCTGTGCTGAGTGACCTGGGCACAGAGCTTGCCAGGACTCTTGCAGGGGCATCCTCCCAAACCCATGCAAAACAAAGCTAATTAGACAGCAAGGCTGGATTTTTTTGCATCTGTGAATTGAAGAAATCCTCCGGTATTCAGTTTGGATTCCAGATTTCTTTTTTTAACCTTGTTTTTACGTGTGTTTTAATTGAATGGCAGCGGCTGGACAAGCAGGAATATGTCACTGGACTAAGCAAGAGAGAACTTCTGGTGCAAACTGCCTCTGCTGCAAATGATGGAGTGAGCCAATGAATTTATAGTCTGTCTGCAATGCCAAGTCAAACCTTGTCATCTTGTAGTGTTATTTAAGATCTGGAATCTCGACATTGAAAATCAGTCTGGGCACCTGTTTTCCATTATGAATGCAATAAGTTTCTTCTGATCAGAGTGTGCAACATCTCTGTTTAAACTGACATTTCCAAATCATGCCTGCAGTTACCTACTGCCCTTTTACTTCCTTTTAGTAACATAAGAAGCCTTAAAATGAGTATAAATGAGACATTTGGTACATTAACTATGCTTTTAAATGTCTTTGAATGCGGTTTGTCTCTGAGGGATTTTTTTTGGCTTTTTTTTGGAGGGTGGGAGTTTTTCTGGGGTTTTTTTGGGGAGGCTAGGGGTGGTTATTTCTCTTCTCCTGTACTAGAAGAACCATGGGGAACACTATGAATGCCAATGCAATTTTTAGCTGGAGATTAAATGGCAGTCTGCAGTTCTTTAAGACAACATCGCTGTATTTTACTCAGGCATTTTTTAGCTGTTAGGGTTGTCATTATTACTGCTGGTAAGAAGGAAGAAGGCTGGAACCTGGGTCAGTGTCTCCACGATGTCAATCTACAAGCCTGGCTGCTGGGAAGAATTACCTTTTCACTTGTCAGGCAGCTGACTTTGATTTGAATGCAGCGAGAGGCAGTGAAAAGGAATCCCATGGTGTCCTCTTCTGCTAAAGCACTTCTAAGAAAGGATTTGTGCCACAGGAATAGCAAAAAATCTGTGCCTTGTTGGGATGGCAAACAAAGTTACACTTGATTTTTCTGACTAGGTAGAGGGATTTTTAGGATCAGACTTCACAGACTGAATGCAGATTTGCTGCAGCTTTTCTGGAGCTGTCCATCAGAAAGAACATGACACACTCTAATCACAGCAATGGTTTAAAATGCTTGTCTGAGGAAGAGGAGGAGAAAGAATGTTTAACTGGATGCATTCCTTCATGCCCTGCCAGGAGATATTAATATAATCCAAAATTAAGATGATTCCAGAACTGCAATAGTGTAGGAAATGATGAAAAAGCTAATCCTTGTCTGATGGTGCAGATTTCTTGCCTCCAGGTTTCTGTGCCTTTATGTTGTGATTCACATTTGATTCTGAAGATTTGAATTTGTCTCTGGCTCTCCTCATAATGCATTCTGTGCATCACATGTCTAAGCTTTCTGTCTTCAGCACTGGACAATCTGTTTAAATTTATTTACATTACTTTTTTTTTTCTAACTTCACACTTAGTCTATTTAAATCTAAGTTATATCTTTATATTTTGTTTAACTGCCTGGCTTTGCACCTGTTTTTCTTAAGCATCAATATACTTTTAGTAAATTAAATAAGTCCAGCAGTATCTGATATTTTTTGATTGCTACAAAAAAAAAAAGAATGAAAGTAACTCAACAGATGTATTGCTCTGTATTGCTATGTGCTCAGCATCTAGGAGTATCTACATGCAAGAATTATGACTGTAATTCTCTTTTCTGAGAAGTACTAAGAGATTTGTGTAGGTTCTGAGATCAGATATGATCACTTGCTGTGGGTGGCTGTATTGATTGACTGTGTGACTGTCTCTGACGTTGGAACAACCTTAATAATGGAATTTCTCAGCTTCTTTACGGCCTCAGCAATCACAAAGGCAGTGCTGTCCATCTGTAACAAACACCTAAGGCCGGCAGAGAGTGTAAGGAATTCTCCCCTGAGCACTTCCAGGTGTGAGCAAATGCTCATTTCCAGTCTTGGTTTTGCTCTATTTTGCAGCAGTTTGCAGCCTGGCTGTTGGGAGCAACTTTCACTGTGAAAAACAGGGATTAGTGTCCTCCACGGGAAGCAGCAGCAGAGTTTTGAAGCCAGGAGTGAAGACACATTCCTGTTTTATATAAACACACAATCTGTGACCACAAAAGGTCAGTCAGTCTTCTCTTGTGCTTGGCTTTCCTAAACCCGTTTCACAGATCTGGGAAGCAGATGTGCTTAGTGGAAAAGAGCCTTTCTTCTTCCAAACTTGGTGTTTTACAGCATGGGCTTACTTCATTTGGGAAAATACAAGCTGAAGGGGAAGCAAGAGTTAGGGAAGTGTATCAGCAAAATACAGTGATTGTCCACATTTTGCTGTTTTGAAGGTGGAGATATAAATTCATGACACTCTTAAATGGATAATTCTCTAAATCTCTCTCCAGATTATGGAATGCTGAAGATGATCTTTCCTATTACTTTCTGTAGGTTTTGCATAAAAGTAATTCCATAGGATGCAAATGCTACCCCAAAAAAATAATGGAATGGTTGAACTTCCTCATCTTCAGTATTACTGTTATTTAATTCAGTAATAAGCATATCATCTCCTCCATTAGAACCCACTTTCTTCAACCCTTTAAATCCAGCTCTTTTATACAAGGGATTTTGGGAACATCATTAATTCAATCATGGTAAAGAAAGGGAAAAATATAGTTGAGCTGAGGAACAGGACTCCAAAGTCTCCAAAGCAATCTCTGCTGAGCAAACAAAAAACTTTGTTAACATCTGTGCAGTGCTGTGTATTAACTAGGTTCAGACCTCATTTTTAGGTGAACCTGTCAAAACTGTGCATATTTTCAGATGATTTTAAGTCAGTACATGTAAAGGGTAACCAATGCTCAATAGCAAGGCATCCCAGAGCTATTAGGGAATTATGGAATGCATTAGACATGAAATCCAAATCCAATGAAACCAGGGATTTAAGAACAGCTTGCACCAGCAATTCACTTCTGTTAGTACTTTGCAATCAAAGCAGTGATGGTGGAAGGATGGACAATGAAAAATAGTTTCAGCAAATATTAATGGGAAAGTTAATATCAATTTACTTTGGCTGTACTTTCATCACTTGCACTTTCTGTGGTACTGAAATTTACCTTTTGAATTATCTCCCTCAAGCAGATACAGAAGTGACGGAAAAAATCAAACTCGACGTTTTGAGAAGTTGTTTGTCATTTAAAGCTGTAGAAGGATCCATTTCAATTTATTTACAAGGTGACTTTTGATGTTTAATTCTGTCTGTGCAGCCACGTGTCTGTCAGAGTGAAAAGTTTGTGTTCAGTGGTCAAACTCTCTGAGGGCCTCGCTGGTTCTGGCTCTGCTCTACTTAAGCTGGTGCTGGACATTCCAGTCCAATCCCTGAAATTAATGAACTACAAATGACTCACACAGGCACATATTTCAGTGCTCCACTGAATCCCCTTTGAGCCCAACTGTGACGGGCAAATTTCTGCCCTGTTTGTGGTGGGCTTGCTCGTCCCTTCCGCCTCAGCTGGTATTTAAACTAAATGTTTAAAAGTATGAGTTTGTCATTTCAGAGTGACTTCGAATTGTGTCTCATAATATTTATTGCACATCTCCTGATCCCATGCTTTCCAAGGAAATATTCCAAAGGAGATTTTGTTGCCTTCAAGATGATGCCAGGATGATTCTTTTGTCTTTTCTTTCATATCCCTCTTACAAACCCTTTTATACAGTTTGATGTATTCTCAGTGCTTTTAGCCCACACACTGTGACTTCCCAAGGCTGATAACTCAGCTCAGCCCCACGGCACTGTTAAACCAGGAGAGCAAACATCCTGGGAGCCCCAGACACCAAGGGCCTCTNGCTGGGGAGAAAAAATCCACTGCTCAGCATATTGTGAAATATGCAGAGAGAAGGCAACAAGCTGCCACTGCATGTCAGATATGTGAAAGTAAATGCCTGATGGAAGATTTTACTTTCATGTTTCCAGGAGGTCTCGTAAATGCAAGCAATAAAAAAAAGAAATTATGAAAAAGCAATTTTGCCATTTTCCATTGTTCGAGCAACACTGTCATCCATGTCCTTATTTATTTTGATAGCCTTTTTAATTCCGAAAATTGAAATTAAGGCACTGCAGGGACTGCTACAAGTTCTTTTTCAGTGTCAACGACTAGATCACCTTAAAAGAAAATCGCTGTCATTTAAAGTGTTTAACTGAAGTGTTCAGATTTCCAAAGATACCCAGCAGCCAACCACACCAAGGTTATGGCACGGGCAATGTGTGATCATGTTCTTGTTGTCAGAATCCAGAGCCTGTGGGTGGTTTTAGGGCTCTTCTTGACTTCCCCGTGTTTTAGAGCAGTGGGTCACGATGGCCAGAAAATGTTAAATTGCCAGTCACTGTCAGAATTGATTTCTTCGTGTATTAACTCCTGACAAGACACTCTCAAAATCTTCCCAAACCAGTGATGTGTAACACAGCAATGTTTTTATCCACTCTCATCTTCAACACTGCTGCAACCATCAGCTGTGGAAGTCCCACCTACTTCCGAAATGGGAGGATTTCTCCAAGGAATGTTTTGACACTCTTCATTTGCAGGAAACAAATTACATTCCAGTGCTTAGGTCAAACCTTTCTTCCTGAAATGGAAAGGTGGAGCTCACTGAGAGGATGAAGCACCTGGACAAGTAGGTGCTCCAGTACTGGAGCAGAAGGGGAGGAAGAAAATTGGCAATATTAATGAACAGTTGAAGGCTGAAAAGGTGAGGAGAGCTGCAGGGACACTCGTGAAGATTGCACAGCTTTAATCTAATGTGGGTGGACTCTGCAGTCTGGAATCTCAGCGAATTAGTGACCTCTGGTAGCAGCAAGTCAAACTGGATCACCTAGTTATCCTTTCAGGCTACAAACTCCAGCAAAAGGCTACTTTCATGCCCATCAGGAAAGATAAATGAAACACTGCTTGATTCCACTAGAGGTGATATTTTTAGGCTGCATGTTAGTGGTAAGAACACAGCTCGTTGGAACGATGGTCTCGGGGAGAACTCTTCTTACACAGTAATTCAGCCAAACGCCTCAAGAAACTAAATTTGTTAATAAAGGTTGAACAGCTTTCGTATGGATTTTTGATAAGGAAACAGCTGCTCATTTTCTTGGGTAGTACTAGAGTCTGGAGGCCACAAGATCTGATAAAGGATAAGCAGATGGTTGAGAGTAAACAATTTGAAGTAGCTCGTGTAATTTCTTTAAGATCTTAGTACATAACCTGACACTAAGAGGTTATACGAAGCTCATTGAGCTAATAGTGATCAAGTATTTATTGCTGGAAGGCAGCTAGAGAGATGAAAAAGGCAGCCAAATTTACCGAGAGATAAATAATAGACTGCTGCACGTCCTCCAAAATGGGATTTGAGCAGTTAAAAAGTGCCATAAGAGCCTGAGCGAAATGCAGTCTGCTCATGAGGATAAACAGCACATTCTGGATGGGAATGTGTTTGGTCATGTAACCTGCAACAGTCAGAGAGGCTCAAAAGAGAATTGTCACTGCCAGCAAGCCCCAATTGCAGAGCAGAGCCCTCCTACAGGGAAACCAGGACAATTCTGTGATCACAGAGCAGCAGAATGGCTGAGATGGAAAAAAAAACCCTGGTCCAAACCCCTGCAGAAGCAAAGCCACCTAGACCCAGTTGCCCAGGCCTATGGCCAGTCAGCCTTAGGGTAAGTCCAAGAATGGAGGCTCCACAACCTCCCTGGGCAAATTGTGCAAGTACTGGGTCACCCTCAGTGAAAAAGGCTTTCCTGGTGTTCAGAGGGAACCTCCTGAGTTCCATTTGCTGCCCATTTCCCCTTGTCCTGCTGCTGAAAAGAGCCTGGCTCTGTCCCCTTTGCATCCTCCCTTCAGCTGTTTATAGGCATTGTCCTTGAGCCTTCTCTTCTCCAGGCTGAGCAGCCCCAGCCCCAGCCTCATCCTTTCTTAAAAAAAACCAAAAAAACAAACCAAACCCAATCCTCAGTTGTTTTATCTTGAAGAGACAGGAGGAGAGATAACACAGAGAGTAAACAAACCATCTTAAACATCTTACTTCTTCCTCTTTAAACCAAACCCTGCCCACCACAGACACTGTGAATGGCCCTGAGTGAACCCAGCAAGTCTTACAGGGCCTTGTTTTAGGGAACAAGATTAATTTCTGGAGTCAGGGGACTGTTTTGCAACATGTAGGCTAAGAAAGGGCTTGGAAGGCAGAAAAGGTAAAAACTTAATTCTCTTGTATTTACCTTTAGTTGACTCTGCAGTTCACAGTGTCATAGAAGGGAATTCATTAATTCATTAATTCATTAATTCATTAATTCCTCTGCCATTAACAGTAGACTGTATGGGCCAGCAGTGAGTGCTCTGCATTATTTTGCCCCTTGCTGCTCAGACTGAAATGAATGCCTGGTCTGGCCTCCTTTACCGTGAATTTATTTTTTATTATAAACGGATTAGAATAAAGCAACATACTGTTATCTCAAAAGCTGACTTCCACTGATTTAGACAAATGTTTAGCAGTTTCTGAGGTTTTTCCGTAATAAAGGTCACTTTTGTTCCCAGAACATGCTATTACCATGGATCAGCTCACTCTGACGTTTGTTAATAACTTTTCATCATGTAAATATTGCTCAAGCTCCAAATGTTTCAAAATATGTCTCAATAGTTATATTAAAAAAAAAAATAAATCTATAAATCAGTGTGGCTGGAAATGCTTACAGACCATGTGTGACAGCACTGGAAGAGCTGCTCAGTGGTAATACATGATTTATATGAGGTTGAATGCTCAATGACTAAGTTATCAATCAAAAATTCGCATGCCAACTTTTTTCCAAGTGCAGACCCATACAAGGTTACCTGTCTCATCTTCCCATGAACATCTCCATGCAAAACACTTTATGAGATAAAGGCAGAAATATTCCAAGCTACCTCTGAGTTGTGGAAGTCATGCTCAGTGTATTTATTAGATTAAAAATTATTTAAATATTTCAAGGGCTAAAGAGGGGAGCGTGGCATGTGTCTTAATGATGTTAATAACCTAAATTTCACACTTCCTAGTAACCACACCTACTAGCAATTACCAAATTGACAGATATATGTGAAGTTGGCATTTTAGTGATTCACCCAGCAGAGCTAAAGAGTCTTTTAAAAGCCCAGAATTTAACTCTTACCAATTTTCCCCTGACATTGATGTCACAGACCTGAGCACAGGACTAGCAGTGCAGCTGACAATGATTCAAACTCATAATTAATTTGATGTCCATATACAGCTTGCTATAAGAATCCTCCACAGACCCAGATGTGTGTGTTGTTCCAGCTTACCTAAAATTGCTGTTAAGTAATTCTGCAGGCTGTAAGTGCCTACAAAGGGCATTTTTCAAGCACTGAACAGTGCCACAGCCCATTCAGACTGGAAAAAATATGGCAAAACATGTGCCCCTCTGAAGAGTCAACCTATTTGCCCTAGTTTGCAAAGCAGTAGATGATAGCATGGCTCCACAAATAATTAAAGGTGTCCAAATAGTCACTGGGAAAATGCACCCAAACGTACACAAAACCACAACATAAATCTGTGATTTTATAGTCAGAGAACTCTGTGATCCTCCAAGGGGAACTAATCTAAGTTCTGGTGTCCTCCTGCTAAAAGTGAGAATGGGGATGGAAAAAGGGCCTCAGATCTTCCAAACAGACTCAGATGAAAAACAGCACCAGGTTAAAAGTTGCAACAAATGAAATTTTAACTGATGATAGGTCTCTTGAAATTATCTGTTCTCTTGAAATTATCAATTCTCTTGAACTGAGGAATCGGTCTTTAACGATAAAAAAATAAATATAAAAATGAATGCACATAAAGTACTGTTCAGTCACAGTTTTGTACTGATGTTTATTCTGCTCTTCCCCTGACCGCTGTGTAGTCTTCCTCCTTTTCTTTTCTACTGATTTATTTTCTTTCTCATTTCTCAATACAACTCATTAAAACCTGTGATTTTTTGTATTTTCTCTGACTTTTCCTTATCTCCCTGAATTTTTTTTTTTGTTCACAATGATTTTTCCCAGGTCTGCTGAGCTCTCCTTACGTTTCCCACCATCTGGCTAGACAGCTGTTCCTGGTAGCACTGAGCAAGTGAGTTGTGAAAACAGTTGTTGGGAAGCTGATTTTACCTGTAGTTCCCATCCTCTGTGGGACTGGAAGTTCTGATGATCAGGGTAGGTGAAATGATGGATGAAACAAACCTTGAAGCATTAAGGAAAAACCAACATGGCATGAGCGAGTTGTCAAGACAACATGGATCAGGCCAGTTGAAACCCAAACCACTCCACTGATGCCAGGATGATTTTTTGTCTTTTCTTTCATACCTCTCTTATATACCCTTTTATATAGTTTTATGTATTCTTAGCGCTTTTAACCTACATACTTGTAATTTTCCAATCCTGATAACTTAACTAAAACCCACTGTACCATTAAACCAGGAGACCAAACATCCTGGAAGCCCCAGACACTAAGGTCCTCTCCAAAACACATTTTTGTAAACTAAGATAAACCATTTTCAAGAAAAAGTTCCTCAGAACAAAAAAATTCACTCGAACTTCTCATTAAAAAAATCTTTGATAGATATACACTAATTTGCCAAACCTATAATTGTTTGCATTTCAGTGTGTAAGAAAACAGTGTGTACATTTTCAAAGCACTCCACCTGGACCAAGTGCTACACCCAAGGATCCTTAAATAAATACCAAAATAAAAACTCCTTTTCCTCATAAACCGTGTTTTGGTTTTAAGACCAGAGAAAAGCAACACCACGAGACCTAGCCAAAGAGGGAAAAAAAAAGAAAAACCCATTAAAATCTCACCAGATTCTTCAAATTCACTGTTGTAGGCGTTCCAAGTCTCAGTTATGCGGACCAGGTTTTCTTCCATGGCTTGGATGTCCATGTAGGGACAGTTGCACTCGGGGAATTTGGGGCCACACTGACACCAGCAGTCATTGTCCTTGCAGATGAACTCCCCCTCTGAATTGCAGGCGATGTAGCTCAGGGCTGCCTGCACGAAATGCTCTTGCAGGTACTCAGGAAGGATGACCTGAAGACCTGAGGGAGGAAATATTGTGGTGTTGAACACAAAGGAGGTTCTGGAGCCAAGCAGCTTCCCCAGCCTACGTAGCAAACAAACTAAAAATCATGAAAAACAAAATTCATATGGAGTTTTCAGGATAATTTGCACATCTGCCTAGCGTTTGTACTATGTCGTCTATTTCCTTTCTTAATAATTATTTTCAGACATATTCCTCACATCTCCCTCTCAGCATGGAACATCCATCCCCTAATGAGCAGCCTGTGTTCCTCAGCTATTTACTGCTGTAATCTTTTTCTGGGGGGATTGGGTAACATCAGCTCCTCCCTGGAACAGGCTGATGAGTGAACAGCAGTCAGAGCCTCGCAGCAGGAAATCACACAGCTGAATCATAACCTGGGTGCCAGCAATAATGCAGATTCTGAAAATGCTGATGAGGGCAAGGCAGCCCTGAGAGACGGAGTAAAGAGACAGCATAATCAGGAAAAGAGGTGTAAACATTTCCATCCGAAATTGGGCTTGTTTTCCCTGTTTCCTTTGGCACAAGAAGATGTGGTTTGCCTAAATAACTCATTATCTGTCATGATTTTGTAGGGCAAACTAAGAAGGAAGGGGGAAATAGGGCTGGAGGAAATTTTTGAAAAATAAAATTCGGCTGATTTTTATTTTGGCTGATGTTGATTTTTATACTGGCAGATATTTAATTTGGCTGATTGGTTTACTTTTCTAGCATTGGTAGCAAATTGCTCTGGGACAATCCGCTCTGGGACAGTCAATTGGATGTGAAGGCTGTGTCTGGCTGAAAAACCTCGAGAAAGAAAACTCATTCTTAAATCTGCTAAAGTTTTAGCATGGAAAGGGTGCAAAATCCAGCTCCTGTGTCAGAACCAGGGAGCAGGTGAATTAAAAATTCCCAATGTTTGTGACCAGAAAACCTTGACTACTGTTTATGAGATCCCAGTGACAGGATTGAGTATTTTACAGAGAAGTGTTTTAACCCTGCAGCCCTCAGTCACTCCAGCTGCATTAGTAATAACCAATCAAAGAGCCACAGCAAGGGACATTATGAATTTTTATTTATTATTTGTTGTTATTTTCTGTGGCAAACATAATCTCTCCAGAACCAGCAGAACTTATTTGTACTCCAGGTAATTTCTCAGCCCATGGATTGGGTATTTGGTGATATAAGTTTCTTCTCCGTTGGCATTTGGATGATTTCACAAAGATTAATCCCTTATTTTTAGGTATATACAAAATTATTGCTGTTATTTCAGAACCCTTCCAAGTCTAAACTCATATCACAACTGCTGAAACCTGGTCTGACTGTTCTATCTCCTGTCAAAATTTGTACAACTCTGCTGCTCCCTGAGTAAGTATTGCAATCGAGTTGTGTGCTTGTGAAAAACCATGAGGTTGTGAAAGGAAAAGAAAGTCCAACTTGGGAGTTCCATTAAAGAGTTTACACAGTTCTGGTAACACATTTTTCCACATGGCAATCCAGTGGCAACAAACCACAGTCTGAGAGAAGCAAAGGTTGTTTTCCAAATTTTAGCCGACAAACATCAGGAATATGCTGGAAGCCATCAAATATTACATTTTCTGGAAATATTCATTGCATCCCAGTGGAAATGACGAGTTTTTAGTTAAAAAAAAAAAATTCTCTGGGAAATAATTTTATGTTTTTGTGGATTTAATCTCTTCTAGGGAGAAAGGAAAGGGAGAAAACACATGGATATTTTAAGGAAGAGTCATAGAATCATAGGATATCCTGAGACTGAAGGAACCACAGGGATCATCATCCCTGAGAGCTGTTCTTAGTATCACCAACCACCTCACACTGTTTGTCTGAGTGATTTACAAACTCATACAGAAAATTTTAAATGTTGGAACTAATTGTATATCTACTTTCAACTGCAAAATTAAGAATTGTATTATTCTCTCGTGGCATAGAGTCAGAGATATACACAAATACATGCATTAAAGAGAACTTTCTGGGTGTTTTCACAGTCATAATTTGCTCGTGCTTTATTTTTGTAACTGAAAATAGAAATTATTAACAGCCTAATACCATAAAGGGGGACGTTTCAAAAATTTTTATGTCCTAATATGCAGGTTGGGAAATGCTTCTGCTGGAATTTTGAAAGAAGAATATTATTTAGAAATGACGACTCTCTTCTTCCTTTTGCTTTCTCTTTCTGCTTCTTCCTATTTTTCATTGTTATTTATACACAATTACTGCTATTTTCCTAATGAGTGAGATTTTAACCTTCCAAGGTTTTTTTTTGTTTGTTTTTTTTTTTTTAAATTCCCAAGAGGAGCCCTTTGACTTCTCCTGATCTAGAGTATTTGAAAATGTATATCCTGCTCCTCTGGTGACTCCATTAATTTAGGTGGAAGAGCTGCCTGGGGTGTGAGCTCCTGCTCGGTGTGTGCCAAGCAGGCTGAGCGCAGGAAATGTCACTCCCAGCTTGGTGGAGTCTCTGGGAATTCAGGCTGTTTAAGAGGTGTGGCTATTCAAATTATTTTCTGATGGGTGCAGAAGTTGTTTCTGTCTGAAAAGCACCACGAGGTGCTGACATTTCCTTTTCACTTCATCTGGAATGCACTCCTTGCACACACACACACACAAAAAAATTAGGAAAATGACCTTTTATGAGGTGGAAGAAATAAAAAAAACCCAACCAAATAGCACCATAAATGTCACCCCCGTTCCAAAACAAATTAACGAAATTGCACCTACGTACCTTGCAACTGAATCTTATTTTCAGGACTCTGAACCAGAACGGAGCTGACAGAATCTAGGTTGTCATAGTTACTGCAGCCGAGAGGGCCAGTCCGGGTCTCTGTCACCTGGTGGGAGGCAAGGGAGAAGCACCTGCTGGATTATCCAGAGAACATTGTTCCGTAAAGTTTCCCACCCTTTCAGCCAGAAATACATTTCAGACTCAGTTAATGGCGGAATAACTCAATTTATTTGCCAAAAGAGTGAGGGCAAATGCTTTAAGTGGTGCCACAAAGTGCAGGGAGTGCTATTTCTGTCACGGAGGATCCTTACAAACATGACACCATTACCATACCATGCAAATACTACAGGAATATAATGCTGGAATGCTGGAATGCCACACCAGCAGCCTAAAGGCAGTTTCCTTTTCATAGCTGTGGGAATTACAATGAGTTTGCTAAATGTGGTTTATAGAAGTTACGACTGTGATCTTCCCCTCTTGAAACTTGTGCACATGACAAGTCTTTCTCAAAGTCGTGGAAAAAGCTTTGACTTCTCCAGTGGAGAAGATGAGTATTTGGAATTAGAAACCCTTTACATGAGGTATTTATAATGGTGGGAGTGGTGGGATGTTTTTTCATGAGGGAAGGGCCTAAGATAAGTTTAGGCACAAAATTCTGGCTGTTGTGCTCATTGTGATCACCAAATCCATGGCCACAGAACCAAAACACAGCTACATTCATCAAAACAGAACCTCCACAAGGCAGAGCCCTGGATTAACAGTGGAGGATTATATTTAAGAGAGAGAAATTATTTAAATCATAGGATCATTAAGGTTGGAAAAACCCTTTCAGATCTTCAAGGACACCACTAAGCCACGTCCTAAGCACCACATCATGGTTTTTGAACACTTCCAGGAATGGTGCTTCCACTGCTGTCCTGGGCAACCTGTACCAGTGACTGGGCATCCTTTCAGTGAATAAATGTTTCCCAATATCCAATCTAAATGTGCCCTGGTGCAACTTGGTGAGTAAACACATTTAGATTTAAAAAAAAAAAAAATAGTCATTTATAATGCTTCCACTGATGTGATATAATTCTTAAGCGTCAACAAAGTAATTAAAAAGGCCAATTCCTTTTTAAAACGAGAAGAGAAATCTATTTTCTGTTACTACAGGTATCATATTCAGCTCTGGATCTCCTGGAGAATAAGCCTAAATTACAGGGTGAGGGAGCAGATTTCCAAAACACAGACATGCACCAAGCGAGTGACAGCTATGCAACCAGACAACCAATGTGAATTGCAAAGAGCAGAAGGGAGAGGGTTATTTGAACAGCCTGATTTGAGGGGAATATGAAGGTTTGCTGATAGAAACCCTGACTGCTCATGTGGCTGAGGGTCGCCTGGCTCGCCCACAGCCTGTGGGTGGCTGCAGCTGGGTCATGATGCTCTTGAAACCACCGAGATTTCACATTCTCCTTGCCCTTTTGCAAAGAATAGATGAGATTTTTGGTCATTCCAGGCTCCTGGCACCTTTCCATTACTTTGAAGTATCCTGAGGGTAGAGCAAGAGGTCCTTTGCAGGGCCACAGCCCACGGGGAGGACACAGAACTGGCCTCCACCAAACCTGCGAGCAGAGCTCGAGCTGCACGAGGAAACAGAGCCAAGTCAGGTCGTGTTTGTCCTCTCTGCACATATTTGGCAATCCTTAGCATTTATGACAGCACCAGATTTAGCCACGGTTTTCACTTAATCATCCCGACTCAGCACAAGGACTCTTGCACGGGGTTAAGATTTGGGTTGGGACATGGCTGGAACGACAATTGGGATTTACCTCTGATCCTTCAGCCCTCTGCCAACAAGCAGTCTAAAATTCCATTCTAAAATATTATTTTTTGGAAGTACCCCCCAGTCCATATATAGAATCCCAATCTCTTTATACAATAACAAAGAGTGTTACCTAGATCAAATAAGAGAAATAGCCAGAAGACAAAAAAAGACAGGTAAATGTTCTAATGAATTTTATCCTTACTCTGACATCTTACGCTCAGCATTCATCTATGCAATTCTTTATTTAAAGATCCATTTATTTTAGTGTTGTTTTGGTTTGCATATTATTATTATTATGGTTTTCAAGCATTTGTCTATAAGGCAATGCAGCTTCATAAAGTTATATGGAATGTATAAACTATAAAGCAAATTTTACAATTCCTATCCATCCTATTACTCTTTTATGCCCCCTGAAATCACAAAATAAGGAAGGGTGGTAAGTACCTTTGTAGTTATTGTGCCACTTTTTGTTCATGATTCTTCAGTCTTGCCTGAATTATGCCAGACATAGGTAGAGACTACCACTGTTTTGAGGGATAGCATTTATAAATACATCGATTCAGAAGAAAACTATGTAGGGCAGTTTTGATATGACTTACAGATAATCATTTTTGCAGCAAAGCAACAAAAATTCTTATTATAGTAATAATTATTATTGTAATAATAGACAATGCTCTACAACTACGGCGGTAAATAAACATTTTTCTAAATGTAATTTTTTCATTCCCATCTATATATTTATATTACTCATTCTTTTGCTTTTCTGGGTGCCTCTGTCAACTGCTTTGCTCTGGTACTCTTAGCTTCTGCATAGAAAATACATTGCAAGAAGAAATTCAAAATGAATAGTCTCTGTATATAAAAAAGAAATGCTAATATAAAATCATCCAACCTTCATAATATAAAAAAGGAAATGCTAATATAAAAATCATCCAGCCTTCAACTTTTGATGGATGGCAGTTCTAGTCAGAGGTCAAAGTCATGCTGTTACATATGCTTGCGTGTGCTCTACACAAATCCTACTCCACAAAGATTGTAAATCAGAAAGAAATGTGAGTGATTGATGAATGAAAGCTTCAAATTTCTATCAAGTTTTTGGTTCAAATGAAAGGATTTGATTTTCCTAAATCATACAGTGACAGACTGGTGTGGGTTGGAAGGGACCTTAAGGAATATCTAGTTCCAACCCCTGCCATGGGGGCACCTCCACTAGACCAAGCTGATCCAAGCTCCATCCAACCTAGTCTTGGACATTTTGGGGTAATTCTGGTGATAACAAAGCAGACTAGAGAAGGAAATAAATTTTTTAAAAGAATGCAAATACATTAATTCTGGTTTGATCCAAGCGTTACTGATGTCACTGATGATTTTACACTATTTGTTTCAGGAACAATAGGAATGAAATTGGAAAGGCAATGGCACATCTTTAATTATCTTCCAAGCAGAGAAGTGTGACTATGTTCAGTCCCAAGATCACAGCTGAAAACTGTTTTGTCAGAAAGGGTATAAAAAAAAAGATGTACCAGAAAGAGGAGAGGGGAAGGTAATAAAATAGAAATGCAGATTATGCTGAGATGTAGCATGGCCCAGAAGTGACTGACTATGTGCAAAGAGCACCAGAACCACGTTTGCTTTGCACGACCTGTGGCCCACAAAGAACGTTAACTCACAAAGCAAACCACCACAGAACAAAGTCATTAAATAACCAAAACCCCCCTAAGAACCGGTAACAAAACCCCTGTGAAATCATCTGACACGAAGCAGGCAGGATGTTCTCCAGCGCCTTGTTTTCAGAGATTATCACAGAACAGGTTTCCCTGGGCAGCAGAGTTTTCAGTTCCCAGAAATAAACTCTAACATTTGGCATTAATGAGACAAATGCCTACAGTTTTCAGTCAGTTAAATCTCATAACCATGGTGATAATGACCCGATTATAAGTGCACTGAGAACATACCTCCTAGCACTTAAGCAGGGCTGAATTCTTGTGATATCAGTGGGTAGTATTTCCCTGGGAAACAGTCTGCTTTTTTTGTCCATGATAATTAAGCCTACAGAAGACTTTCCCAATAAAAGGGAAATATGTTTCTGCAGAGATTCTGCTCCCGTAGCTAATATTCCTAATGAAGTGCCCATGCAGAGGTGGTGTGTGTGCCTTGCATAAAGGACTGTCCTCTTCAGCAGCACTCTTTAAAAATGGATTTGGCTTCTAAGGATGAGAACTGAGCCAGCACAAAGGAGGGCGAGGCAGTGCTGGTCACCGCAGAACAGGCAGCTGGGTTCACATTCACATAAACCTCTTTAACTATTTAAACATTCAAATAAAGGTTTGGAGCGGACTCCTCGTATCCGCGTGAGGGAGGAAGGCCTGCTCTGAGCCGCGCTGCCTGCAGAAGATGGGGCATAAATGTGGAACAGGGAGAAACCTGAAGGCCTGGGGATTCTCCTGGGTAACACCATGGTGGTGCTGGATCTGAGGTCTTCTCCACCCGTAATGGTTCTGATTCCACGAGTTCCAACCATTCCATTCCATTCCAAGCTCACCCTCAGGGCCTGGCCCGCGGCCTGTGCTCCCACACCTCATCATCCCTGCCCGTTCTGCACTCAACGCTCATTTCACCTAAAAAAAAGAGCTGATCAAATAAATAGGCACTAAATGTACTTTCTATTTAGATGTGGATCTCCTGCCAGCTCTCTTCTTTCTTTTCCCCCAGGTTTGACAGTTTTTCACAAAAGTACCTTTATTCCAGCACTTCCCTTTGCCACACAACAGTCGCTGCTCCACTGCCCTACTTTTGTCATTGAACATATTAAAAAACTCCTGCTAATGAGTGTGTAATTAAAATAAATCAGATTTCCTGAGTGTTCCAAGCACTGATACTTCTCACTCTACGGGCTAGATGAACATTTCTGAAGGAGGAACAGACAAACCAGAAGCATTCACAATGTCAGGGGTTGGATTCATGTTTTCAATATGATTTTTTTAATTGCCAGGAATCTAAAACAATACCTCAAAGGCATGCAACATTTTCAATACATTTTCTAGCAGCATAGGGCTGATGCTTTAATTTGAAGAGCCCACTGACTGGAGAGACCTGGAAACACTCCCATCATATTTTTCTGTCATCTGTAAAATGGAGTAGGAACACTAAACTTGATCTTTCTGCAAAAGAGATAATTGCAAAATTTCCATTAACTTCATTAGAAGGGAAATAGGGACTTCTTTCAAGTTTCTGGGCAAGGAGACAACTTTGAATTTTACTGAATGCAGCACTAAAGCTTCCCAAGAGATCAGTCTAATCCTTCCATTCGCACTTCTTTGTTTCTACACTCCCAGGAATTTACTGTGAACCAGACTGTTACATTAAAAAAAAAAGGAAACTAAAATGCATTCTCCTTACATAAAGCATTAAATACCTCGGAAACCAGAATATTTCAGGACCTGGTGTTGGAGTCTAGGAAAAGCTTGGGAACTTTTCCTGCTCCTCTGCTTGTTTGTTTTACCCTCAGAGCTCC
>VZRF01008913.1:0-18920 GCA_013396875.1 Vireo altiloquus
GTAACACAGTTTTAAAAACAAAAAAATGTTTAACTCATGAACTATAATATTTCAGTCTCTGACAGGACTATAGAAACTGAGGTACAGAATTACAACTTAGAACAGAACTAAACAGAGCTGAAACTTGAAAGAATAAGAAAACCTTTTGAATTCTTTGGCCATTCCCCAGCTTGCCTCAAGCTGGGGTATTACAGCAGAGCACCATCTCGTTGGAGGCCTGTAACCAGAGGTGTTCCCCAGGGGTCAGTACTGGGACCAGTCTTGTTCAGTTCATTCATTAATGACATGGATGAAGGGACAGAGTTTGCTGAGGGTACACCACTGGGAGGAGCAGCTGATACACCACAAGACTGCTCTGCCATTCAGCCANACCAGGCCAGGCTGGGGAAGGGAACAGGGAGGAACCTAATGGAGTTCAACAAAGGCAAGTGCAGGGTCCTGCACTGGGGAGGAACAACCCCAGGCACCAGAACAGGCTGGGAATTGACCTGCTGGAGACCAGCTCTGGGGAGAAGCACCTGGAGGACCTGGGGGACAGCAAAGCATCCATGAGCCAGCAGTGCCCTTGCGGCCAAGGAGGCCAATGGGATCCTGGCAACAGCATGGCCAGCAGGTCAAGGGAGGGGATCCTGCCCCTCTACTCAGCCCAAGTGAGACCACATCTGGAGTGCTGTGTCCAGTTCTGGGCTCCTCAGTACAAGAGAGACAAGAAACTATCGGAAAGGGTCCAGGAAAGGCTATGGAGATGATTAGGAAACTGAGGCATCTCTCCTGTGAGTAAAGACTGAGGGGTCTGGGCCTCTTTAGTATGGAGAAGAGTGGACCGAGAGGAGATCTTATCAATGAATGCAAATACATTAAGGGTGGGTGTCAAGCGAGTGGTACCAGACTTTCCAGTTGTGCCCAGGGACAGGACAAGGGGCAATGGGCACAAAGTAAACCGAAGGGAAATCCAACTTAATATGATGAAAATTTTTATTGTGAGGGTGACAGAGCACTGGAACTGGCTGCCCAGTGAGGCTATGGAGTCTCCTTCTCTGGAGATATTCCAAATGTCCTTGGACACAAGCCTATACAACCTGCTGTAGGTGATTCTGCTTTAGCAGAGAGGTTGTACTAGATGACCTTGAGAGGTCAGTTACAACCAAAACTGTTCTGAGATTGTGAGATTCTGTGATTCATGCTTCAGACATTTAGGATTCGTCAGAGTGAAACCCATGTACACAAACTCACAGTTTTCTTGGCAAAGTCAGATCATCTTATCCTCTTACCTGAACACATGATAATGAAAAGGGACCCTTTTCAATTAGTCCAAAGTGCTATTTCCTCTCAATCAGAAATAACTAAATTGTTGTTTTACTTAGAAGTCCAGTGTCAAAACCCTGTCTAAATTACAGAGCAGTTGAAACAGGAATTCAAAATGCAGCTGCTGATGGACCCTAAGTCTTTGCAATGTCGCTTCAAAAAGTCCACCTCTAATGCACAGCAGACCCAGTGGTATTTATCACTTCAGTTTGTACCTCTGCTAAGTTATAGGAAGAGGGAAAAAACCAAATCTCACTTAAACTAAAGGAAATTAATTTGGAAGGAAAAATAGGGCAATCCTGCTCCATTTCAATTATGTAAAGATTATTTTTGCTTGTATTTTTGTTTCACATTACTATGCACATCTCCTTGCAATTTTTTGATTTCTGAGCTCTGCACACTATATTTTTTTGCCCTTTCAGAATGCAAAATCTCCCAGGAGTTTAAAAGGCCAATAAAGCAACCAGTCAATGCTGTTCAACTTTTTAAACACTTTAATCCCTCTAAGAATTTTCCTTGAGAAAGCTTTACAAGATAAAGTCAGCAGCAATTAGTTTCCAAAGGATTCCCATTTCCAAGTGGTCCACATCATGGTTAGCCTCCTGAAATTAGATAGGTGGAAAATCTCTGAGTCTTGACACTTCTGTGGTTAGGGCATAAACTGTTCTGAGGCAAGCTGTTTCTTTTTTTTTTTTTTTTTGAAAGGGGAAAGAATCAGGAAGAAAATTCTTCTTTTCAAAGAAAATTTCTTTTCTAATAGGACATTTTATAGAATCACAGAATAGTTTGAGTTGGAAGGAACCTTAAATATCTAGTTCAAATGTCCTTGCCATAGGCAGGAACACCTTCTGCTAGACCAGGTTGCTCAGAGCCCCATCCAGCCTGGCCTTGAACTCTTCTAGGGATGGGGCAGTGTTACAGTCCACTTTTTAAAGTTAGTAGAAATGCCTCAGCCTGAATTAAGATGCAAACAAGACCATATATCAAAGTCAACAGTATGGGTTTTATTTGATAGTAAATATAAGAGAGAGAGAGAGAGAGAGAGAGAGAGGGAGAGAGAGAGAAAGAAATAGAAAATAGATGGAGGGACAGAAAGAGAGTGACAGAGACAGATTAAAGAAAATATCACCACTCCATGGTTCCCACCAGTGTCCTGATGATAGTCTCCAGCTGGTCTTCTTAGTTGTGAAGGTCCCCCCAAAAAGCATAGAATCCAATGGATTAATATACACTCAGGCCAGGTGAGAATGCCCCAGTACCTCCCCAGTGGAGGTGGGGGTGCAGCCTGACACAGTCTCTTGGTCTCTTACAGCAGACTCTGGATCTGTTGATTTGGCTTGCATCACATGCAGTTCTGTTGTGAAATTCTTGCACAGGAATGAGTCTGGGGAGCACTTCAGGGGGTCTTTGATGGATTATGACACCCCCTCAGCTGCCTCACATGAGAATGTGCCTTGGCTGTGGCCTCCCCAGGGTTGGGAGTTCCACACCTGGGTCAGTTTGTGTAAGGGAGGATGGGAGTTGTGACACCATGCACCCAAAACCTCCTCCTCCCCACCCTGGTTGAGGGGGAGTCTGTGTAAAGCTGGCCTCTGGGGTCTGTGGTCTCCCCCAACCCAAACCCAGCCAGGGATGATTCTCTGCTGCATTTGGCTTTCTTGTGGATGCATTCCTTTCCCTCAGCCTTGTTAGTTTCTCCCTAGACCTGAGATGACTGAACAGTAGTGTTACCTTTATTTTATCTAGGTGGCTTAACTCACAGTCCAAAGCTCCAGTCAGACATCTTCAAAGAGGGGTGAGCTTCTGTGGTTGTAGCTTCTTTATCCAGTTTTTGCCATAATGGGCAAAACTCCTTTATAACAATGTCTAAGGCATAAACCATTTCTGTCCCTGGCAGGCAGCCACAGCTTCTCTGGGAAACCTGTTCCAGTGCCTCACCACTGTCACAGGGAAGAATTTCTTTCTAATTTTCCCAGTTGTTCCTGCCTATTGTTCCTGCTGAGAGATTTAAAATGTCTCAGTAAATCTTGATGTGATTAGTAACCCTTAGATGATATTATCAAAAGAAAATATTATGTTGTTCTATAATCCTTATCTCCATGTTATGAAGCAGGTTTTTGGAATATGTAATATACTGTAATATGAAGGGCCTTGCAAGAATTTGGGACTTAAAAATGCACACAGGGCTGAAAATAAAAAATTTTCATTCAAAGTGATGTTCAGACATTTGCACTAAATTTGAAGTGGAATACATTTAATAACTCTTAGTTTTGCTCATGTCAGAAAGAATACTTAGGTAGGAACTGAAGCTGAAGTCTCACCCACTGGGATTCCCACTGATATCACACACATGCAATCAGAAAAATGCATAAACATTCCTAGATAAATTATATATGAATCTGAAAAGGCAATTAACATCTTGATTTGATTTGCTCAATTTAAGGATCAAAAATATTGGAGCACAACTTATGACACAGGAAAATCAGTGCTGTGTTTTTAGGGAGGGAGAGAGAAGGCAAAATCAGAGAAGAAACAGAAGAATCCAAGTCCCTGCACCAGTTCCTTTAGTGAGGTGATTTTTCAAAGTCATTTTCTAATACAGGGAAGAAACCATAATTTTTAAGGCTTAAGAAGCATTGTAAACTAACTAAACACAGATTTGCATAAGGCATTTAAAATACTAAATAAGGATGTGCAACACATTTTCTCTGATATCTTCTCTCACGTGTTCTTCAGCCAACTCAGACATTTCAGAATAGAAAATTTATATTCCTTCATTTCACCTTCACATTCATGTTACATATACAAGCCAGTGAACAGCAAGATTTCCAGTCATATCCCTGGGCCAATTTACTGTTCTCTAGAATAAAATAAATATAATGACCTTTTCTTTAAAAAAAACTACCAAACAAAACCAAACTATTCAGATGAAAAATCTTTTGTTCTAATTCTCTCGGACACCTTCAGCTAATCTTCACATTTTTTGATTCTGTTGATACAAGGAAAATTGAATTTTTTTCATGTGACACTAACTACCAAGTGGCTTACAAAAGCATCCAAACATCTCATATTTTTTCACCAGTAATAAACCTGTGCTAATGAACAGCAAAATAGCATTTATGACAAACAAATGTCACTATTTCTGGTTCAAAGAAGAGGCACACTGAACTCTGGGGCATAAGGTATTTAAAGATTTGCTTAAAAAAATATTTCCCATGGAAATTCGTTAACCTCAGTGGCCAAACATTTCCAAGATCTCTTCTGTTCTATAGTAATATAGAGATAAAAAAATCACGGATGAAAAAAATCTACGTAACTCTTCTCCTTATGCCATAGTCTTCATGTCCTATTCAATTCCTTGCATGCTGTAAAATACTGGCAACCTATCTAGTCAGGTATTCTTTAGAGAAAAAAGAACAGAGTACAATTGCTGTGCTAATTCAAAGCTAAGTTCAAAGATGACATAATGAAATGTATTTCAGCATTACATGGAGCCTTTCTTCCTTAACTTGTATTGTCAGACACTGGAACAGGCTGTCCAGGGAAGTGGCTGAGTGCCCATACCTGGAGGTATTTAAAAAGTGTGTAGAGGTATCCTTTAGGGACATGGTTTAGTGGTGGATCTGACAGCGTTTATGATTGTATTCAATGATTGTTTCCAACCTAAATGATTCTGTGACTCCTTTTGGGATATTTCCATTCTCAGTGGGGCAAGACGTAGGTTGTTATCTTTGAACCTTTCTCCTTAACAAATACATCTGTTTTCCTCTCTTTTTAAAAGCAATATTCGCCCTTATTCCTTCTGATCATCTGTGAAGTAGATAAAATATAAAAAATGTCTTGGCTTTGTATTAGTAGCTAAAAAATTAGTAAATTAGCAAATCTTAAGTCACTTTCCCATTAATTTATGTTCATAGATCAACTATTTTGGTGACTGATGCCTCATTCAAATCAGTTTTTTCCTTCCAAGTGGCTGGTGTAATGCTGATCTTCATAAGAAATAAATTGTTCCAAGTTTCATAACAGAGTGTCCAAAGCTGATGACCCTAGAGAGAAATCACTCTCAGAACATTTTTATAAAGCTTGTAGAGAAAAAGAGAAGAAACTGTATTGAAAGGGCAGAATAAAACTATATTTTGATTTAACTGGTAGCTGGACTATATTGTAATCAAGATTTTCTCATGTGAGAAAATATTAATTCAGTTTAATCCTCTAGATATTCATGAGGAATGGAATTTTCAAGGGAAAGTATTTGGGGTATCTTTAGACTTTTATTTTGCCAGTTATATTACAGACTGCATTACAAATCATGAAATTTGCTTTGAAAATATTAGTAAAGGTACTTCTAGCCATTTCTTTTAAAACAGATAAAAATAAGACTTTAAAAACCTAGTATATTCACATTAGGGTGGAGGGTTTGGGGTTTTGTTCCTGTTTAATATCCACAACCTGTAATTTTTTAAAAATCATTCAGAAAAAAAAAACTGAAAAAAATTTTTTTCTATAGAACTTACTATTTTGTAATCAATCATTCTTGGTGCATAGTGTAAGACAGAAATACGACAAAACTGTTAAAGCTTCACAGGTTTTTTTTAACAGCATAAACATCATAGGAGTCCCAAGTAATATTTATGTTAACATCCACAGTATTTTTAACCATCTATTGAGAATGTAATATCACATTTTTAGCAAAAGGGATCTTTATTTGCATTTTTGATAATGGGGAGCATATGATGGTAACCCATGTATTCTGGAAAAATTCAAAAGCAGAACTGGAGAACCACCAGCCAACTGTGACCAGTCACAGTGCCAGAGATCTGCCTTCATAGCATGCAACTGTACAAGAGAAATTCCATGGGACACTGGAATACACTGTGGGATATCTATAGAATAGGATCCTATAGAGCATTCTGGTAACTGCAGGCTGGTGAATCTGACTCTGATCTCTTCTAGGATGGAAGGGTTTGCTACCAGGAATATGTTCACTGAGGCTGTGGAGAGAGTCTGTCAGGAAAGAGACAGTGGGGCTTTTGTAATGGAAATCCTGTCTCACCAGCTCCCAGGTATCATAGGAACTGTCAATAATCATGTAGATAAGGAGAATCAGGTAGATGTAAAACCCTTCACAAAGTTCCAGACTAAAAACCAATAGGAAGCTGAGCTATCATGAATTGGAGAAAAGTTACTTGCTTTGTAGGAGATGTATTTCTTTTACATAGATAGAAAATTCATTGGAGAATGAATTGTGAAGAAGAGTCCTAAAGATAGAATATTATAATAGGGAAAAATCAGAGGTTGTGTAACTGGTGGATGAGTTTTGAAGCTGTTTTTATTCAATATCTTTATAAAGAGGTTTTATACAGATTAGTAAGGTATTCCAGGTAGTTAAGTGACAAATTAATGGCAAGAAACAGCAGAGGATTTTAGAGAATGAAATATGGGAGCAAAAAATTGGCACACAAGCTATAGTATAGATCAAAGTAAGGCAACACATGCAACAAAAATAATCCAAACCATGTCTGTGTGATGCTGAACTTGGAACTGACAGTCTCAGCTCAGAAAAATGATCTGTCACTTTTCTGAAAGAATCTGCTCTGTGTTCAGTGGCAGCAAAAAGATCCGACAAAATGTTGGATACCATTAAGGATATTGAGGATGAGACAGATGGTGTCGTTTTTCTGCTATATAAAGCCTTGGTACACAGACTTCTTGAACACTGCATACAGCCCTGGCCCTGTTACTCAAACTCTTCTAATTACCAAAAGGGAACACGCCATGTATACAGAGCCAAGAACGTTTGTTTAAGTGTTGTTTTAACAGTTTAAATGTCCAAATTATCTAATTAATGCAGGAAAGCCTCAGTAGCAGCATAAAACTACTAGATAAAATCCCTTTTCTCTAGTGTTATATTTACTCTTTCAATGAATTTTGGATGCTAATATCAACTGTTTCAGTCTTCTTTTTTGAAAAATGTGGTGGAGAAAGTCTACATCAAGTCATCAGCTTCCTGAGTTCTTCAGTGGGAGGCATGTGATTTTCCTAGAGGATGGTTCTTCCTCCTCCGATTTGGATCTCTTTGGGGTTATTCGAATGTGTGGCCTGCTTCCTTATCACTGTGAGTTTGGCCATGTGCCTGATAAAGTCCAAGAGGGCAGTCCAGAAAGACATCTTGTTAATCCAGCTATGTGAAACACATTTGTTTTCACAGGATGCTTGGAAATAGGCAGCTCTCTTATATACTTATTTAATATAGGGAAGATATATGTTCAGGTTACAATTACTATAGCTAGGATTATATCTCAAATGTCCTAATCCTTGTTCAAGACAGGAGGAGTAGAGCAACATTTATTTTGAATTATTTAATAAGTCATTTTAGAATTGCTTGAAGGGCATAATTTCTTAATTTAAAAGTATTATGACCCAAATAAACCCAACTCTTAATTTAAAACACAACATATTTTCAGCTGGGTCCATATAAGATATATGCCAATCTGATTGCATATTTACTTTTTACTATACTTTGGGATACTAATTTTTTGGATTTTCTTCCTTCTGTTGGGCTACTGAAATTGAGATTGTTTTGCATTATGTAGCAGTGACTCTGAATTCAGATATATTTCCTTAGCTACCAAAAATAAAAGGAGATGCCTGGAAACTGAAAACAGTTTGGCAAATAAAAAGACAGTAGTGTTAGAGTCTAACATAAGAGCACATAAATGCCCCAAACTGGGACCTTAATGCCTATGTAAGTACTACTATCTATTTTTATTAGGAAATAAAAAGTTAAAAAAGGAGAAAAATAACAAAATACAACCCAATCATATTTAATGTGATATTTCCTGTTTCATATACCTTCCATGTCCAGATTCATTGCTTTACACTCAAATCCTGCGTGCATACATGAGCTTTTAGACACTATTCCAAGTACACATACGCAGTGCCTTTAATGCAGGAGTGCAGCAGTCCCTGAGTAAACTGTGCACAACAGTGCATAGCTGGGGTAGCTCAAAGAAGATTAGAAAATGACCTTGATCCTGCAGCTTGCACTTCTAGGCTGGAAGGATCAATGGCACCTTGTTATAGTACAACTTCAGCAGCCTCAGCACTGCCATGAAACATCTGATTCATTTGAGTCCATTTTTAGGGGCTTCCTTCACTCCCTTCTTGGTCACCTTTCTAAAGGGGAAGGGGGAAACCAGCTGGGACTGGCAGTGTTTATTCAGTGTTTCATGCTGTATTTCACTAATTTGTTCTATAAAACACAAAATGAAACTTGTTCATCAGTAATTGAGATAGATCAAATGACAAGGAAAACAAATTGATCCAGGAATCTGATTCATCACTCTGCTGTTGCAGAGGTTACAATGTGCACTTAGTCAGCCAGCCTGTGAGAAGATAAAACTTTCAAGGGAAGACCTTGGGGCTGGACAAACAGCAAACAACCTGGTTACTAACTCAATCTTGTCAATGTCTTTCCCTCATCTTTTTTTTAAAAATGTGGCAAGCACTCTGTTAAAAACAAGTGCTGTGTGTAAAATTTTCAGATTGGTAAGGTTTGAAATAGTGAATGTCATCCTTGTCTCAACATCACATTATCAGAATTAATTTATTTGGGTTTACAAGGACCTCAATCTCTCAAAGACATTAGGATGCTCCCAGTTTTGTGTATGTGAGAAGATTCAACTCTAACACTTTAATGAGCATATACAGTGAAAAGGCTGTGGTCACATTTCTGTTATAAGAAAAAGCCAGACAGAACTGTGATGAGGAGATTCAAGCTGTGTGAACTTTTAAAGGTAAAATTACATAAACCACATCAAGTTGATAGTTAAAATTATGGTTTTTATAACAATAAAATATTGAATATGGTCTGTCAGCAGTTAGAATTCTTTATGTTGAATGTCTATAAACATATACGCCCCCAAAAAGAAACTTCATTAAAAGACTGAAGATAGAGGTAAGGTTTATGACAGTTCTTCTGCAAGTCAAGCAGTTTCATGAGCACGAGAACTAATGAAGCCTGGTTTCCTATAGATTTGTGTCTCAGGGTTGATTTGTGAGCCCTGACTGATGAGTTTCTTGCAGCAGAGAAACATTAGAGAGCTCTGCTGGAGTGGATTCTTTCTAGTCTCAGGAAAAGTGAACTCCTTCCACAGGTTCTACCTTAGTTGGGCAAGTAAGTGAAAACATACATGATCATCTGTCTTGGGCCACTTACAGACCCAAAACTTGTGAAATATTAATATCAGTGAGGCCTCTACATAATTCTGACAGCTTACTTGAAATAAATGATGGAGTTTAAGAATTACATGGTGGAGAGTGGATAAAGATAGCTGCTTTTCCACACCTGAACGTGAATATATTGTAACCAAACCAAGTAAAACCATTTAAATACTTCCCTTTGTTTTTCTTTCAACATGTACTTATGCCAGATAAATTAATTAACGATGTGCACTGTTCTCCTAAGTTTAATGTGCTCCTTTTTTTCCAGTTAGGCAAAAGAAATATATTGGCTGTTCCTGTGGTGTGGCCCCGTGAGACCATTTAGGTTTAATTTTATATTTCTCTAAAAATCTGAAACAGATCCTCTTACTCATATAAAAAGAAGACTCCAAACTGTTTTATTAGGTGAGGTAGGTGTGTCCAAATGTAAAAAACAAAATTAAAATGTTGTCTGGCACTTATCAATTCTGCTTTTGAAAAATCACCTCTTTAGGGGATGGTGTTGGGGCGAAAGTTAACATGTTGTGCAACTTTACGTATTTGTGAAAATACATGATTTTAGCATATGGAAAGGCTAAAATTCATTAGCTATAATGATAATATAATTATCATAAATTAGCTATAATGATAATGATAATAAATAATTGTTCATTATTTATTACTCACATGTTGAAATACAAAGGAAAAAGAGTATGGTTTGATTTTTTCTTTAGTGCTCTGTAGGGACAAAGAGTGTTAGTGAAAGAGATGTTTATTCTTAGCCCAGAAATTAATTCATAAAACAAAGCAAAAATGCACCTGGAGAATGGATCTTTATAGCAAAAATCTTTATACTGAAAGTTCTATTTTCCCATTTTTCTTTAAAATTCTTCAAACACTGTCATCTCCTGAGATGATTCTGTGTCTGAGGATGTCTGCCCATTCCCCACCTCCCTTCCCAGTCCAGGTGACTTTGTAACTGATGTCTGTTTGGCCCTTTTTCAGGTACTGATACCTGAGCTGCAGACATTTCTAGTCACAGTTGCAGCTAAAAATAACTTTATTAAAAGCTGAGTGGACACTTGAAGAATTCACAAAATTAAATTTATTTGGTCTCTTGTATACGTGACAAAAATCAGACTACATTCTATTCATGTTCTGTTTCCTTTGTAGAGATAGTGGTGATTTTTCCATACTGTACAAAATGCAACAGTAATTTGCTGCATGAGAGACAATTTGAAATCTCACAAACAGAAATTGATAAGGAAAAGAAAAGGTCTATAATTAGTTTCTATTTTTGATCTGTTAAACATTTCAGGAATGAGAAAACATCACCCCATCATCAGTTTCAGCAATGGCATTGTGTACTTCTACCAATAAAGGAAAAAATCCAGAAAGGTAAAAAATATGACTTACAGAAAGTCAATGTATCTTTGATCCCATGAGGAAAGACAGTGATTTTTAAAGGCTCTCTGTACCTCAACAATATTTTTTCTATCCTAAAGTGAGAG
Source organism: Vireo altiloquus (assembly GCA_013396875.1). Taxonomy (NCBI): domain Eukaryota; kingdom Metazoa; phylum Chordata; class Aves; order Passeriformes; family Vireonidae; genus Vireo; species Vireo altiloquus. Next base: position 11,019 of record VZRF01008913.1, read on the forward strand.
TCAAATTAATATAGATCTGCAAAGATTTGATAATGAAGTGAATTTTTTTGTTTTCCTAAGTGAAATTCAATTGTTGGATAATAATTTGTGATATATTTTCTTGTTTTTCTGGGTTTGATTAACTTATTTTATTCTAGCATGAGGTTTTCTGGTAACAATTACATATGAACCAGAGGGTGTGTTTTTAATTTTCATGCTCCAGGCTTGTACAATGTTTTCATTATGATTTATTCTAATTGAATCAGAGGCCATAAATCTACTCTTCAAAGGAATCACAGTCTTTGCAGATTGATAATTATAACTCTTGTCTGTCAGATTTATCTTAACATCTAAATGATACCATAAAAATGCAAACCAAATCATTCTGTAGGAAGCTTAGCCTTCACGTTTATAGCTCTATAATGTTCAAAACTTTAACTTCAACTGAATAAAGCCGTAAAGTTAGGAAAAAAACAGCCCAATAAGTTTTTAAACACTGTAAACTCCATTTATTATCCAAGATACAACTACTACAGATATAAAACAAGTTTCACACAGAAAGCAAACTGTGACATTTTGTATTAACTTTAGCTTCAGATTTCATATAGAATGGTTTGAGGTGGATTTTGTTATACTAGTTTGCCAGTGCCGTAACCCACTCCTATCCCATCTGTCCAAACAGAGGTAAAGTTAACTTTTTGCCCTTTTTTTTGGAGAAATTCAATTAGACACTGATTGTTTTACATAGATTCATATTCAACAAATCTATTCATATCCAGGCTTTATTTCTATTCACATTATTTCTAGAGGACATTTTCCCCTTATTTTTCTAAAGGAGATATCAAAGGTGAGGATCAATGAATTCAAACAACCTATGGAATTCTTCCCATGCCCTGAAGAAATTGTATTTGAATATGAATTAGTAGTGTTAATTAGATGAATAGGCAGATTGTTGAGTATTTTACTTCAGGCTGTTAAACTCTGAATGTGTAAAATTGCTATTTCAGTGCTTTGTTGTCCACAGAGAAATTGCTTATTTCAATTATCATACTATGTTTGTGGGAAGATGGTGGAGTTAATTACAACTTTCTTGTCTTATATTAATATTTCCATTTCTTCAGTTTACAAATTTTCTGGTTTGGATTTGTTTGGGTTTTTAAATGTCATTAAACTCGAGTATTACCTTTTCAAGTTAAAAATAGCAGAGGTATACTGCTAGAAAAACCTAGGATAGTTTCTGTGTTCGGTTTCCTCAAACATTCAGGATATTGAAGCAAACACAGATGCATAGTATTATTGCACCACAGCGTTTTTTTTCTCCCTTTCTAACTTTTTGTGAATGAGATTGCTCATGCAAATCTGCAGATAGGGGTGTTCAGGGGCAATAATAAAATGAATGCACATGTTCATCAAGCTATGATTCCTTTTGCCAGAATTGCTGATTGTTCATTTACATTAAGCAAGGAAGCTCACCACAGAAATTCCTGGCTTGTTCTCTAGCAAACATCCACATTGCTTTCACACAGCCACACTTGCCATCCCAGCACTGGTTCAAAGGATGTTAGCTTGGAAGTCACTGCTTCAGCGTTGCAGGAAACTCAGTTTTTATGGGAGAGAGAAAGAGGCTGTGCATCTTCTCCCTAGTCGTGTTGCATCACACAACTAAGAACAGGAGCTGACCTTGGCAGTATTAACAGGGGTAAAGAAGGATAATTCTGTTACTCCCCTGAGAACCAGAGGAAATCTCTGCCTAGTGCTCTGTTAGACATTAAACTGCCCTTATGTATCATTTATCTTTTCACTTTACCAGAACACAAACCCTGACAATGCCGAGAAGGTGAACACCAGTTAGTCTCATTTACTTTGCATCAGGAGATATTGCCACTGACAGGAAAAGGAAATAAGAGTTAGGTGAGGAAATAGCAAAAACAGCACTGAGCAAACCAAGTATGACACTTAAGACCATTAATCGATGGCAGTAGGTGTGATCCTCTTTCTATGACTTTTACCAGAGAAACCACATTTTCCCCTTGTTGAATAACCTAAAAAATTCCAATAGACTCAATACTATTGAAAAAAACATGAAACACATTTTTATTATGGCAGAACCATGACCATGAGCAACTATTATGGGAAAGCTTTTGTATTTTTCTAGGAAAACAGCACAACTGAGTGCATTCCTGAAGTGCCTGTATATTCACAGATGCAACACAGGGAACACACAAGAAAAATTAGAAGTTAGTGAAAACTACTGGGCCATGATCCCTTTGGTTTCACAGAGACATGGTGGGATAGGCCACACAGTTAGGGTTGTGCCATAGATGGATACAGGTTGTTTAGGAAGGTAGGCAGAGAGGACAAGTTGCAAGTGGAAGAGGAGCAGGATCACAGAGAATTCTGCCTTGGGATGGGTGATGAAACATTTGAGAGGTGATGGATCAGGATTAGAGATCAGATGAATGTGGGAGATGCCATGGTGGGTGTTTTCTACAAACTGCCTGATATGCTCTGATTAGTGAGAGATGCCTCTGCATGAATTAAGGTGCAAATGAGAACATATGCCAAAGCCAAAAATACAGATTTTATTTAACAGTAAATGTGAGGTAGACAGGTTGAAAGAAATGAGAAGAGCTGGGGGAGGGAAGGAGGAGAGAGAGAGAGAGTGAGAAAGATCAAGCAGAAGATAGTCACCACCCATGGATCCAGAGGCTTCGCGTTGGTCCTTCTTCACCCAGGGCTTCTCAGTGGTGGGGATCCCAGAGTCATCCTTCTGAGATTACCATCTTTATACAGTCCAAGTTCTGGGTAGCCCCTGGGCAGTCACAGATGCCTTTCCCATAACTTGGGGTGATATGCATGAGAGTAGTTCCTTCCTTTCCCAGTTTGCAACAGTAGGAATTTTTGTCCAGATATATTAAGCAGGATGTGCTTAACCGCTCTCACCTCGCCAGTCCTGGAATTAGCACCTTTCTGTTGCAATTTCTAATCTCAAGTTCTCACTGTGGTGGTTGATCTTATAACAAGTTCCTTCTGTGGCCTTGACAGTGTTTTGAGACAGGCGACTATGTTCTTTATGTCTTTACCCTGCCTGTTCAGGGGGAAGCAGCAGATGAGTTCTATTCAGACACCTGGAAGAAGCCACATATGTGGCAACCCAGCGGGGCAAGTGTTACAGACGGAGGCATGGAAAAAGCTGAGACATGGAATTACTTCTTCACATCATCCTTTTCTAGATGGATCAGCCTTAAAAAAATCCCACACCAGATGGAAAATCTGAAGCAAGGGAGATGTACTGTTTGTGGAAGACAATTGTGTCAGGAAATACTTAAGGACACTAGACGCACCTGCTTTAACAGGGGGTGAGATTAGATGGTGCCATGCTTAGCATATAAAGCTAGGGCAAGAAGATGGAAGGGATATTTGGAGTGATGATGTTTGTCTTCCCAAATCCTTGTTACACGTGATGGAGCCCTGCTTTCCTGGAGGCGGCAGAGCACCTGCTTGCCCATGGAAAGCAGTAAATTAATTCCTTGTTCTGCTTTGTAGAAAGTGTAGCTTTTGTTTTATCTATTAAACTACCTTTATCTAAACCCATGAGTTTTCTCATGTTTACCCTTCCAGTTTTCTTTCTGATCCCACCATGAGTGAATGGCTGTGTGGGGCTTAGTTGCACTACCAGGTTAAACCATGACACCTCCCTATTTAAAGCACCATCACAGCTGGCACTTAGGATGTCCCACCATGTTCTATGATCTGTATTTACAAGTACAATTTAACTAAAAATGTGAAACCTCAAAGTTTTGTAGTTTTGTGCAAAAATTTAAAGGGTTTCTGATCACAGTCGCAGAAGAAAACAATGAAATAATGGAGGACAGTGATGTCTGTTTCTGTTTAATAAAATATGGCACATAAAATAGGAAGGTGGAAACAAACCAGTAGAGAGACAAAAGCAAATTAGCCTTATTTCTGCACTGGTTGTGCCAGGAAACTGTGGAAGAAGGCAGATAGGATAAGGGAGAAAAGTGGGGTTACGTTTCCCAGAATACAGGACAACATCAGGTCAATTCCCTGAGAAGAAGTTATATCCTAAAGGGTGCTTGCATAGAAGTAGAAACCTTTTCGGGTGCGACAATCAATAAAAATTCCATTTATGAGTTAACGTCCTGATTTTTTGAGGGAAAGACAAAATATTGTTTAAGTTCTCTTTGATTTTATCACAATTTCATTGCATAGAATATTTCAATTATTTTTTTGGTTTGGTTTGGTTTCATTCTGTTTAGGAATGTAAACATTTAAAAAATGAATATTTTTTGATGTCTACTAGAAACCCTACACTAATTGCATGATGACAAAAATGGTATTTGACTTATCTGTTTGTCACTGCTACAATCCATCCTATTGCATATAAATTTACTAGCATATAATTTTAGATAGAGAAATTACCTGTTTAAACCTATGTAGGTTTTGGAGGTAATGACTTTGAAGTTTCTTTCAAGAATCCATCTGGACCAACAGTTTTACTCTCTACTATGTCTTTAAAGCCATTAATTATTTGTGCTACAGTTATTATGTTGCTGTTTTAAGCATCACATTGTTCTAACTTCAATTTAGCTAATTTTAGATTTTAAGCTGTTCCTGTGCCTAATTGTTATTAAGAAGCTGATAGCTATGTAATGAATTCCAATTAATTTACTTTCTATTCTCTAAAATAATGTCACTAAGTTTTTTAACTGCATTTTTCCCAGTCGTCTTCAAAATATACATTTTTCTATTCCATAATTCTCATAGTAATAGATGCAGCTCAATTCTCCATCATTCCTTATATGTCCTGTATATTGATTTATTTCCCTAATTCTACAGTATTTTAAATAATGCTCTTCACCTATTCTATAAATTCTATAAAACTGAATTTTATTTTGAGAAAAATGATATGGTATGATATGATATGATATGATATGATATGATATGATGTGATGATATGATGTGATATGTTTGTAGAGGTGTAAATTTGTCTCTGAATGTTCCTTATATCTGAGAATAATTATAAACATTTCTGTAAATCACTGTTTTGCATGTAAAATTTGAAAAAGTATAACTTTTATGGAAGTGCAACCAAACTTTTCAATCACCATATGGTGCATCAGCTTTCCGAACTGACTGAAATCTAACGTAGCATGAGAATGTGAGAAAAAATTGATAACTAAAAGTCTCTGTCACTATGAGTTCTCCCAAATTTATTGTTAGAAATATCCTCTATATTATTCTTCATATACCTGTTCACCAGTGATAATTAATTTGTTGAAGAAATAGAACTATTTTAGTGACTGACTTTTTTCTTCAAGGCTTCAGCACTCAGCATCATCATGTTGCATATCTGCTTTTTAAAATAGTTTTAATTTTTTTTTTTCAGAAATAAGTATATTACTATGGCCATAAAGGTAATCATGATATTTGGACTGTCATTATGCAAGAATTATAGAGAAATGCATTTGAACACTTCTGGCAGGCAATTGGAGCCACCTGAAACAATGATGTACTGACAAATCCATTGTAATTACTGCTGTCCTTGATGGTGATCAGGATAGTTGCAGACAGATTGCTGTAATGGCAACAGGAAATATTTCTGTCTTCCACAACTACTCATTTGACTCTGATGTCAATCAAATCTTACACAGAAGAGCTACAGCAGTGCTGAAAAAGTGGTATCAATCTCAATGTGTTGAGAGGCACAGGCTCAGTTTCCCCAGGGGAACTTCTTCCATGAAAATCCTGCTGTTTTTCAATGGGACATGAAAGTTCACTTTGCTTAGGGAAGTAAGCAACTTGTTTCTATGCAGTTCACTTTGCAGAGATGAACTGTCCTCTGAAACATTTTAAAACAAGGTTATCTGCAATACACACACAGGATCATCAAACTTCAGGGAAAGTTTGAAACAGAACAACTTACCCAATGAGGAGACTATCCTTGCTACTTTTAGTTTGTGAACACTAAAGCATTTGGATAGAAAATGTAGTCTTAAGCAATAAAATAAGCATAGATCATCCATGGTAAATGTCCTGAATACAGAAAATTGTGCTAGGAAATGATATTAGTCTTTTAAAAGTCCAGACTTTAAAACTCTTTGGGAATTCAGAAAAATATTCAGAAATATATAGCTTTTATTTTGCTTGTCCAAGAGTATGTAAAAAAAGATATTAGGCTACATTGATTATTCATTAAAATATTTTTCCCAAAACTTTCATTTCAGACAAATGATATAAGAAAATCATCTGATGATAAAAACAATTCTTCTAGACACACTAATTTGAACGTTTTGCTGAAGTGGTTATATGGACAGTCAAGATAAAATTTTGATGTTTAAACCAGATGAAACTGATTTGACTTAAGAACACCTGATACTGTGGGTCTGTGTAGATGGGGGCTGAGGGTGCTCAGCACCTAAATGATATTACCAGCCTAGAGAGTTAACATGATAATTGGCCTCCTTTCAGCTGTCCTTGCTGTGACATAGCCTTGGATTACCAAATAACCAAATTTACCTTGCAACTATTACCTTGCAATTTTCTGTGCTTTCTTTCCTATAGCTTGGAGAAATGTTAATGATAGTTGTGATTTGCTATCCTGGTATTTAACAGTTTATGGCTAGTGGGAAGAAAAACTGTGGACTTAATGCACTTACAGTCTGAGCTTCTTTCTAAATGGACAGCTAAAGATTTCTCTAAAGCCAGGCAAGATAAAATTCTCCTTGATGAAGAGCTTTGAACATTTTCCAGAGCATGCTGAGGTACTGAACCACAGAAATGGGGGTACTTGATTTGGCAGGGAGAACTTTCCCAGTTCTCAGAAACAATTTGAATAAGAGGGTTTTCAGCACCCAGCTAAACAACATTGATGGGAACCAGCCTTGATAGTAGCAAAAAATAGCATTTGCTGTTTCTGATAAACTGTGTGCTGTCTCCTATCTTGGCATACTCAGACGAAGAGCTGATGCATAACCCATGCAATCCGAACTTGGTCTCAAACTCTGAGTCAGTTATTTCAGCATTTTTTTTCTCTTAGAGGCATAGTGGTATAAATCTTGCTGAATTCAGCAGGGCTTAAACACATTCTGAATTGTTTTTCTACATTAGGCCTTTAGGTGAATTGTATGAAGTAAATTAAAAAAAAACCTCACAATCCAGTGATTTTGATCCTCCTGCCCTGGATGGGACTGCATTGCAGAAAAGACAAAATCCAACCTAAAGGTTCAGAAAAATAAATGTTACTTATAAAAATATACCTACTTTCTACAAAACTAAGAATATTTTCTGAATACCTTCATTCTCTGCTAACTTATTTTCTTAGAGTAATCATTAGGAGGAACAGATGGAGGTTTATTTCCAGTTCTTTATAGAATAAAGTAACTATACAGACATTTAATTTGCAGACCAGTCTTCTTAACATGTTGACTGATACAAATTGTTGAGCTTTACTTCTTTCTCCTCCATCTTCACCCACATGATGTGCTTTGAGTGTGGCTGTTATAAAAGTAGTTGGTCAAGGGATATTGTACTGTGGGAAATATGACTTATTGTCCATAACAGCTTTTGTATGGGCTGGTATGAGATAACCTGTGTGCAAATAGTTAAGACTGTTAACTCTTGTCACCTCTGTTCAAAGAAAAAAATAGAACAGAAATGCTACTCCCTTTCAAACAAATTTAGAGGAAAATCTATTCCAAGACCGCAAACACCATCAAAATCTCCAGGAATCGAAATTTTTTTCTTTGCAATAAGTTAGTATATGGAATGAAAATTCATTTGAACTCCATGAAAACTGTTCATACTTTATCCATCAAGATCTTAAAATATATGGCTTTTATTTTGCTTGTCCAAGAGGATGTAAAAAAATATATTAGGCTATATTGACTATTCATTAAAATA
>VZRF01008913.1:19480-41123 GCA_013396875.1 Vireo altiloquus
TGGGAATAGATCAAAATATTCAGAAATATATAGCTTTTATTTTGCTTGTCTAAGAGTATGTAAAAAAAGATATTAGGCTACATTGATTATTCATTAAAATATTTTTCCCAAAACTTTCATTTCAGACAAATGATATAAGAAAATCATCTGATGATAAAAACAATTCTTCTAGACACACTAATTTGAACGTTTTGCTGAAGTGGTTATATGGACAGTCAAGACAAAATTTTGATGTTTAAACCAGATGAAACTGATTTTACTTAAGAACACCTGATACTGTGGGTCTGTGTAGATGGGAGCTGAGGGTCCTCGGCACCTAAATGATATAACCAGCCTAGAGAGTTAACATGATAATTGGCCTCCTTTCAGCTGTCCTTGCTGTGACATAGCCTTGGATTACCAAATAACCAAATTTACCTTGCAACTATGCAATTTTCTGTGCNGATGTAAAAAAATATATTAGGCTATATTGACTATTCATTAAAATATTTTTGCCAAAACATTCATCTCAGACAAGTGATACAAGAAAATCATGTAATGATAAAAACAATTCTTCTGGACACACTAGACCCTTATAATCCTCTGACTCATAAAAGTGGATTGAATTATTGCAACAGTAAAGTAGAGAGTTTGATGCACATGAAAATGGGCACCACAACTTAAACATTACAGGCCAAACAAACAAACAAAAAACCCCGAAGTGACCAAAATGAGTTTAAATCAGAGGACTTATGACTTGTAGCAGCAAGTGTAACTAATATTTTCAATGTGGATGAAAGCAGGCAGATCCAGTGAAATTTAAGATGCAGTAGAGTACTCACTAAGATAATGAATTCAGGGTTGGAAGGCACAAAAATGAGAAGACAGTAAATGAACACATTTGAAGAGGAAAAAATTTTTAAAGGTAGCATAAATTTTCCAGTATTTTGCCTGAAGTTGGATAATCCTGAGAATATATTATGGCTTACACTGAGCTTGGAGAAGGAGCTATCATTTAACCTCTTAAAGTAGATTTAACAATTCAAATAGACCCAAGGATGAAAATCACGATATAAAACCCCAAGACATTGCCTGTATTTGCATGAAACCCAGCAGCTGGTGAAGTCAATTGTAAGGGACTGCAGCGGGACAATTACTATCCGCAAATGGGATTTGCTGGAAATGAGATACTGCACATGAAAATGTCAGCATTATAGTTGGAGGACTGGAATTTTGTCTTTTTCCTTGTAATGAGATATTTGAAAAAATGTTGTTTTAGAAAAGAATAAATGTTTTAGCAATTCCCTACAATTTTGTTGGTTCTTCTAAGTAGTGGGCCTGCGTTTGGGTTTTTCCTATAGATCAATGCTGTATCTCTGTTCCATGGAAAATGTCCTAACTAAAAAATTAGCAAGACATCAGAAATAAACAATTCCCTACAATTCCTACACAGTGGACAGCAGAAAGCACAAAAAAAAGTGCACATCTCTGTATATGAATAGTTACACTCCTGTGAATTATTACAAACCTGGATCCAAAAATGGCTTTTATTCTGTGACTGCCAAGTGTATTAATCACCACAGTTCTATCTAACCCTCTGTAACTTAGATTCCACATATGAAATGAGGATGATTAGTGCTTCCTAGTGCTATAGAGTTGTTTTGAAAATAAACTATAAACTATGAATACTTCTCTAAATTAATATTAAAGCTTCATATTATACTACAGCATGTATACTCAAGGCTGTCAAACTACATTTTCAGAGTGTTGAATAAACCATGTTATTCTGTGACTAAGAAATATATGCTATATGTCATAGGAAGACCAGGGTAAATAAAGAAATATTTAAAAGGAAGAAATGCATTGGTTTTACTATAAACTTCCTTATTCTAAACATCTTAGAATGATAAATACATTTTCTCAGATTATCTGAAAAGGCACATTGAGACCACAATCTTACCTCTCCTGTGATGAAGATGTTCACAAACCTTTCCTAGTGATGGATGTAAGAAGTATCAAAAACTCCTCTCCTCACAACAGCATAATCAAATTTACCCTACATACAGTATTTTGTTTTAATTGAACTATGAAAAGTTTATAGTCTCTTTTTTATTTTAGGAGTTTGCACAACATTTTGAAGACAAATGCATGGCACCGTGACAAATAACATGTAATAACCATTTTAAAATTGGCTCAACATATGGATATAGAATTAACGTGAGTTCTAGCACAGTTGCTCACCAACTTATTGAGGTTAAACTACTTAGCAGCATGAAAAACTTGGAATATATCATCCTGTCAGGGTGCAGAAGTGGTGAGCAGAGATTTAGACACATAGTTCAATCTTGACTCTGATGAAGACAGACTTTCTCTTCTCCACTGTAAAGCATCCTCAGGTCAGGCTTGTTTTACCTCACTCTCACCAGGCAGAGGAGTGCTGAACATGCCTCAGCAAACTATTTCAAATATATCATGTCTGCAGACACCACAGGTGTTCCTACACCAGCTCATTTCCTTTGTGTCTCTCTGATGGAAAATTGTGGCTGTGTGTCATAGTGCCTTAGAAATTTTCTGTCCCTGTGAGAACACTTCCTTCTCAGCTTTTAGAGGGAAATACCTGAAGTATTTAGGATACAATAGATATGTACAGAGACAAGTGTGCTATAAGAAGTTTGGAAATAGTCTGTGATGGAAGCACATTTGTGTAAAGTAGAGAAAGTGCATGAAAATACTAGATAATATACTGTCTCACTACTGCAGGGGAATGTGGTTTGTACAGTGATAGAATAATAGAATCACAGAATCATTAAAGTTGGAAAAGACCTCCAAGATCATAGAGTTCCATCTTTGACCAAACACCACCTTGTTACCTAGACCATGGCAGTAAGGACAACATCCAGCCACTTCTTGAACATCTCCAGGGATGATCATTCCACTACTTCCCTGGGCAGTGCTGTTACAATGCTTAACAACACTTTCAGTGAAGAAATTCCTCCTGATGTCTAACCTTGGACCTCCTCTGATGCAACCTGAGGCTGTGTCCTCTTGTCCAGCCACCTGTTACCTGGTAGAAGAGCCTGACCCCCACCAGGCCACACCTTCCTTTCAGGGAGTTGTAGAGAGTGAGAAGGGTCCCCCTGAACCTCATTTTCTCCAAACTGAGCCCACACAGCTCCCTCAGCTCTGCTCCTCATCAGATTTGTGCTCCAGACACTTCTTCAGCTACATTGCCCTTCTCTGGACATGTTTCGGCCCCTCAATGTTCTTCCTGAATTGAGGTGCCCAGAACTGGACATAGGATTTGAGGTGTGGCCTCACTAGTGCCCAGCACAGAAGGACAATCAGTGCCCTGGTCCTGCTGCCACACTATCACCAATAGAGGCCACATGCCATTGGCCTCCTTTGCACACCTGGGCACTGCTGGCTCTGTAGTTGACCAGCACCCCCAGGTCCTTTACCACTGGGCCTCTTTCCAGCCAAAATAGAGCCCTCTAACCACGGATGACCTGTAGACACCTGAGGAAACAATTGCACTGAAATTAATTAGAAACAGAGCAGACAGTCTTCTATTTCTCAAAGAAATATGTACCAGCTGCAATCTATGAAAAGCACCCCTTGGCACCACTTTCCTTTGGTCCAGCTAAGTCTTATTTATTCCACTGTGGGAAACTGCAAGGAGATCTCTCAAAAATAGATGGTGTAGGACAAAATTAAGTCAAACAACAGTGTATCTGAGAACCATTTATTGGTAACAAAAAAAAAACCACCACCAAAAAATAAGGAGCTTCCCTACTAAAGAGGAGTAGAAAAGACGGAAAAGGAAGAAGGAAAATGGAAAAGGATGGGCAGGGGAGAGAGAGAGAGAGAAAGAGAGGTGAGACAGAGAGAAAAAGCAGGTGTTACTTCCAGAGGGTCAGGGAGTGCAATCAATGCCCACCCAGCAGGGCCGAGGGAGGTGCGCACAGGCACAGCTCCCGCAGGGACAGGCAGCCAGACACGCAGGGAGTCAGTGGGAGCTCAGGCAGGAGGTCCAGAACCTTGGACAGGGCTGGGTTGGAGAGGCTGGTGGCTCAGGCTGGGACACAGGGACGAAGCAGGCAGGGCATCAGGCAGGAACACAGGGAGGCAGGATGGGCGATGGGCAACCAGAGTCCAGCCAAGCGCCCAGCAAGAGAGAGAGGACGAGTTAGTGAAGGCAAGTAAGGGCCAGCGAGGGCAGAAGAGCCAAAAGGCAGGCTGGAGGCAGGGCAAAAAGGACAAAAAACAGGCTAAGGCCAGGGCAAGAAGCAGACCTCAGCAGGCTGGAGCCAAAGACTCAAAAGGCCCCCAGACTGAAAAAGCCTCAAAAACACAAGTCGCAAAAAGACCAAGCCAAAAAGCCCAAAACCAAAAAGCCCAACTGACTAGCCAAAGCAAAAAGCACAAGACCCAAAAGCCCCTGAGCTTGTGTCGCAGCTACTTTTATACCTCCNGAAGGGCAAAAAGGACAAAAAACAGGCTAAGGCCAGGGCAAGAAGCAGACCTCAGCAGGCTGGAGCCAAAGACTCAAAAGGCCCCCAGACTGAAAAAGCCTCAAAAACACAAGTCGCAAAAAGACCAAGCCAAAAAGCCCAAAACCAAAAAGCCCAACTGACTAGCCAAAGCAAAAAGCACAAGACCCAAAAGCCTCAGAGTTTGTGTCGCAGTTACTTTTATACCCCCTGGCCGCTCCCGAAGTCTGCCTGCTGACAGGAGACCTTTGGCCCAGCCCAACCTTGCACTACAGTCTATTGCTGGGGACCTTTCTCCGTCTGACTGGAGAAACCTCTCTGGGGAGTACAGTGTCCTTGATGGTCACCTTCTGACTGCCTATCCCATGTGAGGTGTGAAATGGTTGCCAGGCAAAGTTTCCCCAGAGACAAGGCTTTCACCCATCTTCTAGTTGCCTCCTGCAAGTGGCACATGTGCACCCTACCCCACATGCCGCTGACAACCAGTATTGAGAGAGAAATCAATTAAATTGCCTCCTCAACAAGACCAATCCATTTTACAATTTCTTCAGACATCACAGTGTATCCTCAGCAGCAAGAGGAAATTCTGTTGCTGTAAGCATGTCTTGATATCTCTATAGAGATCATCTGTATATTAGATGATTATCTGATCTTCAAAGGCAGGCAAGTTCATCCTACCTCCACTTTCTGTGGGTTCCTGACCATCAGGTTGATGAGTAAATGAAATGGTTTGGGGATTTTTTACAATTAAAAAGATAAACATACAAACATAACAACAATAAGAAGCAAAAAAACAAACAAAAAACACCACACAAAAAAAAACCCAAAAAATAAACCAGAATGAAAATAGAACCACTGTTGAGGAAATAACAATTTTTCTAATTTTAGGGATAACCACACATATCCCTTTAACATTTCCAGTGATGCAAGAAACTTGAGAAAGAAGCTTGAAGTGCTCTGCTTATATTTCCTTTTATTTCCTTTTTAAGGGCAAGACTGGGGACAGAATTGTTACTATCTGTTCTGTATTTCTGTCAATATTCCAGTCATTTGTTTATCAGCAAATTGTTAGCTAATGTCTCAAAACAAATAAAAAATGCGCAAGAGAAACTATAAATGGGGGGAAGGGGGGTGGTGTAATTTTTCTTTCATGCAGCTTCAATATTAACAAGGTATGCATAAGAGTGATAGCATGAATTAATGGAAGTATAAATGTGACCAAGAACATAGAGGGCACAAAAAATCAGTTAATATAGCTGGAAACATACTGTTCTATCATGAGAGTTATTACAGTATTTAACTTTTGCTAGCCCCTTAAAATACCTTTTTCATCTGATTCACCCTTAGAAGATGGAATTCCACAAACTTCAGCCTGGTGCTGCACAAAATTCTGTTAAAATGCTTCTGACACAAAGATTAAGAAAGCAAACTCTAGTGTGGATTCAAAATTTTTAATGTCAGAAATTACATGTACATGCTCCATTTTTAAAGGAATAAAATCTTGATTAAAATATGTTTGACCCTAGATAAAACTCTTGGAGCAAGAATTCTGGATCCTTAATAAGCCAGACTTATACTTGCAAATGTTATTTATAAAATACTTAACTCTTATTTACATAGTACATACGCGTCCCAGGAGATGTAATTAATGATAAATCCAGCTTTCACTGTTTGGATGCTTCAGTTTTTTGCCTTTACCCTCTTCTTATCATCATCCTCAAACATGCTTTGAAATAAATAAATAAGGGTCAACCTGTAATTTCTGAGTAAAAATTTAAATGAGACTGTAAAGCTGCAAGCCAGGATGAATGTGTAAATTGCTCTTCTAGCTTCCCCTCAACAAAAATGCCAAGGCAGAGATTTAATATTTTCCATTAGTCAAAAGTTTTATATCTTTTCAAATTTGGACTTATTAAATTCATTTATAACAAGCTAAACACATACTGTTGATTATTGCAACTATTTTTTTCATTAGTTCCATAGATCAAAGATATTGCTAAGTCTAATTACCTGAAGTCATATCGGCTTTGATAGTTGTGGCCCAGTAAATATGATTTCATTTGCTACTGCTGGGGGTAGGTGCTGGGCTGTTTCAGGTCCCAGGTGGCTGGCCTGAGCAAGGCTGAGCTGGATTTACCAGAGCACCCCAAATTAGGGCTGGTCTCAAACAGGGATGCACAGCAAAATGGAACTTGGCTTCTGAAACTATAAGAGGTGAAATATCATTTATTCGTTATTGTGATTTGTGGATTTAAGTGCTTGATATTTTCTAGTCTTCTCCAGGATGGGACCTGGACAGGATCGAGAAGTGGCCAATGGGTATCCCATGAGGTTTAACACAACCAAATCCAAGGTGCTGCACCTGGGTCAGGGCAATCCCTGATACCGGTCCAGGCTGGGGGTGAACAGATCCAGAGCAGCCCTGCAAGAAGGATGTGGGGGTGCTGGTGGGTGAGAGGCTGGACATGCCCTGGCCGTGAGCTCTGGGAGCCCAGAAACCTCCTGTGTGCTGGGCTGCATCCAAAGCCCCGTGGGCAGCAGGGCAGGGAGGGGATTCTGCCCCTCTGCCCTGCTCTGCTGAGACCCCACCTGCAGTGCTGCATCCAGCCCTGGGCTCCCAGCACAGGAAGGACATGGAGCTGCTGGAGCCAGGCCAGAGGAGGCCACCAAGGTGATCAGAGGGATGGAGCAGCTCTGCTGTGAGGAAAGGCTGAGAGAGAATTGGGATTGTTCAGTCTAGGAAATGGAAGGTTTTTAGGTGACCTAATTGTGGCCTTTCAGTACCTGAAGAGAGCCTACAATTACAAGGGCTTGGAGTTACAGGACAAGGGGGAATGGTTTCAAGCTGAAAGACAGCAGGTTTGGATTAGACAGCAGAAAAAATCTTCCTTGTGAGGGTGGTGAAGCACTGGCTCAAGTTTCCAAGAGAAGCTGTGGCTGCCCCATCCCTAGAAGAGTTCAAGGCCAGGCTGGATGGGGCTCTGAGCAACCTGGTCTAGTGGAAGTTGCCTCTGCCCTGGGGTCAGAGGGTTGGGGTTGTCATGGGGGTTGGAAATGGGGGTTGGAATACGATGATTGTTGAGGTTCTTGGCAATCCAGGCCATTCCTTGATTCTGTGATAGTATTTTTTAAAGTCTATTTTTTTCAGAATATCTGTTAGCTAAAACTCCCATAGCAATTAGTGAAACAGTGTTAAATCCCTGTCATGCCATGCTTTTTAAGGGCTTTGATCTACTGCTTTTACATAACGCATTAAACATAAATAAGCTCCCACTTAATGTATACTAACAATACTATTTCACTGAAAATTCCTCATGACATGCACTACTTTCAACACCACCTATCCATCATAGCAGTTATGTTGGGTAATGTTTACATTACATTATGTAAATTGGTTTACTGTGAAATATTTTTTAATTAACTTCTTTCTCACTCTCACCTTTATTTATTTGTATTTCTCAATTTTCTTAAAAATATGTAACCTAAAGCTGACAAGTTTAACTCAATATATGAACCAGTTAAAATAAATTCCCACATTTTCATAGGTTTTTCAGTGTATTGCTGGGCTTTTTTTCATAACACCCATTTACTAGTTATGAATGTCAATAGGATAAAGCAAAACTGAGATCTCTAAAGTGTATACAAATATAAAGTTTATTTTCAGCAGAAAAAATCTACCTTTATCCATGAAAATACTTCAGGGGAACTATCCTCCTATATGTCACATGAAAATATATTTGTTGAATGAAACGATCATATTAATTAACTAACTGTCCTCACTATCAGGCTTCTGTGAAAAGTTGTAAAGTTATTTCAATTTTTTTAAAAATCCTGTCAAAAAAACAAAGGGTTGGAAAAGGTATTGATTTCTAAGAAGAAGAATGTGATAGTCACTTGACAAATTAGCATCTCTAGACTAATAGTCATATCTATAACTGCTCTTATCTGATGAAAGTTACAAAAACAAAATTCTGGAGATTCTGTATGAGGATAGATTTAATGAGTTACATCAGTAAAAATGCAGAGATAATATAAAAAAATTAAGCTTACTTGAAATTTGCACCAATCAACATGTTTACTGATACATAAGATGTCAGATAGACAACTTTTCCTAACACTTTTCTAAATCAAGGAGCTGAACTTATCTCGTTATAAATCTAAATTCTGTGTATTTGTTTTTGACTGTTTGTCATACTTCTGCTGGCTATTAAGTAAGACAAACCCTGCAAGACTTTCTGTTAAAATATGGATACAAAATAAAAAAGATTTTGGGAAATAAAACAGCTTTTTTAATTTTGACGTTCTGCTCTTGCAGATCTGCACAGACTTGACACACAAATTCATTTCTTTTTCCTTTAGCTCAACTTTGTTGTATTATTTGGCACCATGGACTACAAAATCTACTCCTAGGAGACACCCTTAGCATTTGAGTCAAATACAGTATCTCATTAAGAGTTATAGATACAATATCAGAATCCAATCTGCCTAGAATACTTGAGAATTATGCTCATGAGGGGATTTTTTTGTGAGCTGTAACAAGAAAGCGACTTGTGCAGCAGTGGTGTTTGTCTCCACTTTCTTCCTGAATTTGGCCTTCTCATCTTCACCACTCATAATATTCATCAGGAGGCCTCCTGGCCAGGTGAATGACTTGTTCTTCCCTCACAACAGTTAGGGTGCTGAGGAAATAGATACTCTTTTAGTCAAAGGAATAGCAGTTTTAGAGGAATCAAACTGGCACAGATCAAAGTGCTTTACAGTGAAAAGAAGTCAAAAGTTGTGTTCTACTAATTTCCTCAGGCTGTAGATTGTGGGAAATGCAAAAGGTGAGAAGGCGTTTAGACTGAGTGAGTAAAACAGGTTTCAGAAATAAAGCAAAGATTTTAGGTTCAGCTGCAACTGCAAAAGCCAGAAGGTAGAAGAAGATACAATTATCTAGACAGCAAGGACATTAAAACAAGGGTTAGTGTTTCTAGGTTTGGCTCAGAGAAGTCTTGAAGCTGCAGAAAATATGCTTAGCAAGATACTTAAGTTTTAAGCTTAATAATGGAATATTGTGCACTGTCATAAGTCATACAAGCAAGCATTTTTAGTAGCAGGTGTACGTGTGCTTTTCACTGATTCGTTAAAGTAGTTGTCTGTAAACTTTAGAGGCATGCTATTGGCTAAAAAACTTCTAAGAATATTCTGTAATAAAGAGATTCTGGACTGCTGGTCCAGGTGTGAGCTGTGTACCATATCTTTTGTAACTGAGGTTGATGCCTAAATGAAATAATTAAAAGCTCCCAGAACATCTGCCTGCACCCCTGTCCCGTTTACAAAATACACCGGCAGTAGACCAGAAGATTTCATCCTGCCATGAACGGGGACAACTTTCACTAGATCAGGTTGTTAAAGCTTCATCCAGGCTGGTCTTGAAGACTTCCTGGGATGGGGCATCCACAACTTCTCTGGGCAGCCTGTTCCAGTGCCTCACTACCCTCACCCTAAAAAAATTTCTTTCCAGTATTCAATCTTAATTTATCTTCTTAAAAGTTTGAAAACAATGACCCTTATTACTACAGTCCTGGGAAAATGTCTCTTTCTGTCTTTTTTATAATCCCTGTTTTAAATAGTGAAAGGCCACAATAAGGTCTCCCCAAAGCCTTTTCTTCTCCAGCCTGAGTAACTCCAACTCTTCCAGCATTTCTTCACAGGAGACAGGTTCCTGCACTCTGACCTTTTTGATATCTATCTTTTCAATCCACTGTAATATGTCCAGGTCTTTTTTGTGCTAGGGATCCAGAGCTGGACTCCAGGCGGAGTAGAGAGGAAAATCGCCTCCCTCTATCTGCTGGCCAAATTTCTTTTTATGCAGGCCAGGATACAGTTGACTTTCTGTGATGCAAGTGCACATTGCCAGCTCTTGTCCAGTTTTTTAACCAGAAGAAATGCCAAGTCTTTCTTTTCAGGCCTACTCTCAATCTATTCATCACGCAGCCTATATTACTCCTGGGTATTGCCCTGATCCTGGTGCAGCACCTTGCACTTTTCTATGTTAAATTTGATGAGTTTTGCACAGGCCCACTCCTCAAGCCTGTCCAGGCCCCTCTAGATGCCATCCCTTCCCTCCAGCATGTCAATGACACCACAAGCTCATCAGCAAATTTGCTGAGGGTGCCTCAATCCCACTATATCACAACTGAAAATATTAACTCATATTGATTCTAGTGTGGGCCCTTGAGGGATTCCACTTGTTACTGGTTTCCACTTAGATATTGAACTATTGACACAATTTGGATGTGGCAATCCAGGCAATTACTAATGCATCTGAAAGTTCCTCTGTGAAACTCACATATTTCCAATGTAGTATCAAGAATGTTGTGTGGGGCTGTGTCTAAGACCTTACAGAAGCCAAGATAGTTGACATCTACAGCTCTTGTCTTGTCCTTTCCATTGTAGAGGGCCACAAGATTAGTCAGGCACAATTTGACTTTGGTGAAGCCATGGTGGCTGTGTCTCCCTGTCTTCCATATGCTTGGACATGCTGTCCAGGAGGATCTATTCCATTATCTTAAAGGCACTTAGATGTGGCTGGATGGTCAGTGCTTCATGCCCTAGGAAGAATACCTGGAAATACATTAAAACAAATACCTGCAAATATTTCAGCAGAAGAGAACTTTATGAGACTATAATGAAGATTTGAAGTGAAGGATCTCCTCTGAGTCATAGCAAATCACAAGGCCAGCAGAGACTTTACAAGCTCAACCACTCTTTCTATGTCTGTACTATCCTGAATAACAAGAATATCTGTCTCTGACAACAGAAAGCACTCTTCTAAGTCTGCTGGTTTTTGTACCTGTACCAATCCATCATTACTGCCTTTAGTGTTTGGTGGAAAGATTTAAATTCCTGTCTTTCTCATCCAAACCCCAGGATCATTCTGGGAGAAGGAGACTGATAAATAGCTCTTCACTCTTTATTTTACATCCCAGAAGGCCATTGTGTTTATATTATCACGTTTTCCTTCTTTTCTGTTGGCTTGATGCACTGAGTGAAAGGCAGTTGTTTTCAATGAAAAAATAACTCAGAATCCTCTGCTGTGTTATTTGTAGATTGTAGTGCAAAATGTATACATACAAGATATTCAACACACATCTTGAACATAAATAAAACCTCACAAAGGCAATCATTGAGGTGTATCAATTCTAATGCCAGGCAGGTTAGGTAATTTCAGTGAAATAGGATAACTGACTTAGTTTTAAAAGGTAATGCTGAAGGATTTTACTCCTACAGCCTTTAGTCAGAGTGTTGGTTGTTCAATATCTCAAGTTGTCTGGCTCTAAAAGAATGGCAACAAGAAAATGAATAAGGGTTTTCTTTATGTTTTAGAGACAGGTAATGGATTTCTACAACTTGGAAAGATACTTCAAGACTAGGCAGTCCACTAAAACCTAGACAATTTTCAAGAAATAAAAAATCCTGAATTTGCTGCTCTAGCAGCAAATAAAACATTTCAACTTAAACAATTCCAGTAATCAATATCTAATCTGCACTCACAGCATTTTTATTTTCAATAGAAACTAAAAGGTGAAAAGGTGGAGCATTTTGTAACCAAAGAAGGAGCATCACCTTTGTTACTTTGTGTCTGATTTGCCACAAAAAAATTTCCACTTTCATATTTCTAATATTGAGAAAATAAGGCAATCCTTCATTTCTTCTTGCTTTGTAAACAGCAATCTTATTTTATCAGGCAATTTTTTTTTTTTTTAATTTCAACTGACCCCACTGACCATTTCTTCTTGCTTTGTAAACAGCAATCTTATTTTATCAGGCAATTTTTTTTTTTTAATTTCAACTGACCCCACTGACCATGCCCTAGAGCCTAATCATTCTTTCAATGACATTTTGTCATATTGTGTCTCAGACACTCATAAACATTTACCTATCTCAGCCACACTTTATTCACTGTATTGATACAAAACCCATATAGGTGACATATGTCATATGTCATATGACAACTGGTACAGAAAGATCTGTCCATACTGCTGCATTAAAGCACAGCAAATTGCAGATAGCCAACATTAGTTAAAATGATAAGGCACTTTACAAATTCTGTAGTTTGTCTATGGAGGTAGAATACTTTCCATTGAGCACATTTTTTTTTCCTAAATTAGATGAAAAGGGGAAAGAGGCATTTTTTTAAATGAGCAAAATTATTACAAGCTGAACCTTGTAATTAGGAATTAGTGTTTCAGGGCTTACTTATAGTGCTTGTGCACTATATTGGTGTTTGAGGCAGTTTTGTAGTTCAGAGTCTATAAACAGAAATTGAGACCATATAAAAGCTCATCTCTAGAGGTCTGAGAATCATTATTTTTATTTATTTATACATTTATGCATTTTTTTACAGAATAAAATAATTTTCCTTTATTTTGCATGACTGAGAAACTGCTATTAGTATATTGTTTAAATAAAATATACACATATACACAATAGAACTTTTCCTTGCAGGTAAATATACTAGAAAATATTTTTCTCATATTCAGCTTGCACAGCCCATTTGTAAATGAGGAATTGAAGTTTATAGCTTCTTACAGCAATAAAGGTGTATTAAGGAAGCTGAAAAATCCACAATATGCATAACTCCCAACTATTTATAACTTAAGCTTTTGTCTTTTGTCTGATCTGTCTTGGGGTAACTTTATGATGTGTATCCCATATCGCCCAGATATAAATCCTGTGCCTTTCTCTGCCTTTTAAACTGGGTGCAAGAGACAAAAAAAAAGCCAGATGAAATTTTTCAAAGCAGTTGTGTGCTCCAAGGTCACTCTATGCTCTGTGTGCTGCTGCTGCAGAGAGGGGAGGAAGCACCCTTTTTGTTTTTCCAGCCAGCATTTGGCTCTGTTTCTGTGGAGAGAGCGGAGAGTTAAGTCTTTTTTCTGGGACCTTGGCTTTTCCCTTCTTTTCTTCTGGACTGTCTCAACAACATCAGAACACATCAGGAGAACTTTCCACCGGAGGGGGCCCAGGCCGACCCAGCTCCGAGGAGGAGGAGAGAGACCACACGCACAGAAGGACTATAAAATCTTCCAGGTTTCTCTCCACAGAAGTTTTATCATTTAGCATTAATATTCTTTTCCTGTGTGTTTGTTAAATAAATTGTTTGGTTTTTCCTTCATTTTCCTCCGAGGAAGATTTCTTTCCTGAACCTGGTGGGGGAGGGGTGGCTCTAACCTGACATCTATCAGAGGATATTTTTCTTCAAATTTGCCTCAAACCAGGACACATCTGAGAGGTATTAGTACAATTTAAATCTATCATTCAAGGACTGCAATTTGGAATTAACTACAAGAAAAAATTGTCTAAAGCAAAGATGCTGTAAAGAGAATTCAATCCTGATATGACACTCTGCAAAACCAAAAGAATTCATAATGTAATATAAAGATTAGAGTACATATATGTATGTAACTCTTACAATAGAATAATATTGAGTTGCAGGTCTAATCACCACTAATAGAATAGTGGTGCTGACATGTAGAAATACCTACATTTTCTAAGTTATTTTATACAACAGAAAAGAATATTTTTTGGAGGGAGTGCTTAGACCTGAAGCTTTCCATCTGTGTTTTGGAATATTCCATGTCTGTTCATGGATAAAGATTGTTGTTGACAATGTTAGTTTATTTTTAATATTATTTAGGCACTACAGAAGAGTTATTGCATTTGTACAATTTTTGAACAAAGTAAAACATGTTTCTTGTTATTAGGACTGTGGATTTCAAATACCTGCACAAATAATTTTACAATAACAGATATTACCTCTGATAGCCATTTCCCCTATTTGGCAAACATTTCATATTTCTTTAAGCTTTATTTTTAAATTTTTAATCATCAGTATTAATAATATTGAATTTCACATTGGAAAAAAGATAAATATTCTGCGGAACATTCAGGTATATACAAAATTTAAGACACGTGGATTTATCAAAAATGACAACTAGTTTTGGAATATTTGTCTGGGTTTTATATTCCCTAATATTAAGATTTTCCATTCTCATCCTATTTCTTTTTTTTTTTTAATTTCAATTTGTGTAGACCTTGATGTAGAGTTTTCCGGAGCAGAGCTGATTGATTACATTTTTTAAAAACATCTAAATGATTATATATAACAAATTCAGAGATTGCTGTAAGATCAGAATCACAGATGCAACCTCAAGAAGACTAGCAAATATAGACAATAACACATTTTAATATCTTGTTGATATTAATTTCAATAACAATATAGCTTAGGATGAGATATCTGGGCATTTTATACACTTGGAATCACCTAACTATGGAAAAGAATTTCCAGCAGAAAAGCAACTCAATTTAATAGCATTCATAGAGTAGAATCTGTATATAGCTCAAATTTGTCTAAGCTGCAATCTTATTATATAGTCACTGAACAAGTAATTATACAATATATTATTAAAATTACTTTGTCCTGTGAAGACATCTGAAAATAATTAATAAGACTCTGGAAAATTATACCTTAAAAATTCTTGTATGGTATATCAAGAGAAGGAAATTCTTCCTTTTAAATCCATGTACAACAATTCTATCTTCACTCTTCTAGTACAGGGAAAGTTGTAATCCTGTGAGCAGGGTACTGGAAAATATTTTAACAAAGACACGTTTAGCTGTTTCTAAGAAAAATACTTTACCTGTTGCAAATTGATTCATTTTTGATAAAGAACTGTCAATCTCATCAGTTTTATTGCTGCAAATCACAATGAATTTTTATTGGGCTGATCTTAAAACGGATTTGAAATATTATAGATTCAGTCTTCATCCTGACTGTGATATATTTGTTTTTATTTTCAAGTATCTTTCCTACTGCTAAACCTACAGGATTAATTTTGAATCAACAACAGGAATAAAATTTACTTTTTTACCCTCATACTTTTGACTGCTTGTTCTTTTATGCCACTTGAATTCTTTCCCCATGACCAGTGAAATCTTTCCAGGACTTTTGCGATCATTATTTTCCCCAAACTACATGTCATTTCCAGCCAGTTTTTCAAATATACACATTCAGCTATTAAACTCATTTTAGATCCTTTCAGAAGACAAGATGAAAATGTCAAGATTGTTTTACCAACAAAATTTTTATTTTTGACTATTTTTTTCCCAGAGGAAATTTGCATTTCAGTAAAAAGCATCACAAACTCTTACTTAGAACAGCCAACACCTTAATATTTTCAATTTTTAGTTATCATTGCTAACCATAAGGGTATATCAAAGTCCTGTTCTTTCAACTATATTTTACCTGCCTCCCTGGATTAAGTGCATGGAATATGATCACGGATTGCAATATGCAAAGGCACAGAACATGAAAAATAATACTAAAGGAATCCTGCCAGATACTGCTGTAGTAAGTGGCACTGAAATGCCACAGATTTTTACCGACCCTTATAATCTTCTGTTCATTGTGTTACATGGGGCAATAACACTACCATTAACTAAGATGAGAGCTAGTTTGTGCACAATTTATGTTCCTATAGTTCTAATAAAACAGGCACATATATTTTCATCCAAAGTACTTATATCTCATACATATGCCAAATGATTACAATAATATGTATCACTGATGGTCTTCACATAAATATAAATTTAGCTACAACTTTCCTATATCATTAGCCATAAAAACTTCAGGAGCACTGAGGCAGTATGAGACACCAATGGGCAAGCAATACATCAGCATACCTTCGGGGGATAATTTCAGCAAATCATTATCAGCTTTAGTTTCATTAGCTCACTCAAGCAAAGATCAACAGTCATCTTGGTTTCGCTTTATTGACAAGCATTATAATCCTGTGTTTTTTCTAACACAATACACATGGTGTGTGTGCTAGACTGATTGTGAGCTTATGAAGTTTCTTTCTAGTCTATCAATGCCACCCATTTGCACCTGCAGCAGGTTTTATGTTAGAAGTGCAAGATAAACCTCTTTAAAAATGGCCTGCAATTTGATCTGTTATAATGAGCTGATTTGGATCTTATCGTCACTTTTATATGGCCTGTTATTGGTATGCAGTAAGAAAATGTGTGAATTAATACTTGCTATTGATATCATCTATCAAATGAGAATAAACCTGCACTCTGAAAAAGACAGTGGGGATTTTACTCAAGCTGATATGTCATATTTTAATCATATCCCAGTGGCATTATTCAGGTATGTCCATTTGTGAGCTGGAGTGTCCCAATAGCCAAAGAAACTACTATTTCATTTGGTCTGACAAGTGTCAAAGCAGTTATATACATATAAGACAATTATAAATTTATTTATGCTAAAATATTTCATTATAATTCTAGCCATGTATCTTGTATTTACATCGAACACAGTCAGCTTTCAGACCACACAATGTAAGAAATATTGCTTTTAGTACAGAGTTGTGTTGGACCTTTCTGTAATTTCTTGACTGGAAACTCTATTCTGCTTAGACTGTTACAGGAACATCAATAGTTCCTGATAGTTGGTGATTTATTCATTTGGATCTGATGCAAGTTAGGGTGGAAAAAGGAAATCAAGATCTAATTTCGAAGTCTGACAAGAAAATGAATGGACAAACTACACAGCAAAGAGAAACAAACAGGTAAATAAAAGTGGAAAATCTTGAGCTAGAATTAGGATAAGTAACCCTGCTCTGAATTTTGCATATTGAAAATCTCTTACTTTCTCACATTGTATGAACACTAAAATTTAATTGATGGTTGATGGTGGTCACTAGATGTCTCTGTCTTTTTTTCTACACGCACCTGTATCAACTTCATGCAAAGCCTACATCTACTGTACAATGTAATTCTCCTAAGTCAAATTGCTGTGAAGACCCGCTCCTTTAATTCTTGAAAAATATCAACATAACTGACAAGATACAGTAGCTGTAGTGACTCTGTTTCAAATATGCACTTTATAATTTTTAAGTTTACTTAAAAATAGTTTACTCTCAGAAGGAACCTTGCAACAAAACGTTATTTTGTGCCGAGGGCAATGAGCTGGTGATAGTAGCATCTTGTAGCTTCAGAGATGGCAGTGTCCATCACCAGTGAGAGTAGGAACTTTCTGCTGGAGGTCGCAGAGTTTGGAAACTTGTCAAGCAGACACTTATTCCTTGGTGGCATACACTGGAAAACAGGGTTACATGACCTCTTAAGGTCACCTTTCCATTCATCTCTGTATGATTTTTAACATGGGCTAAGACCTAAACAGGTAAACATCACCCAAGAATTTCTCTGGAATATACTTCCAATTGAAAACTTT
Organism: Vireo altiloquus; assembly: GCA_013396875.1. Taxonomy (NCBI): domain Eukaryota; kingdom Metazoa; phylum Chordata; class Aves; order Passeriformes; family Vireonidae; genus Vireo; species Vireo altiloquus. Next base: position 37,232 of record VZRF01008913.1, read on the forward strand.
TCAAATGTTGGTAGAGTCAGAACAATTTTTGGTTCTTTACAGTTTTACAGAAAAAAAATTTTGCTTCTTTTCAGTTTCATTGAACTAAAAAATTATACTGCTGGGCAGATGATTGCTTATGTAACACCAGACTGTTATGACTGTTAATTCACTGTCAAACTACAAACACTGGGAAAGAATCCTGTTCACCCCAGTCAGGTCCTCATCCAATTCTGTGTACTACTTAGGCTTAACTTCCTTAAGTGATGAAATTGCCTTTCTCCTGAATTTATTTTAACAGCATAAAACACTATATGTACGTCTTTCTTTATTTTATCATTTTATTTCATGCAGGGGCCTGGCAGGTGGCCCCTGTGTGGAAGACCTGCCTCATAGGGGACAGAGATGGTTCCACCAGCTCCAACCAATCCACCACAGGGCACAGCTGAGTCCCTGTCTTGGCGTGACTTTATGATGTTTTATCCTGTGCCTTTCTGTGCCTGTAAACTGAACCCGAAAGGGGAGAGAAAAAAAAAGCCAGACGAACTTTTTCAGAGCAGTTCTGTGCTTCAAGGCCAGTCTATCTCTGTGTGTGCTGCTTCTGCAACAGAGTGGAGAAAAAGCTCCTTCTGGCTTTTTCCTGGCTCTTGGCTCCTTTTCTTAGAAACAGAGTTCCTTTTCTTAGGACAGAGTTAAACTCGTGTGTTTCCCTGGGACTTTGGGTTCTTCTTCTTCTCTTCTGGACTTGTTCAGAACACCAGAGCATCAAAACTTCACTGGGAAACCTTCCATTGGCCCGGAGAGGGGCCCCCATACCAACCCAGATCCAAAGAGGAGAGAGAGAGACCACACCCACAGAAGGACTATAAAATCTTCCCAGATTTTCTCTCCACATCGAAAGGTTTTATTATTTAGCATTATTATTCTTTTCCTGGGTGTTTGTTAAATAAATAGGGGGATATTTTTCACTTTCCTCCTAGGAAATATTCTTACCTGAACCTGGTGGGGGAGGGGCAGCTGTAACCTGCCTTCTATCAGAGGACGTTCATTTTGGATGTTCCTCCGAATTTTGTCTCAAACTGGGACAGCCCCACAGCCCATGGCAGTGCCTCAGCAACAGCTAGGATAAGGGAGGGCAGAATGGTGAGGGGAACAGTGGTAGACAGCCCAGAGAGCCCTGAGGGGAGAGTGGGAGGAAGGACAGGAGGTGCTCCAGGTATCCTGGCAGGGATTCCCTGGGAGACCCCGGAAGAAAGCATGGCAAAGACAGTTGTCTTCTTTCCTCCCAATGGAGGACTGCACAAGAGATCAGGGGGATAAATCATCACGGAACTGCATGGAGAGACTACCCTGGAGTAGGTTTATCCTAAAGGACTGCAGCCTGTGGAAGGACTGAAGTTTCCATGCTGGAACAAGGGAAAAGCATGAGGAGGATGAAAAGGTAGAGAGGAACAACCACGAACTGAGTAAAACCTCACATCCCCCATTCCGTTGCATTGCCCAGGGGTAGGGAGGTAGATGAGTTCAGGATGAACTGATACTGAGCCCGGGAAAAGGGACAATAAGGAAGGTGCTCTTTTAATTTGTCTTTGTTTTTTACCACTTAAATCTATTTTAATTGCCAATAAATGAAATTATTTTTGCCCAAGTCTGTGTTGCCTGTAAGTAACTGGCAAGTGAACTCTCCTTCATTATGGGCCATGGAATTTCCATCTTTTTTTCTCCGCACCTGTTTTGTTGTGGAGGGGAAGTCCAAGAGCCTCTGGAAGCCAGCCAAGGACTACCTACCACAGACATTTAGAGCAGATTCTGGTAAAGCTGGGGAATCACCAGCAAATACATCTATCAAATTTTTAAATCTATCTTAAAATCTTAAATCTATCTTTTCAGAAATAGTGCAACACTATTATAAGCAAAACTTTATTAATTGACTCACTAATTAGCATAAAGTTACAGATAATTGCCTAAGAATGATGTGTTCAAACATTTGGAATCACGGTGTTAGATCACAGGATGGATTTTGAGACTAAAATATAGAATAAGATAATATTGAAAAATCCAGTAACATTGGTTTTCTAATAAAAATACCAACTTTCTAAACAATATTATTAACAAAAAAACAGCAAGGAACAACATAAGAAAAAATTAGCACTCTTAGAATGGAAGTAAATTACTAGGTGTTGCATTGCACTAATGTGGTGGGTTTATATTTGCACAGGGTGAGGTTTTATTTGCACTGTATATGGTATGTTCGAGTCCTGGCCAGGCTCTCCCCGGGCAGGCAGTTGCTCGTTAGCCCTGCAAGGGGGCAATCTGCCTACGTCCTGAGGAGGACCTCAGCTGCCACTGTCCAGAATCGCTTTGGCCCGGCAGATTGAACCTCGGGATCAAAGGGTGGGCTCAGATCTGCGCGCCCTGTGTCTCACCTAAAAAAAAAATCCAGTGCGCAGGCTGGGAGGTCTGAAAGGAAAGAGGCCTCCCCCGGATCTTCGTACGCGAAGACTGGCCAGCAAAGCATATGGTATGTTCTGTATCACCCTCTTTTCCCATGTGGCGATGGTTTGTCCCTGATATCCCTCCCCCCGTCCCCTACGCCAGCTGTGTCCCATCGGCTGTGGTCCCTTTCCCTCCCCTTCTGTCCTGAGGGTTTAAAACCCAGGGGGAATCTTTCCCTGGTCTCTTTTTCCTCCTGGAATTGGTTCTATTAAAGCTGAGGGGACCATGGTCCCAAGGAAAAGAGTGCCTTTCGTCTTTTGCCTTTGTTCATGTCGTTTGCACCTCTGGGGTCCAGAGCTAGCCAGGACAGGATCTCGTGAGAAAGCAAGACAACAGCTGGCGTCCAACGTGGGAGCCTCCCAGATGGTCTGAGACCCCACAAAGGAGCTGGAGATCCCCACGTGTGGATCTTAAAAGGCTTTTTGGATCCTTAGCTGCCACAGGATGTCTCATCATTTTTTTCAAGGCACCGCCTTCGTGGATGAAGCTGGCAGCCTGCCTCTAGCCTGCAGCAGGTCGGCTTCGAACGAGGACTTTGCTACAGCAAATCCAGCCAGTCGGAACCAGGGAGGGGTGAGTATCATCCATGGGGAAAGGCGGGAGTGGTGCTGCGAGCTTTGTGACGTGAAACAGGCTTGTGGGGAGGGGATGAATGCATCCCGCGGCTCCCAGGCGCAGCAGAGCTCAGTGACAGCTCCGCGCAGCACAGCTGAGCTCCCTCCCCAGGCACTGCGCAGCGACTTCACCGTGGCAAAAGTGGTTTTTCTCACTGCAGCAGGGTTTTCAGCCTGCAGTGCTTTGGCCCAGGCAGTTCCTGGCCGACACGACCCTTGCTCTGCAGCCCACAGGGCACACGTGGCGGCAGCACTTGGGGACAGCGTGCCCGAGCTGCCCGAGCAGTGTGCCTTTATGGCGCAGGCCGCATGCCCCAGAACAGTCTCCACCACTTTCCCCAGGTTAGGGGAAGGGAGAGAAAAAGATTGCAATTTTGTTCCCTGAACTCACTGTTTGTATTTGGCTGTAGTAAAGGCAGACTCGTTGCATGGATTGCTTATATCGTGGGCTCACAGCTCTCCAGGCAACAGAAAGGCTTTTATACCCTAGTTTTAGAACTTTTACGTAGTGGAAATAGTAAAATTTCTAAAGTTCGGTGGTTGTTCCTGCAGTTCCCTCAGCTCACAGAGCGGAATGTACATTCTGTTACGGCTTAGGATAAAATAGGAGGGCTTCTGACCTCTAAAGTTGAACAGGGAGATAAAACAGCTTCCAAATTTCTCCCAATATTTCTTTTAATTCAAAAATAAATAGTTAAGAGGGAAATGTAAGGACAGCCACAGAAAAAAAACCTTCCCGAGACTCCTGCAAACCCCCATTCCCTTCCCTCGGCCCCAAAATGGGAGAGGTGCATGAGACATCC